>OX336371.1:66366160-66830507 GCA_946902895.1 Fragum fragum | reverse complement strand
GGACAATGTTCACACACGGCATATGCAATGCAATGCACAAATAACAATTACTCGAACAAAACGTCGAAACTACGGCAAACTTTCAACTTATACGCACAAACTCGGCAGTGCAAGTGCACATGATTATTTATTATAGACACGCCCCCCAAACCAGTTTCAACCTTTCACCTTGACTTTGAACCCCGACCTCAACCATCGCAAGTCTACAACCTCAACCTCAACCCCAACCATTGCATTTCACCATGACTTTCCCTTCCAGGACAATGTTCATACCGGCATATGCAATGCAATGCACAAATAACAATTAGTCGAACAAAACGTCGGAACTACAGCCATCTTTCAACTCAGACGCTCACGCTCGGTAGTGCAAGTGCACACATGATTATTTAATAAAGACACGCCCTCAAACTCTCTCCCGGATCGTTGGCCAGCCAGGAGGACTTCTCTCACAGTCTTCAACTTTGACTCACCCGCCCCGGGCTCTCTCCCGTGTTGCCGAGGTTGAACTTTTTCAACCCCGGCGAGCGTTCGTTCATCTTCGTAAGGTTGCTCTTAACCATCCTATGACCTTGGGGTCGGGTTCAACCGCAACCCCGACCTCAAACTTTCCATCACTTCGATAGCCAGTTTCAACCTTGACCTTGAACCCCGACCTCAACCGCTGCAAGTTTTCAACCTCAACCCCAACCTTTGCCTTTCACCTTGACTATCCCATCCAGGACAATGTTCACACACGGCATATGCAATGCAATGCACAAATAACAATTACTCGAACAAAACGTCGAAACTACGGCAAACTTTCAACTTATACGCACAAACTCGGCAGTGCAAGTGCACATGATTATTTATTATAGACACGCCCCCCAAACCAGTTTCAACCTTTCACCTTGACTTTGAACCCCGACCTCAACCATCGCAAGTCTACAACCTCAACCTCAACCCCAACCATTGCATTTCACCATGACTTTCCCTTCCAGGACAATGTTCATACCGGCATATGCAATGCAATGCACAAATAACAATTAGTCGAACAAAACGTCGGAACTACAGCCATCTTTCAACTCAGACGCTCACGCTCGGTAGTGCAAGTGCACACATGATTATTTAATAAAGACACGCCCTCAAACTCTCTCCCGGATCGTTGGCCAGCCAGGAGGACTTCTCTCACAGTCTTCAACTTTGACTCACCCGCCCCGGGCTCTCTCCCGTGTTGCCGAGGTTGAACTTTTTCAACCCCGGCGAGCGTTCGTTCATCTTCGTAAGGTTGCTCTTAACCATCCTATGACCTTGGGGTCGGGTTCAACCGCAACCCCGACCTCAAACTTTCCATCACTTCGATAGCCAGTTTCAACCTTGACCTTGAACCCCGACCTCAACCGCTGCAAGTTTTCAACCTCAACCCCAACCTTTGCCTTTCACCTTGACTATCCCATCCAGGACAATGTTCACACACGGCATATGCAATGCAATGCACAAATAACAATTACTCGAACAAAACGTCGAAACTACGGCAAACTTTCAACTTATACGCACAAACTCGGCAGTGCAAGTGCACATGATTATTTATTATAGACACGCCCCCCAAACCAGTTTCAACCTTTCACCTTGACTTTGAACCCCGACCTCAACCATCGCAAGTCTACAACCTCAACCTCAACCCCAACCATTGCATTTCACCATGACTTTCCCTTCCAGGACAATGTTCATACCGGCATATGCAATGCAATGCACAAATAACAATTAGTCGAACAAAACGTCGGAACTACAGCCATCTTTCAACTCAGACGCTCACGCTCGGTAGTGCAAGTGCACACATGATTATTTAATAAAGACACGCCCTCAAACTCTCTCCCGGATCGTTGGCCAGCCAGGAGGACTTCTCTCACAGTCTTCAACTTTGACTCACCCGCCCCGGGCTCTCTCCCGTGTTGCCGAGGTTGAACTTTTTCAACCCCGGCGAGCGTTCGTTCATCTTCGTAAGGTTGCTCTTAACCATCCTATGACCTTGGGGTCGGGTTCAACCGCAACCCCGACCTCAAACTTTCCATCACTTCGATAGCCAGTTTCAACCTTGACCTTGAACCCCGACCTCAACCGCTGCAAGTTTTCAACCTCAACCCCAACCTTTGCCTTTCACCTTGACTATCCCATCCAGGACAATGTTCACACACGGCATATGCAATGCAATGCACAAATAACAATTACTCGAACAAAACGTCGAAACTACGGCAAACTTTCAACTTATACGCACAAACTCGGCAGTGCAAGTGCACATGATTATTTATTATAGACACGCCCCCCAAACCAGTTTCAACCTTTCACCTTGACTTTGAACCCCGACCTCAACCATCGCAAGTCTACAACCTCAACCTCAACCCCAACCATTGCATTTCACCATGACTTTCCCTTCCAGGACAATGTTCATACCGGCATATGCAATGCAATGCACAAATAACAATTAGTCGAACAAAACGTCGGAACTACAGCCATCTTTCAACTCAGACGCTCACGCTCGGTAGTGCAAGTGCACACATGATTATTTAATAAAGACACGCCCTCAAACTCTCTCCCGGATCGTTGGCCAGCCAGGAGGACTTCTCTCACAGTCTTCAACTTTGACTCACCCGCCCCGGGCTCTCTCCCGTGTTGCCGAGGTTGAACTTTTTCAACCCCGGCGAGCGTTCGTTCATCTTCGTAAGGTTGCTCTTAACCATCCTATGACCTTGGGGTCGGGTTCAACCGCAACCCCGACCTCAAACTTTCCATCACTTCGATAGCCAGTTTCAACCTTGACCTTGAACCCCGACCTCAACCGCTGCAAGTTTTCAACCTCAACCCCAACCTTTGCCTTTCACCTTGACTATCCCATCCAGGACAATGTTCACACACGGCATATGCAATGCAATGCACAAATAACAATTACTCGAACAAAACGTCGAAACTACGGCAAACTTTCAACTTATACGCACAAACTCGGCAGTGCAAGTGCACATGATTATTTATTATAGACACGCCCCCCAAACCAGTTTCAACCTTTCACCTTGACTTTGAACCCCGACCTCAACCATCGCAAGTCTACAACCTCAACCTCAACCCCAACCATTGCATTTCACCATGACTTTCCCTTCCAGGACAATGTTCATACCGGCATATGCAATGCAATGCACAAATAACAATTAGTCGAACAAAACGTCGGAACTACAGCCATCTTTCAACTCAGACGCTCACGCTCGGTAGTGCAAGTGCACACATGATTATTTAATAAAGACACGCCCTCAAACTCTCTCCCGGATCGTTGGCCAGCCAGGAGGACTTCTCTCACAGTCTTCAACTTTGACTCACCCGCCCCGGGCTCTCTCCCGTGTTGCCGAGGTTGAACTTTTTCAACCCCGGCGAGCGTTCGTTCATCTTCGTAAGGTTGCTCTTAACCATCCTATGACCTTGGGGTCGGGTTCAACCGCAACCCCGACCTCAAACTTTCCATCACTTCGATAGCCAGTTTCAACCTTGACCTTGAACCCCGACCTCAACCGCTGCAAGTTTTCAACCTCAACCCCAACCTTTGCCTTTCACCTTGACTATCCCATCCAGGACAATGTTCACACACGGCATATGCAATGCAATGCACAAATAACAATTACTCGAACAAAACGTCGAAACTACGGCAAACTTTCAACTTATACGCACAAACTCGGCAGTGCAAGTGCACATGATTATTTATTATAGACACGCCCCCCAAACCAGTTTCAACCTTTCACCTTGACTTTGAACCCCGACCTCAACCATCGCAAGTCTACAACCTCAACCTCAACCCCAACCATTGCATTTCACCATGACTTTCCCTTCCAGGACAATGTTCATACCGGCATATGCAATGCAATGCACAAATAACAATTAGTCGAACAAAACGTCGGAACTACAGCCATCTTTCAACTCAGACGCTCACGCTCGGTAGTGCAAGTGCACACATGATTATTTAATAAAGACACGCCCTCAAACTCTCTCCCGGATCGTTGGCCAGCCAGGAGGACTTCTCTCACAGTCTTCAACTTTGACTCACCCGCCCCGGGCTCTCTCCCGTGTTGCCGAGGTTGAACTTTTTCAACCCCGGCGAGCGTTCGTTCATCTTCGTAAGGTTGCTCTTAACCATCCTATGACCTTGGGGTCGGGTTCAACCGCAACCCCGACCTCAAACTTTCCATCACTTCGATAGCCAGTTTCAACCTTGACCTTGAACCCCGACCTCAACCGCTGCAAGTTTTCAACCTCAACCCCAACCTTTGCCTTTCACCTTGACTATCCCATCCAGGACAATGTTCACACACGGCATATGCAATGCAATGCACAAATAACAATTACTCGAACAAAACGTCGAAACTACGGCAAACTTTCAACTTATACGCACAAACTCGGCAGTGCAAGTGCACATGATTATTTATTATAGACACGCCCCCCAAACCAGTTTCAACCTTTCACCTTGACTTTGAACCCCGACCTCAACCATCGCAAGTCTACAACCTCAACCTCAACCCCAACCATTGCATTTCACCATGACTTTCCCTTCCAGGACAATGTTCATACCGGCATATGCAATGCAATGCACAAATAACAATTAGTCGAACAAAACGTCGGAACTACAGCCATCTTTCAACTCAGACGCTCACGCTCGGTAGTGCAAGTGCACACATGATTATTTAATAAAGACACGCCCTCAAACTCTCTCCCGGATCGTTGGCCAGCCAGGAGGACTTCTCTCACAGTCTTCAACTTTGACTCACCCGCCCCGGGCTCTCTCCCGTGTTGCCGAGGTTGAACTTTTTCAACCCCGGCGAGCGTTCGTTCATCTTCGTAAGGTTGCTCTTAACCATCCTATGACCTTGGGGTCGGGTTCAACCGCAACCCCGACCTCAAACTTTCCATCACTTCGATAGCCAGTTTCAACCTTGACCTTGAACCCCGACCTCAACCGCTGCAAGTTTTCAACCTCAACCCCAACCTTTGCCTTTCACCTTGACTATCCCATCCAGGACAATGTTCACACACGGCATATGCAATGCAATGCACAAATAACAATTACTCGAACAAAACGTCGAAACTACGGCAAACTTTCAACTTATACGCACAAACTCGGCAGTGCAAGTGCACATGATTATTTATTATAGACACGCCCCCCAAACCAGTTTCAACCTTTCACCTTGACTTTGAACCCCGACCTCAACCATCGCAAGTCTACAACCTCAACCTCAACCCCAACCATTGCATTTCACCATGACTTTCCCTTCCAGGACAATGTTCATACCGGCATATGCAATGCAATGCACAAATAACAATTAGTCGAACAAAACGTCGGAACTACAGCCATCTTTCAACTCAGACGCTCACGCTCGGTAGTGCAAGTGCACACATGATTATTTAATAAAGACACGCCCTCAAACTCTCTCCCGGATCGTTGGCCAGCCAGGAGGACTTCTCTCACAGTCTTCAACTTTGACTCACCCGCCCCGGGCTCTCTCCCGTGTTGCCGAGGTTGAACTTTTTCAACCCCGGCGAGCGTTCGTTCATCTTCGTAAGGTTGCTCTTAACCATCCTATGACCTTGGGGTCGGGTTCAACCGCAACCCCGACCTCAAACTTTCCATCACTTCGATAGCCAGTTTCAACCTTGACCTTGAACCCCGACCTCAACCGCTGCAAGTTTTCAACCTCAACCCCAACCTTTGCCTTTCACCTTGACTATCCCATCCAGGACAATGTTCACACACGGCATATGCAATGCAATGCACAAATAACAATTACTCGAACAAAACGTCGAAACTACGGCAAACTTTCAACTTATACGCACAAACTCGGCAGTGCAAGTGCACATGATTATTTATTATAGACACGCCCCCCAAACCAGTTTCAACCTTTCACCTTGACTTTGAACCCCGACCTCAACCATCGCAAGTCTACAACCTCAACCTCAACCCCAACCATTGCATTTCACCATGACTTTCCCTTCCAGGACAATGTTCATACCGGCATATGCAATGCAATGCACAAATAACAATTAGTCGAACAAAACGTCGGAACTACAGCCATCTTTCAACTCAGACGCTCACGCTCGGTAGTGCAAGTGCACACATGATTATTTAATAAAGACACGCCCTCAAACTCTCTCCCGGATCGTTGGCCAGCCAGGAGGACTTCTCTCACAGTCTTCAACTTTGACTCACCCGCCCCGGGCTCTCTCCCGTGTTGCCGAGGTTGAACTTTTTCAACCCCGGCGAGCGTTCGTTCATCTTCGTAAGGTTGCTCTTAACCATCCTATGACCTTGGGGTCGGGTTCAACCGCAACCCCGACCTCAAACTTTCCATCACTTCGATAGCCAGTTTCAACCTTGACCTTGAACCCCGACCTCAACCGCTGCAAGTTTTCAACCTCAACCCCAACCTTTGCCTTTCACCTTGACTATCCCATCCAGGACAATGTTCACACACGGCATATGCAATGCAATGCACAAATAACAATTACTCGAACAAAACGTCGAAACTACGGCAAACTTTCAACTTATACGCACAAACTCGGCAGTGCAAGTGCACATGATTATTTATTATAGACACGCCCCCCAAACCAGTTTCAACCTTTCACCTTGACTTTGAACCCCGACCTCAACCATCGCAAGTCTACAACCTCAACCTCAACCCCAACCATTGCATTTCACCATGACTTTCCCTTCCAGGACAATGTTCATACCGGCATATGCAATGCAATGCACAAATAACAATTAGTCGAACAAAACGTCGGAACTACAGCCATCTTTCAACTCAGACGCTCACGCTCGGTAGTGCAAGTGCACACATGATTATTTAATAAAGACACGCCCTCAAACTCTCTCCCGGATCGTTGGCCAGCCAGGAGGACTTCTCTCACAGTCTTCAACTTTGACTCACCCGCCCCGGGCTCTCTCCCGTGTTGCCGAGGTTGAACTTTTTCAACCCCGGCGAGCGTTCGTTCATCTTCGTAAGGTTGCTCTTAACCATCCTATGACCTTGGGGTCGGGTTCAACCGCAACCCCGACCTCAAACTTTCCATCACTTCGATAGCCAGTTTCAACCTTGACCTTGAACCCCGACCTCAACCGCTGCAAGTTTTCAACCTCAACCCCAACCTTTGCCTTTCACCTTGACTATCCCATCCAGGACAATGTTCACACACGGCATATGCAATGCAATGCACAAATAACAATTACTCGAACAAAACGTCGAAACTACGGCAAACTTTCAACTTATACGCACAAACTCGGCAGTGCAAGTGCACATGATTATTTATTATAGACACGCCCCCCAAACCAGTTTCAACCTTTCACCTTGACTTTGAACCCCGACCTCAACCATCGCAAGTCTACAACCTCAACCTCAACCCCAACCATTGCATTTCACCATGACTTTCCCTTCCAGGACAATGTTCATACCGGCATATGCAATGCAATGCACAAATAACAATTAGTCGAACAAAACGTCGGAACTACAGCCATCTTTCAACTCAGACGCTCACGCTCGGTAGTGCAAGTGCACACATGATTATTTAATAAAGACACGCCCTCAAACTCTCTCCCGGATCGTTGGCCAGCCAGGAGGACTTCTCTCACAGTCTTCAACTTTGACTCACCCGCCCCGGGCTCTCTCCCGTGTTGCCGAGGTTGAACTTTTTCAACCCCGGCGAGCGTTCGTTCATCTTCGTAAGGTTGCTCTTAACCATCCTATGACCTTGGGGTCGGGTTCAACCGCAACCCCGACCTCAAACTTTCCATCACTTCGATAGCCAGTTTCAACCTTGACCTTGAACCCCGACCTCAACCGCTGCAAGTTTTCAACCTCAACCCCAACCTTTGCCTTTCACCTTGACTATCCCATCCAGGACAATGTTCACACACGGCATATGCAATGCAATGCACAAATAACAATTACTCGAACAAAACGTCGAAACTACGGCAAACTTTCAACTTATACGCACAAACTCGGCAGTGCAAGTGCACATGATTATTTATTATAGACACGCCCCCCAAACCAGTTTCAACCTTTCACCTTGACTTTGAACCCCGACCTCAACCATCGCAAGTCTACAACCTCAACCTCAACCCCAACCATTGCATTTCACCATGACTTTCCCTTCCAGGACAATGTTCATACCGGCATATGCAATGCAATGCACAAATAACAATTAGTCGAACAAAACGTCGGAACTACAGCCATCTTTCAACTCAGACGCTCACGCTCGGTAGTGCAAGTGCACACATGATTATTTAATAAAGACACGCCCTCAAACTCTCTCCCGGATCGTTGGCCAGCCAGGAGGACTTCTCTCACAGTCTTCAACTTTGACTCACCCGCCCCGGGCTCTCTCCCGTGTTGCCGAGGTTGAACTTTTTCAACCCCGGCGAGCGTTCGTTCATCTTCGTAAGGTTGCTCTTAACCATCCTATGACCTTGGGGTCGGGTTCAACCGCAACCCCGACCTCAAACTTTCCATCACTTCGATAGCCAGTTTCAACCTTGACCTTGAACCCCGACCTCAACCGCTGCAAGTTTTCAACCTCAACCCCAACCTTTGCCTTTCACCTTGACTATCCCATCCAGGACAATGTTCACACACGGCATATGCAATGCAATGCACAAATAACAATTACTCGAACAAAACGTCGAAACTACGGCAAACTTTCAACTTATACGCACAAACTCGGCAGTGCAAGTGCACATGATTATTTATTATAGACACGCCCCCCAAACCAGTTTCAACCTTTCACCTTGACTTTGAACCCCGACCTCAACCATCGCAAGTCTACAACCTCAACCTCAACCCCAACCATTGCATTTCACCATGACTTTCCCTTCCAGGACAATGTTCATACCGGCATATGCAATGCAATGCACAAATAACAATTAGTCGAACAAAACGTCGGAACTACAGCCATCTTTCAACTCAGACGCTCACGCTCGGTAGTGCAAGTGCACACATGATTATTTAATAAAGACACGCCCTCAAACTCTCTCCCGGATCGTTGGCCAGCCAGGAGGACTTCTCTCACAGTCTTCAACTTTGACTCACCCGCCCCGGGCTCTCTCCCGTGTTGCCGAGGTTGAACTTTTTCAACCCCGGCGAGCGTTCGTTCATCTTCGTAAGGTTGCTCTTAACCATCCTATGACCTTGGGGTCGGGTTCAACCGCAACCCCGACCTCAAACTTTCCATCACTTCGATAGCCAGTTTCAACCTTGACCTTGAACCCCGACCTCAACCGCTGCAAGTTTTCAACCTCAACCCCAACCTTTGCCTTTCACCTTGACTATCCCATCCAGGACAATGTTCACACACGGCATATGCAATGCAATGCACAAATAACAATTACTCGAACAAAACGTCGAAACTACGGCAAACTTTCAACTTATACGCACAAACTCGGCAGTGCAAGTGCACATGATTATTTATTATAGACACGCCCCCCAAACCAGTTTCAACCTTTCACCTTGACTTTGAACCCCGACCTCAACCATCGCAAGTCTACAACCTCAACCTCAACCCCAACCATTGCATTTCACCATGACTTTCCCTTCCAGGACAATGTTCATACCGGCATATGCAATGCAATGCACAAATAACAATTAGTCGAACAAAACGTCGGAACTACAGCCATCTTTCAACTCAGACGCTCACGCTCGGTAGTGCAAGTGCACACATGATTATTTAATAAAGACACGCCCTCAAACTCTCTCCCGGATCGTTGGCCAGCCAGGAGGACTTCTCTCACAGTCTTCAACTTTGACTCACCCGCCCCGGGCTCTCTCCCGTGTTGCCGAGGTTGAACTTTTTCAACCCCGGCGAGCGTTCGTTCATCTTCGTAAGGTTGCTCTTAACCATCCTATGACCTTGGGGTCGGGTTCAACCGCAACCCCGACCTCAAACTTTCCATCACTTCGATAGCCAGTTTCAACCTTGACCTTGAACCCCGACCTCAACCGCTGCAAGTTTTCAACCTCAACCCCAACCTTTGCCTTTCACCTTGACTATCCCATCCAGGACAATGTTCACACACGGCATATGCAATGCAATGCACAAATAACAATTACTCGAACAAAACGTCGAAACTACGGCAAACTTTCAACTTATACGCACAAACTCGGCAGTGCAAGTGCACATGATTATTTATTATAGACACGCCCCCCAAACCAGTTTCAACCTTTCACCTTGACTTTGAACCCCGACCTCAACCATCGCAAGTCTACAACCTCAACCTCAACCCCAACCATTGCATTTCACCATGACTTTCCCTTCCAGGACAATGTTCATACCGGCATATGCAATGCAATGCACAAATAACAATTAGTCGAACAAAACGTCGGAACTACAGCCATCTTTCAACTCAGACGCTCACGCTCGGTAGTGCAAGTGCACACATGATTATTTAATAAAGACACGCCCTCAAACTCTCTCCCGGATCGTTGGCCAGCCAGGAGGACTTCTCTCACAGTCTTCAACTTTGACTCACCCGCCCCGGGCTCTCTCCCGTGTTGCCGAGGTTGAACTTTTTCAACCCCGGCGAGCGTTCGTTCATCTTCGTAAGGTTGCTCTTAACCATCCTATGACCTTGGGGTCGGGTTCAACCGCAACCCCGACCTCAAACTTTCCATCACTTCGATAGCCAGTTTCAACCTTGACCTTGAACCCCGACCTCAACCGCTGCAAGTTTTCAACCTCAACCCCAACCTTTGCCTTTCACCTTGACTATCCCATCCAGGACAATGTTCACACACGGCATATGCAATGCAATGCACAAATAACAATTACTCGAACAAAACGTCGAAACTACGGCAAACTTTCAACTTATACGCACAAACTCGGCAGTGCAAGTGCACATGATTATTTATTATAGACACGCCCCCCAAACCAGTTTCAACCTTTCACCTTGACTTTGAACCCCGACCTCAACCATCGCAAGTCTACAACCTCAACCTCAACCCCAACCATTGCATTTCACCATGACTTTCCCTTCCAGGACAATGTTCATACCGGCATATGCAATGCAATGCACAAATAACAATTAGTCGAACAAAACGTCGGAACTACAGCCATCTTTCAACTCAGACGCTCACGCTCGGTAGTGCAAGTGCACACATGATTATTTAATAAAGACACGCCCTCAAACTCTCTCCCGGATCGTTGGCCAGCCAGGAGGACTTCTCTCACAGTCTTCAACTTTGACTCACCCGCCCCGGGCTCTCTCCCGTGTTGCCGAGGTTGAACTTTTTCAACCCCGGCGAGCGTTCGTTCATCTTCGTAAGGTTGCTCTTAACCATCCTATGACCTTGGGGTCGGGTTCAACCGCAACCCCGACCTCAAACTTTCCATCACTTCGATAGCCAGTTTCAACCTTGACCTTGAACCCCGACCTCAACCGCTGCAAGTTTTCAACCTCAACCCCAACCTTTGCCTTTCACCTTGACTATCCCATCCAGGACAATGTTCACACACGGCATATGCAATGCAATGCACAAATAACAATTACTCGAACAAAACGTCGAAACTACGGCAAACTTTCAACTTATACGCACAAACTCGGCAGTGCAAGTGCACATGATTATTTATTATAGACACGCCCCCCAAACCAGTTTCAACCTTTCACCTTGACTTTGAACCCCGACCTCAACCATCGCAAGTCTACAACCTCAACCTCAACCCCAACCATTGCATTTCACCATGACTTTCCCTTCCAGGACAATGTTCATACCGGCATATGCAATGCAATGCACAAATAACAATTAGTCGAACAAAACGTCGGAACTACAGCCATCTTTCAACTCAGACGCTCACGCTCGGTAGTGCAAGTGCACACATGATTATTTAATAAAGACACGCCCTCAAACTCTCTCCCGGATCGTTGGCCAGCCAGGAGGACTTCTCTCACAGTCTTCAACTTTGACTCACCCGCCCCGGGCTCTCTCCCGTGTTGCCGAGGTTGAACTTTTTCAACCCCGGCGAGCGTTCGTTCATCTTCGTAAGGTTGCTCTTAACCATCCTATGACCTTGGGGTCGGGTTCAACCGCAACCCCGACCTCAAACTTTCCATCACTTCGATAGCCAGTTTCAACCTTGACCTTGAACCCCGACCTCAACCGCTGCAAGTTTTCAACCTCAACCCCAACCTTTGCCTTTCACCTTGACTATCCCATCCAGGACAATGTTCACACACGGCATATGCAATGCAATGCACAAATAACAATTACTCGAACAAAACGTCGAAACTACGGCAAACTTTCAACTTATACGCACAAACTCGGCAGTGCAAGTGCACATGATTATTTATTATAGACACGCCCCCCAAACCAGTTTCAACCTTTCACCTTGACTTTGAACCCCGACCTCAACCATCGCAAGTCTACAACCTCAACCTCAACCCCAACCATTGCATTTCACCATGACTTTCCCTTCCAGGACAATGTTCATACCGGCATATGCAATGCAATGCACAAATAACAATTAGTCGAACAAAACGTCGGAACTACAGCCATCTTTCAACTCAGACGCTCACGCTCGGTAGTGCAAGTGCACACATGATTATTTAATAAAGACACGCCCTCAAACTCTCTCCCGGATCGTTGGCCAGCCAGGAGGACTTCTCTCACAGTCTTCAACTTTGACTCACCCGCCCCGGGCTCTCTCCCGTGTTGCCGAGGTTGAACTTTTTCAACCCCGGCGAGCGTTCGTTCATCTTCGTAAGGTTGCTCTTAACCCTAACCCTAACCCTAACCCTAACCCTAACCCTAACCCTAACCCTAAACCCTAACCCTAAACCCTAACCCTAACCCTAACTTTTTCAACCCCGGCGAGCGTTCGTTCATCTTCGTAAGGTTGCTCTTAACCATCCTATGACCTTGGGGTCGGGTTCAACCGCAACCCCGACCTCAAACTTTCCATCACTTCGATAGCCAGTTTCAACCTTGACCTTGAACCCCGACCTCAACCGCTGCAAGTTTTCAACCTGAACCCCAACCTTTGCCTTTCACCTTGACTATCCCACCCAGGACAATGTTCACACACGGCATATGCAATGCAATGCACAAATAACAATTACTCGAACAAAACGTCGAAACTACGGCAAACTTTCAACTTATACGCACAAACTCGGTAGTGCAAGTGCACATGATTATTTATTATAGACACGCCCCCCAAACCAGTTTCAACCTTTCACCTTGACTTTGAACCCCGACCTCAACCATCGCAAGTCTACAACCTCAACCTCAACCCCAACCATTGCATTTCACCATGACTTTCCCTTCCAGGACAATGTTCATACCGGCAATTGCAATGCAATGCACAAATAACAATTAGTCGAACAAAACGTCGGAACTACAGCCATCTTTCAACTCAGACGCTCACGCTCGGTAGTGCAAGTCCGCACATGATTATTTATTAAAGACACGCCCCCAAACTCTCTCCCGGATCGTTGGCCAGCCAGGAGGACTTCTCTCACAGTCTTCAACTTTGACTCACCCGCCCCGGGCTCTCTCCCGTGTTGCCGAGGTTGAACTTTTTCAACCCCGACGAGCGTTCGTTCATCTTCGTAAGGTTGCTCTTAACCATCCTATGACCTTGGGGTCGGGTTCAACCGCAACCCCGACCTCAAACTTTCCATCACTTCGATAGCCAGTTTCAACCTTGACCTTGAACCCCGACCTCAACCGCTGCAAGTTTTCAACCTGAACCCCAACCTTTGCCTTTCACCTTGACTATCCCACCCAGGACAATGTTCACACACGGCATATGCAATGCAATGCACAAATAACAATTACTCGAACAAAACGTCGAAACTACGGCAAACTTTCAACTTATACGCACAAACTCGGTAGTGCAAGTGCACATGATTATTTATTATAGACACGCCCCCCAAACCAGTTTCAACCTTTCACCTTGACTTTGAACCCCGACCTCAACCATCGCAAGTCTACAACCTCAACCTCAACCCCAACCATTGCATTTCACCATGACTTTCCCTTCCAGGACAATGTTCATACCGGCAATTGCAATGCAATGCACAAATAACAATTAGTCGAACAAAACGTCGGAACTACAGCCATCTTTCAACTCAGACGCTCACGCTCGGTAGTGCAAGTCCGCACATGATTATTTATTAAAGACACGCCCCCAAACTCTCTCCCGGATCGTTGGCCAGCCAGGAGGACTTCTCTCACAGTCTTCAACTTTGACTCACCCGCCCCGGGCTCTCTCCCGTGTTGCCGAGGTTGAACTTTTTCAACCCCGGCGAGCGTTCGTTCATCTTCGTAAGGTTGCTCTTAACCATCCTATGACCTTGGGGTCGGGTTCAACCGCAACCCCGACCTCAAACTTTCCATCACTTCGATAGCCAGTTTCAACCTTGACCTTGAACCCCGACCTCAACCGCTGCAAGTTTTCAACCTGAACCCCAACCTTTGCCTTTCACCTTGACTATCCCACCCAGGACAATGTTCACACACGGCATATGCAATGCAATGCACAAATAACAATTACTCGAACAAAACGTCGAAACTACGGCAAACTTTCAACTTATACGCACAAACTCGGTAGTGCAAGTGCACATGATTATTTATTATAGACACGCCCCCCAAACCAGTTTCAACCTTTCACCTTGACTTTGAACCCCGACCTCAACCATCGCAAGTCTACAACCTCAACCTCAACCCCAACCATTGCATTTCACCATGACTTTCCCTTCCAGGACAATGTTCATACCGGCAATTGCAATGCAATGCACAAATAACAATTAGTCGAACAAAACGTCGGAACTACAGCCATCTTTCAACTCAGACGCTCACGCTCGGTAGTGCAAGTCCGCACATGATTATTTATTAAAGACACGCCCCCAAACTCTCTCCCGGATCGTTGGCCAGCCAGGAGGACTTCTCTCACAGTCTTCAACTTTGACTCACCCGCCCCGGGCTCTCTCCCGTGTTGCCGAGGTTGAACTTTTTCAACCCCGGCGAGCGTTCGTTCATCTTCGTAAGGTTGCTCTTAACCATCCTATGACCTTGGGGTCGGGTTCAACCGCAACCCCGACCTCAAACTTTCCATCACTTCGATAGCCAGTTTCAACCTTGACCTTGAACCCCGACCTCAACCGCTGCAAGTTTTCAACCTGAACCCCAACCTTTGCCTTTCACCTTGACTATCCCACCCAGGACAATGTTCACACACGGCATATGCAATGCAATGCACAAATAACAATTACTCGAACAAAACGTCGAAACTACGGCAAACTTTCAACTTATACGCACAAACTCGGTAGTGCAAGTGCACATGATTATTTATTATAGACACGCCCCCCAAACCAGTTTCAACCTTTCACCTTGACTTTGAACCCCGACCTCAACCATCGCAAGTCTACAACCTCAACCTCAACCCCAACCATTGCATTTCACCATGACTTTCCCTTCCAGGACAATGTTCATACCGGCAATTGCAATGCAATGCACAAATAACAATTAGTCGAACAAAACGTCGGAACTACAGCCATCTTTCAACTCAGACGCTCACGCTCGGTAGTGCAAGTCCGCACATGATTATTTATTAAAGACACGCCCCCAAACTCTCTCCCGGATCGTTGGCCAGCCAGGAGGACTTCTCTCACAGTCTTCAACTTTGACTCACCCGCCCCGGGCTCTCTCCCGTGTTGCCGAGGTTGAACTTTTTCAACCCCGGCGAGCGTTCGTTCATCTTCGTAAGGTTGCTCTTAACCATCCTATGACCTTGGGGTCGGGTTCAACCGCAACCCCGACCTCAAACTTTCCATCACTTCGATAGCCAGTTTCAACCTTGACCTTGAACCCCGACCTCAACCGCTGCAAGTTTTCAACCTGAACCCCAACCTTTGCCTTTCACCTTGACTATCCCACCCAGGACAATGTTCACACACGGCATATGCAATGCAATGCACAAATAACAATTACTCGAACAAAACGTCGAAACTACGGCAAACTTTCAACTTATACGCACAAACTCGGTAGTGCAAGTGCACATGATTATTTATTATAGACACGCCCCCCAAACCAGTTTCAACCTTTCACCTTGACTTTGAACCCCGACCTCAACCATCGCAAGTCTACAACCTCAACCTCAACCCCAACCATTGCATTTCACCATGACTTTCCCTTCCAGGACAATGTTCATACCGGCAATTGCAATGCAATGCACAAATAACAATTAGTCGAACAAAACGTCGGAACTACAGCCATCTTTCAACTCAGACGCTCACGCTCGGTAGTGCAAGTCCGCACATGATTATTTATTAAAGACACGCCCCCAAACTCTCTCCCGGATCGTTGGCCAGCCAGGAGGACTTCTCTCACAGTCTTCAACTTTGACTCACCCGCCCCGGGCTCTCTCCCGTGTTGCCGAGGTTGAACTTTTTCAACCCCGGCGAGCGTTCGTTCATCTTCGTAAGGTTGCTCTTAACCATCCTATGACCTTGGGGTCGGGTTCAACCGCAACCCCGACCTCAAACTTTCCATCACTTCGATAGCCAGTTTCAACCTTGACCTTGAACCCCGACCTCAACCGCTGCAAGTTTTCAACCTGAACCCCAACCTTTGCCTTTCACCTTGACTATCCCACCCAGGACAATGTTCACACACGGCATATGCAATGCAATGCACAAATAACAATTACTCGAACAAAACGTCGAAACTACGGCAAACTTTCAACTTATACGCACAAACTCGGTAGTGCAAGTGCACATGATTATTTATTATAGACACGCCCCCCAAACCAGTTTCAACCTTTCACCTTGACTTTGAACCCCGACCTCAACCATCGCAAGTCTACAACCTCAACCTCAACCCCAACCATTGCATTTCACCATGACTTTCCCTTCCAGGACAATGTTCATACCGGCAATTGCAATGCAATGCACAAATAACAATTAGTCGAACAAAACGTCGGAACTACAGCCATCTTTCAACTCAGACGCTCACGCTCGGTAGTGCAAGTCCGCACATGATTATTTATTAAAGACACGCCCCCAAACTCTCTCCCGGATCGTTGGCCAGCCAGGAGGACTTCTCTCACAGTCTTCAACTTTGACTCACCCGCCCCGGGCTCTCTCCCGTGTTGCCGAGGTTGAACTTTTTCAACCCCGGCGAGCGTTCGTTCATCTTCGTAAGGTTGCTCTTAACCATCCTATGACCTTGGGGTCGGGTTCAACCGCAACCCCGACCTCAAACTTTCCATCACTTCGATAGCCAGTTTCAACCTTGACCTTGAACCCCGACCTCAACCGCTGCAAGTTTTCAACCTGAACCCCAACCTTTGCCTTTCACCTTGACTATCCCACCCAGGACAATGTTCACACACGGCATATGCAATGCAATGCACAAATAACAATTACTCGAACAAAACGTCGAAACTACGGCAAACTTTCAACTTATACGCACAAACTCGGTAGTGCAAGTGCACATGATTATTTATTATAGACACGCCCCCCAAACCAGTTTCAACCTTTCACCTTGACTTTGAACCCCGACCTCAACCATCGCAAGTCTACAACCTCAACCTCAACCCCAACCATTGCATTTCACCATGACTTTCCCTTCCAGGACAATGTTCATACCGGCAATTGCAATGCAATGCACAAATAACAATTAGTCGAACAAAACGTCGGAACTACAGCCATCTTTCAACTCAGACGCTCACGCTCGGTAGTGCAAGTCCGCACATGATTATTTATTAAAGACACGCCCCCAAACTCTCTCCCGGATCGTTGGCCAGCCAGGAGGACTTCTCTCACAGTCTTCAACTTTGACTCACCCGCCCCGGGCTCTCTCCCGTGTTGCCGAGGTTGAACTTTTTCAACCCCGGCGAGCGTTCGTTCATCTTCGTAAGGTTGCTCTTAACCATCCTATGACCTTGGGGTCGGGTTCAACCGCAACCCCGACCTCAAACTTTCCATCACTTCGATAGCCAGTTTCAACCTTGACCTTGAACCCCGACCTCAACCGCTGCAAGTTTTCAACCTGAACCCCAACCTTTGCCTTTCACCTTGACTATCCCACCCAGGACAATGTTCACACACGGCATATGCAATGCAATGCACAAATAACAATTACTCGAACAAAACGTCGAAACTACGGCAAACTTTCAACTTATACGCACAAACTCGGTAGTGCAAGTGCACATGATTATTTATTATAGACACGCCCCCCAAACCAGTTTCAACCTTTCACCTTGACTTTGAACCCCGACCTCAACCATCGCAAGTCTACAACCTCAACCTCAACCCCAACCATTGCATTTCACCATGACTTTCCCTTCCAGGACAATGTTCATACCGGCAATTGCAATGCAATGCACAAATAACAATTAGTCGAACAAAACGTCGGAACTACAGCCATCTTTCAACTCAGACGCTCACGCTCGGTAGTGCAAGTCCGCACATGATTATTTATTAAAGACACGCCCCCAAACTCTCTCCCGGATCGTTGGCCAGCCAGGAGGACTTCTCTCACAGTCTTCAACTTTGACTCACCCGCCCCGGGCTCTCTCCCGTGTTGCCGAGGTTGAACTTTTTCAACCCCGGCGAGCGTTCGATCATCTTCGTAAGGTTGCTCTTAACCCTAACCCTAACCCTAACCCTAACCCTAACCCTAACCCTAACCCTAACCCTAACCCTAACCCTAAACCCTAACCCTAACCCTAACCCTAACCCTAAACCCTAACCCTAACCCTAACCCTAACCCTAACCCTAACCCTAACCCTAACCCTAACCCTGCCTTTCACCTTGACTATCCCATCCAGGACAATGTTCACACACGGCATATGCAATGCAATGCACAAATAACAATTACTCGAACAAAACGTCGAAACTACGGCAAACTTTCAACTTATACGCACAAACTCGGCAGTGCAAGTGCACATGATTATTTATTATAGACACGCCCCCCCAAACCAGTTTCAACCTTTCACCTTGACTTTGAACCCCGACCTCAACCATCGCAAGTCTACAACCTCAACCTCAACCCCAACCATTGCATTTCACCATGACTTTCCCTTCCAGGACAATGTTCATACCGGCATATGCAATGCAATGCACAAATAACAATTAGTCGAACAAAACGTCGGAACTACAGCCGTCTTTCAACTCAGACGCTCACGCTCGGTAGTGCAAGTGCACACATGATTATTTATTAAAGACACGCCCCCAAACTCTCTCCCGGATCGTTGGCCAGCCAGGAGGACTTCTCTCACAGTCTTCAACTTTGACTCACCCGCCCCGGGCTCTCTCCCGTGTTGCCGAGGTTGAACTTTTTCAACCCCGGCGAGCGTTCGTTCATCTTCGTAAGGTTGCTCTTAACCCTAACCCTAACCCTAACCCTAACCCTAACCCTAAACCCTAACCCTAACCCTAACCCTAACCCTAACCCTAAGACGTCATGTTTATAAATAGAAACATACCACACCACGTGATATCTATTTTTAAAAGTCACTCACTCACTTCGCCAATTTCCTCTTACCCTAACCAGGTCCCTAACCCTAAACCCTTACCCTAACCCTAAACCCCAACCCTAACCTTTCCACGGATGCATCCTTGTCAAAAAGTAAAAGGATCAGCCTGGTTCAGCCTGGTTCAGCCTAGTTCAGCCCGGCTCAGCTTTGTCCCACAGCGTTCAGTCTCAACGAAGGGAAAATCTTATACGTATTGAAGGTCACCTGCATAGGCAGAGGCCGGAAATGAGCATTTGCTCCATCATTGGGCTAGGTACAGGATGACAATGACCATTACCTCAAAAATGACTAATTACCCTGAAATACACTAACCTCGATTATGTTACATACAATAATTTCCAAAGGATAATCCAACAAACTAAATCACATTCACGTCTACACACACAAATTCTAATCACCTCGCAAATCTTCCTTCCACTTCTACAAAAATAATCCTTCCAAATGAATTTTATAAACGTCCGATCACGTCAGTACACACTGAGCAACTGAACTGACTAAACATCATGTGCAGGAAACCACGTGACTACTTTGTCCAATAAATTTTAACTAGTCACACTTTTTTAATTCGTTTTTAATTTTTCACTACTAACAGAATATAACTCTTAATTATTTACAAAATCATGTTTTACATTCGAAATGACAGTTTAAAAATCTTTTTGATAAAAATAATTTTCCTCAGTACAAATATTATAGTCATTCTATGAAAGACGTCATGTTTATAAATAGAAACATACCACACCACGTGATATCTATTTTTAAAAGTCACTCACTCACTTCGCCAATTTCCTCTTACCCTAACCAGGTCCCTAACCCTAAACCCTTACCCTAACCCTAAACCCCAACCCTAACCTTTCCACGGATGCATCCTTGTCAAAAAGTAAAAGGATCAGCCTGGTTCAGCCTGGTTCAGCCTAGTTCAGCCCGGCTCAGCTTTGTCCCACAGCGTTCAGTCTCAACGAAGGGAAAATCTTATACGTATTGAAGGTCACCTGCATAGGCAGAGGCCGGAAATGAGCATTTGCTCCATCATTGGGCTAGGTACAGGATGACAATGACCATTACCTCAAAAATGACTAATTACCCTGAAATACACTAACCTCGATTATGTTACATACAATAATTTCCAAAGGATAATCCAACAAACTAAATCACATTCACGTCTACACACACAAATTCTAATCACCTCGCAAATCTTCCTTCCACTTCTACAAAAATAATCCTTCCAAATGAATTTTATAAACGTCCGATCACGTCAGTACACACTGAGCAACTGAACTGACTAAACATCATGTGCAGGAAACCACGTGACTACTTTGTCCAATAAATTTTAACTAGTCACACTTTTTTAATTCGTTTTTAATTTTTCACTACTAACAGAATATAACTCTTAATTATTTACAAAATCATGTTTTACATTCGAAATGACAGTTTAAAAATCTTTTTGATAAAAATAATTTTCCTCAGTACAAATATTATAGTCATTCTATGAAAGACGTCATGTTTATAAATAGAAACATACCACACCACGTGATATCTATTTTTAAAAGTCACTCACTCACTTCGCCAATTTCCTCTTACCCTAACCCTAACCCTAACCCTAACCCTAACCCTAACCCTAACCCTAACCCTAACCCTAAACCCTAACCCTAACCCTAACCCTAACCCTAACCCTAACCCTAACCAGGTCCCTAACCCTAAACCCTTACCCTAACCCTAAACCCCAACCCTAACCTTTCCACGGATGCATCCTTGTCAAAAAGTAAAAGGATCAGCCTGGTTCAGCCTGGTTCAGCCTAGTTCAGCCCGGCTCAGCTTTGTCCCACAGCGTTCAGTCTCAACGAAGGGAAAATCTTATACGTATTGAAGGTCACCTGCATAGGCAGAGGCCGGAAATGAGCATTTGCTCCATCATTGGGCTAGGTACAGGATGACAATGACCATTACCTCAAAAATGACTAATTACCCTGAAATACACTAACCTCGATTATGTTACATACAATAATTTCCAAAGGATAATCCAACAAACTAAATCACATTCACGTCTACACACACAAATTCTAATCACCTCGCAAATCTTCCTTCCACTTCTACAAAAATAATCCTTCCAAATGAATTTTATAAACGTCCGATCACGTCAGTACACACTGAGCAACTGAACTGACTAAACATCATGTGCAGGAAACCACGTGACTACTTTGTCCAATAAATTTTAACTAGTCACACTTTTTTAATTCGTTTTTAATTTTTCACTACTAACAGAATATAACTCTTAATTATTTACAAAATCATGTTTTACATTCGAAATGACAGTTTAAAAATCTTTTTGATAAAAATAATTTTCCTCAGTACAAATATTATAGTCATTCTATGAAAGACGTCATGTTTATAAATAGAAACATACCACACCACGTGATATCTATTTTTAAAAGTCACTCACTCACTTCGCCAATTTCCTCTTACCCTAACCCTAACCCTAACCCTAAACCCTAAACCCTAACCCTAACCCTAACCCTAAACCCTAACCCTAACCCTAACCCTAACCCTAACCCTAACCCTAACCCTAACCCTAAACCCTAACCCTAACCCTAACCCTAACCCTAACCCTAACCCTAACCCTGAACCCTTTACTCACCATAACCCACTTCGATAATCCAGTTGGTAAGAAGTGTTAACCCTGAACCCTTTACTCACCATAACCCACTTCGATAATCCAGTTGGTAAAAAGTGTTAACCCTGAACCCCTAACTCACCATAACCCTCTTCGATAATCCAGTTGGTTAAAAGTGTTAACCCTGAACCCCTAACTCACCATAATCCACTTCGTTAATCCAGTTGGTAAGAAGTGTTTACCCTGAACCCTTTACTCACCATAATCCACTTCGATAATCCAGTTGGTAAAAAGTGTTAACCCTGAACCCCTAACTCACCATTACCCACTCCAATAATCCAGTTGGTAAGAAGTATTAACCCTGAACCCTTTACTCACCATAACCCACTTCGATAATCCAGTTGGTAAAAAGTGTTAACCCTAGGGTTAGGGTTAGGGTTTGGGACAAATGACGAAATGAGGGATGACGAGATGAGGGACTCCGCCCACAAATGATAAATCTTAATGTTGATTGGCTGTTGAATTAATCTGACAACCGTTTGCCCAAACACTGAATTCAAAGTAGGAATGGCTTTATAACAGGTGGAAACTGTCAGATTAATTCAACAGCCAATCAACATTAAGATTTATCATTTGTGGGCGGAGTCCCTCATCTCGTCATCCCTCATGTCGTCATTTGTCCCATACCCTAACCCTAACCCAAACCCAAACCCAAACCCTAAACCCTAACCCTAACCCTATCCCTGGGTAGTGTCAGAATGGTGATAGATCGGTGACAGATCGGGGACAGGATGGGGACAGATCGGGGACAGAATGGTGACAGACCGGGGATAAATTGGTAACAGATCGGAGACAGGGTTGGGTAGGGTCAGAATGGTGAAAGATCGGGGACAGATCGGGGACAGAATGGGGACAGATCGGGGACAGAATGGTGACAGACCGGGGACAAATTGGTTACAGATCGGGGACAGGGTTGGGTAGGGTCAGAATGATGATAGATCGGGGACAGATCGGGGACAGGATGGGGACAGATCGGGGACAGAATGGTGACAGACCGGGGACAAATTGGTAACAGATCGGGGACAGGGTTGGGTAGGGTCAGAATGATGATAGATCGGGGTACAGATCGGGGACAGAATGGGGACAGATCGGGGACAGGGTGGGGTGGGGTCAGGATAAGGTCAGAGTGGTGTCAGATCGGGGACAGTATTGTGACAGATCGGGGACAAGGCACGGTCTCCAGTGAGGATAAGGTCATAATCATCATCGTTTTCCAACCATTCTTTCCTGTATACAGTCCTACACTTAAGTGACTTCCAGCCAGAAATTTCCTGGAGAAAGTAACTGTAAATGAATTTTCTGCGGTCAGTTAAATATGCAAACTGACCCTCAAATCACCCCCAGGATACCAGATTGGTATGTTTACTGATAAGCCCAAGATGTAATTTGAGTAATTTGAGAATTAACTTTGTAATGGTGATAAATCCAATTCTCGATCATGAGAGGCTTTTATCAGTTTAACTACATTCTAAATGAAACATTCACTCTGTACATATCAGCAATTCCATATTAAATCATTATCACAAAATTTGCCCTTATGACAAACTTAAGAATATGAGCTTAGAAAAGTAGAGTTGAAAAAGAAGCAATTTCTCATTTTCAAACAATGTTTCTTACATAAATGACATTTTTCAATTTGAAAGCTTTTTAAAATACTGTATTTGGTAGTTTTAGCTCACCTGAGCACAAAATGTGTTCTTTGTGAGCTTTTGTGATCGGTCATCATCCGGCATCCGTCTGTCTTTATGTCTGTTCATAATTAAAAAAATTCTTCTACTCCTAAACTATCATGGAATTTTAACTAAATTACACAGAAATGATCCTTAGGTCATGCTCTTTCAAAATACCTAAAAAAATTGATATCCATGTAAAACTGTCGGTTGCTATGGCAACCAAGTGAAAAAACTTAAAAAGTCTTCTCCTCCCAAGCCATAAGGCCAAGAGCTTTGAAATTTGATAGAAATTATAATCTATAGACCCTCTCCTAAATACTTCAAAGAATTAATGTATCTTGAAAATTAGCCATTTTCTTTGCAATCCCTGATTTACATAGAAATAAAGAAAGAACTCTTTATAAACCATTTTCTCGAAAAGCATAAGGCCTAAAGGTTAGATATTTGGTATAAATTATTATCTTTTGATCCCTCTTCAAAGAATAACCGTATCTTGAAAATAAGCCCTTTTCTTTGCAATCCCTTATTTTACAGGAAATCTTTGAAAACCTTTTTCTCCCAGGCCATGAGGCCAAAAGCTTTGATATTTGGTATAAATCTTCATCTTTTGGCCCTCTATTAAAATACTTTACAGAATTACCGTATCATTAAATTTAGCCGATTTCTGTGCATTCCCTAAAACGCATAGAAATGAAAGAGGATATCTTTGAAAGTCTTTTTCTCTCAAGCCATAAGGCCAAAGTATTGATACTTGGTATAAATCATCATCTTGACCTTCTACCGAAATACTTGGAAGAATTAACTTCCTCTGAATATTAGCCCTTTTCTAAATGATCCTGTTTTTACATATGAATAAAGAAGGACATCTTTGAAAATCCTCTTCTACAAAGCTATAAGGCCTAGATGTGTATTATCTAGTGTATATCAAAACCCTTTGAACCGCTACCAAAAATCTTCATAGAATAATCGTATCTTAAAAGTGAACCCATGTTTGTGTGATCGCTGCTTTTACATAAAAAGAAAATCTTCTTCTCCCAAACCATAAGCCCCAGAGCTTTAATATTGGGCATATATCAATACCTATTGATCCTTCACCAAATTACTTCATAAAATTACCGTATTCTGAAAATAGCCTTTTTCTGTGCAATTCCTGATCTTAGAAAGGAACATATCTTTGAAAATCTTCTTCATCCAAACCATAATGCATAGGGCTTTGATATTTGGTATGTATTAATGCCTATTGACCGACCCTTCATCAAATTACTTCAAAGAATTACCATACTCTGGAAATTAGTGCTATTTGGTGGGATATTCAATATACTTAATATTAAAGGAGGAAATCTTCTTCCCCAAAATGAATAGGCAGAGGGCTTTGATCTTTTGTACATATCATAAAACCTTGAGCCATCATACTCAGGGGAGCAATATAGGACCCTAATGGTCCTTTTTAGCTCACCTGAGCACGTAGTGCTCAAGTGAGCTATTGTGATCCCCTTTTGTCCGGCGTCCGTCCGTCGTCCGTCGTGCGTCAACAATTTCTTTAAACGACATCTCCTCCCAAACCACTGGGCCAATTTGAACCAAATTTGGCAGAAATGTTGCTTAGGTGGTCCCCTTCAAAAATAGCTAAAAGAATTGAAATCCGTTAAAAACTCTGGTTGCCATGGCAACAAAAGTGAAATTTTAAAATAATCTTTCAAAATCATCTCCTCCAGACCCAGAAGGCGTAGAGCCTTGATATTTTTCATCAAGCATCAGTATATTAACCTCTTTCAAAATAGCTAAAATCATGATCCTCAGGTTCCCAGGGGCGGAGCCCCAGGAAGGGGGGGTTATATAGAAATAAAGAACGATTTTTTAAATGACATCTCCTCCCAAACCACTGGGCCGAGTTGAACCAAATTTGGCAGAAATGTTGCGTAGGTGTCCCCTTCAAAAATAGCTAAAAGAATTGAAATCCTTTAAAAACTCTGGTTGCCATGGCATCAAAAGTGAAATTTTAAAATAATCTTTAAAAATCTTCTCCTCCTGACCCAGATGGCATAGAGCCTTGATATTTTGCATGAAGCATCAGTATATTGACCTTTTTCAAAATAGCTAAAATCATGATCCGCAAGTCCCCAGGGATGGAGCCCCAGGGGGGGGGGGAGTTATATAGAAATAAAGAACGATTTTTTAGATGACATCTCCTCCCAAACCACAAAGCCAACTTGAACCAAATTTGGCAGAAATGTTGCTTAGGTGGTCCCCTTCAAAAATAGCTAAAAGAATTGAAATCCGTTAAAAACTCTGGTTGCCATGGCAACAAAAGTTGATATTCAAAATAATCTTTCAGAATCTTCTCCTCCTGACTCAGAAGGCGTAGAGCTTTGATATTTTGCATGAAGCATCAGTATATTGATCTCTTACAAAATAGCTAAAATCATGATCCTCAGGTCTCCAGGAGCGGACCCAGGGGGGGGGGTTAAAGGCATGAAGCATCAGTTCACAGACTTCTTTCTTATTTCTGCAATTGTAACCCATGGAAAAGGTTTTTTCCTTTGTTAAAATCAGCACTAAAGCCTTGGAATTTGTAATTTAGACTTTTGGATCCCCAGGTTCATAGTCTTTATATGTAATTGTGGCCCACTAGTTTCATAATCCTAACCTTAACATGAAATAGATTGTTGAAAGAAAAAGAGCCTTTATCTCAGGTGAGCGCCCCAGGGCCAACGGCCCTCTTGTTTTAATTTTATACAAGCCTTAAATACTTTTACTACAAATTGTTAACCCTCGCTGTATTAAATCACTGGGTCTCGCAGCCCTCGGTAATTGGTGAAATTTTCAATTAACAATGGATTCCTGGTATTTCTCACACCAGTACTACTACTACATCCTTTCCTAGCCTCCAGCTGCTCTCCCTTTAGGTTTACGATTATCCACCCATTGGTGGGAGACAAATGTCGGAAAGAATATGTGCCGCCGCTGTTGAGAGATAAACAGACAAATCTTAGTAAATATTCTCCTTGCAGTCCATAAGGAATTTGCTTTCAAATTTTGTAAGTAGCATCGCCTTATCAAGTTATGGTATTTTTATAAAATACTATAAACTATCAGTCTTTGACCAACGTAAGCCCAGTGTGTTGTGGGATCACAGATTTTACATAGAGAAAAAGAAGGACGTATTATAAAAATCTTTTCCTCAGAAACCATGAAGCCTGTAGAGCTTCCAAATTTTGCATGTAGCATTTCCCTATGGTGCAAATATATTTCAGGTATATAACTTTCTTTATAAACTTAAGCCCTATGTTGTTGGGTCTCGAATTGAAGAAGAAAGGAATCTTTGAATAATCTTCCTATACCATGAGGCCAGGAGATTTCAGTTTATGCCCTGTTGGTACTGCAATAAAATACTTTAAATGTTTATTCTTAGATCAACATATAAATTATTTGTTGCGAGATCCCAGATTTCTTTTATCTGGAGATTCATAATTTAAAAGAAAATCTCCTAAACCGAAGACTAATACAGACAGCATGACTTTATAGTAAATCAAAGTACTGAAAGTACTGTAAGCTAGCAAAGTATTGTTTTGTTCAATAATCTTCTTTGTCAAACGTTATCATGATAAAGAAATGAGGTTTAAGTAACAAAGGAGTTAACCCATTCCCACACAATTCGTCCTGTTTACGCCCATCAAAAATAAGTTGTGGAAAATGATGCCGTGATACTTTAGAGAAACTAAGAGGCTAGAATATGGGCTATTTTCATCAAATTTACAAAGTTTGAAGTGTTTTGGTTGATGATTATAATATCAAGCAACTGTTGACAGCATCGACTTGAAACTTGATGAAGCGGTTCATCCAGGGGTTCTCAAATGCGCTTACCAAATTTAGGTCCGCACCTTACCCACTTCCTGTTTTAGGATTTGTCAACAAGTTAACCCAATGAATTCCCTATATTTCATCGGATTTACTATAAACATTAGGATAGATCTTTTAAAAATTTGGTCTGATCAATCAAGAATCAAAATCATGGGACAAGGGACTTCATGGAAATTTCACCACAAAATCTTTGTTTAAACCACAAAGTCCACAGTTTTCATCGAATTTTCTTCAAACTTTCACAGAATGATTTTATAATCCTAAGAATCCTTGAAGAGTGGCCTTATAGATTATCATTCAAAGCAATCTTTAAAATGTATGCGATGAAGTCCACAATTATCACCAGATTGTCTTTAAAATTTCACAGACCAGTTGTAGGGTCGTAAAGAAAGTTCCTTTTGGAAATAGAATAGGTCTATAAGAAAACAGAGGAAAGGGGGCCATATTGATTGTTTCTCAATATAACAAAGGGGATATTTAAATTTTAAGTCCAATTAGTTATTTTCATTTTATGAATTCTTCTTTAAGCTATTAGCTTGCTTAAATTTTATGTTACTTTAAGGGAAAACTTGATGGTCAGTAGAGCGCCTCAGACCCTGATGTGTCTCTTGTTAGGAAGAGAGCCTTAAAATTTCTGAAGAGTAGGGTTTATTAAACCCATGTTTTACCAAAA
Source organism: Fragum fragum (assembly GCA_946902895.1). NCBI lineage: Eukaryota > Metazoa > Mollusca > Bivalvia > Cardiida > Cardiidae > Fragum > Fragum fragum. Next base: position 66,802,105 of record OX336371.1, on the reverse strand, counting down.
GATGTTGCATAATGAGATTTACTTAATTTTTAAAGACATTGAAATATACCAAAGATATACTTGTTTAACCCATTCCCACACAATGATGCATTTTGACGCACATGAAGAGGAGCAATTTGGAAAACATTGTGTAAAATGCAGAAACTGCTTGTTGCAAGCATTCTATCCATTTCATACCAATAAATTTGAAAAAAAAAAGCCCCTACAATTTCACAAATCTTTAATTGTCGTTTAATTGCAGCTCCTTTTAATTTGGACCGGTCTAAGATGTTGCCGTCTGGTAACAAACTAAAATAAAGTACTCACTATTTACCCCACAATACAGGTCATAGATAAGAACAAATTTAATATGAATGACCCATTACACTTAAAAGAACCATCTTAAGATTACAACAAGCAGTTGGATCAAAGAGAGTCTTTACTTGTCAAGTTTAGTCAATGCAAACACACAAACTCATTGTACAGTAAAGTAGAATGACCATGTGTATTGAAGGTTATCCCTCTGGAAAATAAATATAAGTATTATCTTCGCAAATACTTTTCAATGTGGTTTCAAACCTTTCATAAGATGGGTAAATGTAAGCATAAAAGTAGGAATTATGGGCTGGCTATTTAGACTTAAAACCAAGGCAGGTACCTTACATGCACCTCTGTATTTTACATGACATATCATTAAATCAGGGTGTAACCTTTTTAAAAAATATACATTCAATAGTCCAAAATCACTTGATACAGTAAAAGTGTGGTTGAAATGGAAAATCTGTCTGCTTGGAGAAACATAAAATCAACAGAATAAATATGAATTGTAACACTGATAAGCCAAAATGTGTGACTTCCTAGCTGTTATCAGGATTGTTGATCTAATGGTCGGTCAAAATAGTGCTGTTAAACTCCCAAAGAATGCCAGAATGACCGTTACAGTGATACTGAGATCTGATTTTATCTTGATTCACTAGTGAATATTTTCAGGCACTAAAGTATCTGACTGTATACAGGGACTCCGTTTTTTGAGTAACCTTCTCCCCGCGAACTCTTTTTTCGGACAGACGACTCTACTTGTGATCTAATATGCATTTCATAACTCGAATTGGTCATATCTCGTTATGACCTTGAAGCTCTGTCTCTGTGTATATTAATATTTATAGACTGAATTAGATTGATTGACACGTGACTATGATTTTGGGGCGGAGTCATGATCACGAAGTACTGTCCAACAATTCAACTAGACTTATATCCACTATTCGGCAATGACACACTTTGAAACAGGCATATATTACCGCAGACAGATCACGTGATGGCCATCTCGGGTTGGCCATCTTACGTTTTTACCTTATACCCTAACCCTAACGATCAATAAGTCCATTTTGAATTTAAAATTCCGAATTCACATTTATTCACAGACAGGAGAAAAGCAACTGGTATTGTATATACAAATAACAAAGGATCACAAGATCTTAGCATCTAATCAAAAAAGAAGGGGCGGTGCTATGTTTATCTCTCAGTTCATCTCTCAGTTCATCTTCGCACTTTCCTCTTACCCTAACCCTAACCCTCTGAATTAGGGGTAAATTCTACTTCAACATATTCTGCGACACTGTTCTGTTCTATGTCATAAAGAGCATTTTGGATCAGGAAATCGATTACACTGTTTGATTCAGAACTGATTCGTTCCATTCCAGCATTTACAAAAGCTTTCAAAGTACTCACGATTTTACATTGCACACTTGCTTCAAGCTCAGTCTTTTTTTCTCCACTTCTTCTTTGATGACTTCATCTGATGATCTGGACTCCATCCGTTTCTCCCCTTTGTTCCAGATTCGCATTTACCACAGCGATCGATTCTCCAACATGTCTTTTTAGGTTCGTATCAAGTTCATTTGATTTCCGTTTAAGGTCAGAATCCTGTTTAGATTCACTTTCTTTAATTCCAACTTCAATGTCTTTGAAACCCCTACCTTTTGGTATTGTCAGTTTATCCACAGCCTCTCTTAGATCTGTGATTTCTCTTTTGAGGCCCATATGCTCATTCTGAATTTTGGTCACCGTGCCCAAAAGGGTTGCAAATGATTTAGCCTCAATCGACATTTTTCAATTTCGTCGCCCTCTTCATCTTCAGCATGATTAGCATCAAAGTCTGGTTCCATCTGAAAAAATAGATATAAGAATAAAAGAAGAATAGGTATTAGCATAATTGATGACTTCGATAAGGGTACAAGTACAGGTAATGGGATTGGTCAAGGTTCAGACGTAAGTACTATTACTGGAAGAAGTAGTTGATATAGGTAGAAGTAAGGGTATTTGTATGGGTTCAGATTAAGTTTAAGGTAGATGTTCAGATAATGGTACAGGTCAAGGTAAGGGTTGAGGTAAAGTTAGAGGTACAGGTCAGGGTAGAGTTACAGGTCAAGGTACAGGTAAGGGAACAGGTCGTGGTAGAGGTATAGGTCAAGACAGAGGTACGGGTTAAGGTAGAGGTATAAGTCAAGGTAGGGGGTAGTGGTACAGGTCAAAGTAAAGATCAAGGTGGAGTTACAGGAATAGGTATAGGTAAAGGTGGAGATACAGATAGAGGTAAAGACCGATGCAAGGGTCAAGGTAATGGAAGAGGTATTGGCACAGGTCAAGGTACAGGCTATTGATGGGTGAAAATATCAATTATTAATTCTAAATAAAACGTTTATAAAATCACTAGAATATATGTACGTTCGCAATATGGTTCTATGTTTTTTAAAGACGATGCCAATCTTATTATCATAGCCAGGCACCTAGTCCCCCGGTTTTAAACGGTATTATCTTCCCGAAGTAAGGGGTATCATCGGACGCCACCCAACTCTTTGTCGCTAGGTTTTTCTGTTTCCCTATCCGTCAATCTTCTTGTTTGCTTTGGAAGAGTTCGTTTTGTATGGGTGTTTCTTTTGTTAGTTTGGTGGTCATTTTAGGAGTCATATAATGTTCGCCAGTCAGCAGTCTTTATTATCGATATTTCTATCGTCACTACAAAACTTTGATCATCATTTGTTCAATTCCTATATTACGAGCCAGGCTTTTTTCAAACGTCCCTTTTTAAGACTAAATGTAGTCTATCGGCAATGCGAACATGGTAAATCCTCGGATAATAACTATATTAACCTTTGGCTAACTAGAGGATCGGCAATAAGAACATGGTTAGTCCTCGGATAATTACTATATTATCCTTTGGCTAACTAGAGGATACTGTATTCGATCTAGGTCTTGAAGATACTCAAAGTTAAGATTGGATTAACACACACTTCTTATCTTACATATTTGTATATTTTACATGTTGCTACTGGCCCAATCACGTGAAGCCCTCTTAAAAACAAACTGTTACTACAGCCTAACAAACTTGTTTTTTTTTAACGCGCTAAATGTTCTTAATGGAATCTTTTGGTCCATACAATTCAAGCTAAATTTATGATACAGTGAATTGATGCTAGTACCTTCAGTTTTTTTAAGTGCCACCTCGTGAAGAATTTCCATTTCCATTGAAGTCTACCGCTGCCTTGTAACTCCACCTTCTGGTAAACTGGTAGGAACGCGAAAAGAAACATCTTCAACATTCATTATTTCCTCTTCCTCAGATATTTTGTTTTCTTTTACTTCTCGAACATCTTCCATACCCTCAACTTCCTTCTCGGCTTCTTTTTTATCAGGCATTCGTTCTTAAACAACAGAGACTTTCCATGGTATGGTGTGATGCAAGTGGAATAACTTATACTTACTTAAGCTTTTAAACAACAGTTTGGGCTGTATTTCTAGATCTTGCAGCCGATACTGGTTAATTGGCATATCCATAATTAGTCTTTAAATCCCTAATCAATAAACCACCCGTTTTTCATCAGGGCAACACACAAAACAAAACTTAACAGAATTACCAAACTTTCGTTTGACAACTTCAAACCATTCAACTTCTGTGAACATTCTCTAATTCATGGTAAAGAGTTAGGTAGTTTTTTCAATTTGCTCACAAAAACGAGTTTTCGCCTCTCAAGCTCTGACATGACGAGCATAGTAAGTGCTGCTATCGAACTTGAAGTGTCTAAATTGTATTCAGTAAGCCCAATAATTTTCCATAACCAACAGCGTAACGACCAAGTCATGGTGGCATTTTGGTGTCTGTCGTACGTATCGAGAGCCGGAAAAGTTTCAATTTTTAGCTGTACTAAACCGTCTTTAAGTACAGTATCCAAATGTATGTATACTCCATATCTTGCAAGGTGATATGCTGTTTTCTACATGCATACAATTTGGCCAGCGTTCCAAAGCTAAAAATTCTAAATAATCGGTCTTTCTCCTAGTAAACTCCACCCTACCGGGTCCAAGACTTACCGAGTACTGTTTACTTCTGAAACAAAGTGGATAGCCCCATAACATTTTTTCTGCCGACAATTCTAATTGGTACGCTTTCTATGTAGCCTCCACGTTCGCTGTACCAGAGTACGTTTCAAGCAAACGTTTCAGTTCTGTTGTCAATGCTAGTCCGATGCCATGAATAACTCGTGCTATACCAAGTGGAAAATGCACCAACGTAGGTTTTCTCCTAAGCAATTCAAAGACTTTATCCTTTCATTTAGCTGAGTTACACTCTCAAGTCTAGATGTGCTTCGTTGCATGAGGTGAAAGTTGCTATCTAATGCCGACAAATAGCTATTGGTGTCTCTCTGAAAGGCTGTTAAAGTTTTCTTTGGGAAGACCATTCCACGAACAATGCATCCCGATACTTTATGTAATCGAACAACAAGTCTGCGATGAGGTAGATCCGTATATAGTTGGACGAATCGAATCTTACTCATTTCCAAACATACACTCCGTAACGTGTTGGAAATATCAAGTGCCTTTCCGTCTAGATTGCTACGGTAGTTTGCACTGTATGTAATGTAGCACAAGTACACAGCATTCCCCTACTGCTGCTTCTTCTTGAAGACATCTTCTTGACCAGAACAGTTCCATTAAATCAGATTCGATGTTAATGGCAGAATGAATAGTAACTCGAATTACTTCATTTTTGTCAAACACTTGAAATTCACACCACCACTACTTTTCTCCCCGACACGAAAGCACATGATCAATAAACGAAACCCACATACTATAGGACATTATTCCATACTGTTTTGCAAGATCTGCAGTAAATTACCAGTCATCAGGTAATATACACATCCTATCGTGGCGGTTTAAATCGTTTTTCATCAATGTTCGCCTAGCAATTGTACCAATACGTAGATTTTTTAGATTCAATTCAAAAGTAATCTTCACTTCTTTAAAGTATTGAAAAGACCATTCCTTCAACACATAGCTTAAAACCTTTGGATGACCACTTCCGGCACGAGGGTTAAGTGCCAACCAGCATTCCCATCCATGTTCATAAAATATTTGAATGCCCAAGCTTCGTCTGAAATTGCTCAATTCAGTTTCAGAATACAGTGACAAATCCATTTGCTTGTTCAACACATAGATTTACTTAACACACATCTGTCCATTTGGCAAAAGTGTAAATGTCGAAGCGGAAGCTATTCACCTCGCAATGAGTTAAGTTCTACCACACATCCGCCGATGTCTAAAGAATATTTCAAAAACACTTCTTCTTCTTTCGCATTAACAGCGACTGCACGGCCATGTATATGTTCTTCCCGTTTAAGGAAAGCTTCTACACCCTTGTATCTTTGAAGCATTATAAGACGTTGAAATTCTCCTCCATTATCTCTAACTAGCCTTCCGAACATTCATCTTCGCATCCAGCCATTCTTTCTTGAACGCCTTCCGATTTGTCAACTCTGCCTCTGCCTATTAGAGATTTGCGAATTAATCCGAATCCGAATAAGATACCGAATACGAAAGAAAATTACAGGGAGTGTCTCTCTAACCGAACAAAACATTTGATTAAGGCTAAACGATTTTTAATATTAGGTTTCCATTACAAGTAAATGTATTATTCATCGTCTTTAGAACTTGAACTCAATCCTAACATTCTTATTAATTAAGGTATTTTTTTCTTAATGAACCGATTATGTTCCGCCTGATTATTTCGAATCAGTTCAATTAATGGACGTCTCCTTGGCCTTTGACGGCGAGGTGCAGGCTGCGCAGGATTTGCAGGTTGTGGTTGGTCGGCAGGCCTTACGGGCTGGGCTAGTTCTTCTTCGTCTGGTGACATCAACGCAGCGATGTAATCCCTGTGGACCGTTCGTCTCCTGTCAGCCATTGATTAGGTTTGGCCTGTATTATTCGGTCTTGTTTCTGTGCGAAGTCTGATAGACCGACCCTTTGTATTTTGTTCCGGATTAGCCATTTTTTTGGTTTCTGATCGTGTCTGCAGTATCAGATCATCTAGGGTTTTCGGATTCTCCGGGGGTTAGACGGCGTTCATGCCGTCGAATACGCTTTACGGCTTCTCCAAGAATATGAAGAAATATCTTAAATACAGCTACAAACATCTTGAAATTCACAAATTGACAGTAACCCACTCAAAAGCATTCACTATTGCTTGCTCATCGCTCCATCTTTAACACACTAAACACTCACTAAATGTAAATTCGTGTCTTTCTGACATTCCAACACATTTGAAGTGGAATTAGACACTGAATGTCATTGTTGCTGCTTTAATCGTTCAAGTATTTCTCTTGTTTAAGTGTATTACTTAAAAAGTAAAAAATGTTGTAATATACAGCAAAGTGAACACTGTCGCCATTAAAATCTATAGATGGACAGTGGTAACCATTATCCGTGAAAGGATTGATGCGGGTGGAGCGTAAAAATGTTCAGTTACATGCACTGACTAATGTACAATGGATATAGTTGACAGCTTAATTTCCATAAGCATAATTCCTCAGAAAAATGCTTCTAGAGTTCCGAGCTTTCATAGAACGGATTGCTCTTGTTGACAGCTTAATTTCCATAGGCATAATTCCTCAGAAAAATGCTTCTAGAGTTCCGAGCTTTCATAGAACGGACTGCTCTTGTGCTTTGGAACACACACATGAACATGCAAGTGCATATATATTGAATAGTACATCACTATGACTTATAGAATATGTCATGCAAGCACCAACAACACTATTGGCAACTGCACAAAAGCAAACAAGGTGAGATCATAATAGCTCAACAATTTTTTCCAAATTAGTTATTTCGAAATTCATCCATAAATGTAGTTGTAATTGTCCAGACAAAACCGGACGGACTGAGTGGCCTACAGATGCACAAATGCACCCACACCGAGCTGTCATTTTGACGTGGGCTGGACAAAAATGAAAAAGCCAATGGTATCTATAAACTTTTAATATAATAAAATTAACAAAAGTTGGAGTACTCTCCAATGAGTAATAGCAAAACTAAAAATTCAAAAAAGCAAAGTTTTAAAGAGATACCTGCCATTATTTTATTTAGATAAAGTGAGCTAAAAAAGTTGCTAATACTGTTGTTTGACATGTATGTTCACTAGAGGTACATAAGTTAAATTCACTATACTTGTCTGAATTTAACCATAGGAATATAATGGAATTGTTATTATTTTTCAAACAAGAAGGGAAATTGACAGTTTCAGTGAAAAAAAGGGTTTTTTCCAAAATAAGTTTCTTGTGTAATACTTACCCTATATTTGGAACAAATCGAAATAAATTTGTATACATGTTTCTATATGCATGAGTGACGAATTATCATGCTGAAATATGTGTTTTTTCATATGTGTGAATGAGATTAAGTGTGATTTCCAACAGTATTCAGTTATACTGTTGTGTCTGGTGCAGCTAGAAATGGCTTTCTGTTATTTCTTACTCCAGTACGACAAACATTTCATCTGAGCTACCTGCGGCCCATCCAAGTCAGGCATACATGTATTCGTTATGATTTGGTTGAAGATAAATGAGTCATGCCACAATAACTTTAGCAAATGTCACACGGGAGTTTTCCGAGATGATGATTAATCCTACAACCAAAGGATTGAGGGCCATGTATTTTTTGCTGACCTAACCGGGTTGGCATTTGGAAAATTAGTTATTGAAGCCATGACATTCATAAAATTGAAAATCTTTGAAAAATGTGGGGAAAAAAGCTAGGTAAGTATTGTTTTTGTGGAATTAGGTTGAAATTGATGCATAGATGCACAAGATGTAGTGAATGATGAAATATGTGTTTTGTCTTTACAAGTATGGACAAAATTGAGTTTTCATTACTTTACATAGCTTTTGCATGTATTGTAGTATAAAAAGGAAATAGTTTAATGGAAAGTTGATGGCTGAAGACATGGAAGAATTGATGCACAATGAACACAACACCATGACAATGGCCCCAGTGGCTTTTGTCTAGTTGATCTACAAATTAAATGAAAGTACAAAAGAGACAAAGTGAACAAGATGTGTTTATGAAACACAAATGCCTCTGAAACAACAAATCTTTTAAGAAGTTTGATTTTAGAGACGACCATGGCCTTGTCACATGACCTTGGTACCAGCAATGGAGATCTATCATTTTGCCAAATATGAACATTGTATCTTTAATGGGCTTGAAGTTATGAGCAATGATTAGTTTTTTGGTTAAGTTTCGCAGATAGACAGGCATAGAGATGGACAATCTTGGGAAAAAAGAAGAAATATTTGAAAGAAAAATGCTGCTTTGTTTATGAATTCTTTGCACTTACTATTATTGTATACATATTTTTTTACAATTTGAACCAATCTCAAATTTTATAAAAAAATGGGGGTAAATTCTTTTTAACCAGAGTTGAATTTGGTATGATCTTTTAAGAATCTAAAGATTTATTATCGAAATATATTGCACAACTCAGGTGGAATTCTACACTGTGGTGTGGTATATCTCGATTAAAAATCTGAGGATTCTTTAAATTTCTATTCGTAAAGAAAGCACCTGAGCAGTTGGATTTAAGTATAATAAGGTATTAAACTTGGCTACTATATTGATTAAAAGAAATGAGTGAATTTCAACAATAAGCAAGAAGTGTTCATGAAACACAAATGCCTCCAAAACAGCAAATTTTTCAAAAGTTCGGCCTTGACAGATTACCTTTGCCTTGTTACATGACTATAACCTGGGCATCTGCAGGTGTGTATCTTTGAAATCTACTATCTTGCCAAATATAAGCATTGCAAGTTGAATAAGCTTTCAGTCATTGGCAATGTTAAGTATTTCAGTTAAGCTATGCAGACAGACAGATGGATGGACATTGGTAAAACAATAGGCCCAAGATGATAGTGATGCAGGGGAGATAAAAAAGAACTGTGTTGAGAAATCAAGTTATTGAGTCTGAAGGTATGAAAATGACAAATGGTGTAGATACTGTAGACTCTGCGAATTACCATTGGTAGACCCCTAATTATGATTGTTATAAATCAGTTATGTTTTTCAAAAAAGACAACAATGTGACTTGAATGTTCATACTAGTTACAGAAACAATTAAAAGTTTGACATTGGTGGCAAGTTTGGAAGGTATTTGCAAGTTTAGGAAGGTGTTTGCAAACTGTTATAGGTGGTATGTATGAATGAATTTTAAACAAAAATGTTAATGCTCGGCTGTTAATTGCTGGATAGTGGGTAAAAGATGTTAGTAGGGAAAAGTCATGATTTTTAATAAAATGACATTTCTTCAATTCCTTGATACTAGTACAGGTTGATCTTTTGATAATCACACATTTATACCAATTCTCAATGCTGCTAAAGTTTTTTTGACTGACGACAACAACACTGAGCTTACTGCAATACCTGCAAGTTTGTTTGACAACAGCCTAGCTAAAAAGTAAATATTCCAGTAATAAAAATTTATGGTGAATGAGGAATATGTCTCAATGCTTTCATACATTACATAGTCTGTTTCAACCATTCGGAAAGTTAAAAGCCAATCTTTCTTTTCTATTTTAATTTAAAGACCACTGATTATGCCGATTATATCCTTGGCTTTTTATCTTCATTTGGCATTGAAACTTATGATACAAGAAAAAGAGCATGACTAACCAGACAGACCTAAATGTATTGATGTGAATTGAATATGATGGATTGATTTAATTCAAAAATATTGACCCGTTTGCAGTCAATTTTATCAATGTTTAAAAATGTTTTGTTTCTCCCAAAAAAGGTTATGAACTAGAAATTGTAGCCTGCAACTCTATTCAATATAAACTGGTCTAAATTTATGTTGTCTGGTAATGGCTTAAAGGTTAATCAAAACAAATTAACCGGAATATAGACGTCAAAAGCCCGCTAAAATGACGGAATCGTAAAAGTTAAAAGTGAACAATACATATTTGGTACAGATAAACACTACCAAATCTTAGCGGACATGAATTGATTCGCACAAAATTAAATTACATGTATAAAATAAGGATCATACCGGTTGTTTCCTTTTGTTAATGTATAAGATGAAACACAATGTACACAATAGCATGTATCTGTACTTAAAAAGAATATGCGCAACACAATATGAAATTTAGAGGAGTGTAACAAAATATATATATCGGTTTTATCGGTTTGTCAGACTACGCGGATTGAGCAGGCTGACTATTTTATTTTATACTAATTTATTTTAGTTCGATTGCGACGAAAGCTTTAAGCTTATAGAGTCGCTCTCGAACACACAAACCAGATGTTTTCACGTCCCTGAAAGAGAGGCAGTGGCTTATACCCACTGCTACCCACTTCTACAGCTGGGTAGACTGAGGCTGGCTATTAAGTGTTTTGCCCATGAACACACCTCGGTGTCGCTGAGGCTCGAACCCGTGACCTTCAGATCACGAGTCAAGTACCAATACCACTCGACCATCGAGGCAGTCATATTACTTTCATATTACTATTTCATTCAATAATCCACTTATCAACATCGTCTTCATTATTATTAATAGTTTTTAAATTATTATTTTTTATTATCATCGCTATTATTAACATTATCATTATTATTATTATATCGTTATAACTAATATTATTATTATTATTATTATTTTTTCTTTATGAGAGAGGGGGAGAGAGAGGGAAAGGTAAAGTATTGCTTTTGAAAATGAACCGCATTGAAAACGCGTTATATTCTTTGTATGTTAATGAAATGTTAAACATGCAAAAATTCATTTATTGTTTTATGCTTTGAACAAGAGTATCTTTATAAAGGTGATAAACTTTGATGCAAAACAAATATCAAAGTTGAACTCATTTTGGAATTTTAGAAAAGAAATAGACTCTAGATAGATTTCGGATTTTTTCTCTCACAATGATAACACAAAGATGCGTTCCGAAAAAAACAAGTCAGTGTCATTTTGTATTTAAATTGTGGTTTACGCTTCCAGTTCCAGATGTTTAAAAACGTAATTGGTTAGTTGGCGCGTCGTCGAATTTTCTGCATATAACGTGACCTAAAGCGACGTCGGGGTACTCGTTAGGCTTCGTTATTCAACGCTGATTTGAAATAGGTTGAAAGCAGAGTCGCTTTCGAGCGATTTATTAGAAATCGACTGGTTATTTTGGACTAATAGTCAGCGTTCTGGTGTCTATTCTGCGTCCACCCATAGATCCACTGTTAGATATAAGATATCGTCTATTTGCGGAAGATGAAGATACATATTAATTATTTGCTGAACACCGCTATCAATTCTTTGAAGTTACTGGAGAAACGCTGGAGACATTTTTGACATTAGTAGAGTTTTTGCACATACACCCTTCTCTCAGACATTCGTTGTCTACAAGAAACAGAGTTTTAATGGTTTTGATGTGGGTTCGGTGAAATCCTACTTATCATATGCTTTCAGCTCTATTTGACGTAAGCGTTTCTTCTGTGCGGGATGAAATTAGAAATTTAATTCCTGTTTTTTATTTGAAATTAAAACAATTTATCACGTTGCCTTCAGTTGACCAATGGCGCGACATGACTTCTAATTGGCCGAAAATACCTAATGCAATAGGATCCATTGACGGGAGCTCCCATGAGATCAATAGACCCATTGATGGACAAGAACAATATTATTCCGGAAATAGATGTTATCATACAATCCATTCTCAAGTCGTTTAGGATAATTCTGGACTCATTAGATACATTGAAAGTGGTTTTCTTGGTCATTTGAATGATGCCCAGCAATATGCGTTATTGAATAGGTTTGGAGATGACTTACCTTTTCCCAACGATGGCATGGTGTTAGGGGATAAAATATATCCGAACTCATATCCAGTTGTAACCCCTTACACCGCGACACAGCACAGAAATAAGAGAGGATAGTTCAGGAGAAAGTGCATTACGCTAAACAGATACATGAGACAATATCATGTTAGCGTTGAACATGCCATTGGAGATCTTAAAACATACAAATCAATTGGAACTATCTGGAGGCATCGCCGAAGGATGTCGCCTAGCGTGGTAAATATTTGGGCGAGGTTGGTGTGCAGGAAAAGGGAAATTGGCCCGATACTATAAAAGTAAGTTTACATATATCTTCAATGTACCTTTAAGAAACAACTCTGCTGACACTGTATGTAGCTATAGTTCTGAAAATCAATGCTAGATTTATGGAAAATATATGTCATGCTTATTTTTCCTGTTATTACAGTGATAATTATATTCAATTAACATTAGCAATGAAAACATTGCTTATCAGGCTAATACATATTTCCGATTGTTGATTAAAGCCGTTACAAACTTTTTATATACCGCGTCATATTTGTCCTTTTTGAAACGACCCCCCTACCCAATTTCTTTCGTATCCGTATTCGGATTAATTTTCAAATCTCTATTAATCTGAATAAAAAATTGAATAAATAAAAAACACATACAATTAAGAAACTTGTTAAGGTAATGGTATTGGTCAAGTTAACAGTATAGCTACCCAAAATAGTACAGGCATAGATAGTAATAATCCGAATTAATCGACTAGGTTGAAGGTTTCGGTATTCGTATTTGTGCAGGCAGAGGTACAGGTATTGACATAGTTCAAGGTAGTGGTAAAGGCAGTTGTAGAGATACAAGAACTTGTAAAGGTACACGTTTTGGTACAGAAGTGGTACAGGTATTAGCCTTTATATGCTCTAGGTAGAGGTTGAACTATTGACATAGGTCAGGGTAGTGGTACTAGTGGCTCAGGTAAAGATAATGGTAACCGTTATGGAACGGTAGTGGTACAGATGGTGTAACTGGTATTGGAATCGGTCAGGGTAGTTAATATGTAATGACAGAGGTACAGATATATAATTGTACTCATAATAGAACCAAAGTGGCACAGGTACAATTAATTGGCGTGGTACATGTAGCGGATAGATTGATAGGTAATAATCGTAATCAAGTAATTTGGCAACAGGTCAAGGTAGAGGTCGGGATAGAGGTACAGTTTAAAGTAGAGGTAGTGCCTTGGGTAGTGGTACAGGTTAAGTAACAGGTCAAGGTATTTACACAGGTCACGGTAGAGGTACAGGTAGTGGTACTGGTCAAGGAAAGGCTCAAGGTAGAGTTACACTTTAAGGTACAGATAGTTATACATGTAAAGGAACATGTCAAGGTAGGCGTACAGGTTGTGGTACAGGTAGTGGTAAAGTTCAGGCTTCAGGTCATCTTAGATGTATTGTTAGAGGTTTGGGGAAGTGGTATACTTCAAGGTACAGGTCAAGGTAAAGGTACAAGTCAAGGTAGTGGTTTTGATCGATGTCTTTTACGAAGTTCAGGTCAGGGTACAGGTTTGTGGTCCAGGTCAAGGTACAGACCAAGGTTGTGTTCCGGTTAGTTGTCTGGTTTGTTGTAGTGGTCGAAGTACAGGTTGAGTGAGAATTACATATCAAAGTTGAGGTACGGGCATTGGTATAGGTAAAGGTCAGGGTAGAGGTTCCGTTGGTGGTACAGTTCAAGATAGAAGTGCATATAGTTGTACTGGTAGAACTCCTTATCAGGGGGTCCCGGATTCGATCCTCGGTCTCGGCAAGTATCCTTTCAGTCACTTGTCTCCCACGAATTGGTGGAAGTTGGATGAGCATCTGACGGCTCGGAAAGTAGGTAGTGGTAACACTGGTAAGAGCTACCAGGAATCCTAGATTTGGTGCTCCAGCCGACGCAAGTTCATAGTAATACAGTCATACCCAATTCAATCAATTATCCATTAAATACACTTCTTTTAATTAACATACATCTGTATTTCAAATATACAATGTGTATCTATTAGGAAAAGAAATAAGTTCAAAATGAAGGACGGACAAACGAAAAGGCGGACGGATACTAAAACCTATTGAAAGATGTAGCATATACACAATAGTATAACAAACACATTTAATCCACATACCTTTGTTGATTTCCTATCCTTACAATCACAAAATTAGTACAAGAAAAAATTCGAACAATATTCCAAAAACGAACTCAATAGTTATGTTTTTATCACTATTGGACTAAAACAACCGTGTAAAAATGTTACAAAACGTCCTTTCATGTTATATTGCTAAAACAGAATGACATGCACCGCAGGTATTGGTATGTACAAGTTAATGGTCAAGGTAGAGGCCAAGTAAAAGGTCAGGGTACAGTTTCAGGTGTAAGTAGAGGTATAGGTGTAAGTAGAGGTACAGGGTAGGGTAAAGGTACAGATCAGGGTAAAGAATCAGGTGTGGTATAGGCCAAGTTTCTAATAGAGAAACATTTAAAGGTAGAGGCACAGGAAGAGGTACAGGTCAAGTTAAGGGTCAAAGTAGAGGTTCAGGTCAAGATACCGGTAGAGGAACAGGTCAGGGTACAGGTAATGGTACTGGTCAAGGTACATCAGAGAGTAGAGGAACAGATAGTGGTATCGGTCAAGGTTAGGATCAAGGTAGAGGTCCTAAAACAAGGTAGAGGTCAATAAAACAGGTAATAATAAAGGTCAGGTTCAGGTCAGGGTAGTGGTACAGGTCTAGGTACAGGAATTGATACAATTTGTGATCAGGTTACATGTTAAGGTAGTGGTATAGGTGGAGGTACAAGTAATTGAACAGGTCAAGGTTGAGGTCCAAGTACAGTTTCAGGTTGTGGTACAGGTCAAGATTCAGATAGTGGTAAATGTCAGGGTACAGGTCGAGCTAGTGGTCAAGGTAAAGGTACAGGTCAAGGTAAGGTTTCGGGTAATGCACTGGTCAAGGTAGGGGTAGAGGTAAAGGTAACGGTCATACAAAAGGTCTAGTTAGAAGTCCTTGTA
Organism: Fragum fragum; assembly: GCA_946902895.1. Taxonomy (NCBI): domain Eukaryota; kingdom Metazoa; phylum Mollusca; class Bivalvia; order Cardiida; family Cardiidae; genus Fragum; species Fragum fragum. The sequence goes on along the minus strand of OX336371.1, from coordinate 66,786,965 downwards.
GTGGTTTGGGCAGTGGTTATGGTCAAGGTACAGGTATGGGTAGAGTTACAGGTCAGAGTACAGATTTATGTAGAGGCTTAGATTGTGGAGCGGGTTCAGGCACAGCTCATGGTAAAGATCAAGGTACAGATAGTGGTACTGGTACAACATCAATTTGGTAATTAAAAATATTCTCGTATAAAAACTTATTGTTTTATATGTAAATGAGTATAAACAATGGTGAAATCAAATGTTAAATATAAATCAGGCAAGTCACCAAATAAGGAAAAGATAAATCAACTATAATTAACTCACGTACTTGCCAGATTTCCTTGCAACGGCATGATGAGTGACGTATCAAATGCATGGACATAAATTTTGATCTTACTTATATGGCTCAAATCGATAAGTAAGGAATTCAAAATTACGGGTGCAAGTTGGTGCGGTACATGTCGTCATTTTTCCTAACACCAAAACCCTTACCACAACCCTAGCAGTAGGGTCAGCCGAAACTTCTTTCGAATCACTAAAAACTAGAGGAAAGTCGATTATAAAACCCAATGCAATTAAATGACTTCGATTTATTCGGAGAGTCTCGGGACTATTTTTTTGTTTTTATAATTCGTTAATAAACAAAGACAGGTTTGTCGGTCATAGCCTTTAACTGTGGTTTGCCTAGTGAACGATCAACATTGTGTGTTTTTGACATCGATACTGGGAGTATCTGGGAGTTGTCGGACAAAACGTGTGCTTAACATCATTTTCGTGGATACGCTCAACCTAGACAACTTGAACGTTTTAAAAGGACAAGAATGAAACATTATCGATAAAATGGGGCCGAAAAAATACCTTTTGAACATAGGGATCTTTACCTAAGGAATATAGCCGTAAATATGATGCGATCTGCTCAACACTAAACTAAAATTTTCGTCATTTCGCAAATAATTACGAATGGTTCTTTAATTTATAGCAAACAGAAATGGAAAAGTTGGATATCAATGAAAACATTAGAAAGTTACTCGATGAAGAACCATGGTAGTTTGAACACACACCTTGATGAATTTTGAAATTTTCCGGTGAAGCGGTAAAATGACGCCTTTCTTCTCGTTAAACATCAATGAGGGTCACGTGATTCACTGTTCAGTTGTAATAAAATCATTTAAAAAATAGTTTAAAAACACCCATATTCTCATTTTCCAACATTGTTTTCTATCAATATCACGTACTTGGAAGTATCTATTTAGCTTAATTTCAATTCACTCTATTTTCTAATCGTTGTCTCCAACTTAAGAGCAGTCTGAAATTTTGTCCTCTGATTATGGGTTATACCGCGACGAAAGATGATCTTATATATTTTAAGAAACATATAGATCTCACAGAGGAGATAGAAATGTTTAAAATAGGATTTTCTGTGCATCTACTGCATTTATATGTATATGAAAAAAGGACGAACGGACCCTTGGTGAACGGAATTAGGGCGAAACGTAATAAGAGCGAACGTGGTTTAGGACACTTTATGCAGAGGCATAGCCCTAGCCTTACGTTTCAGCGCGATAATTCACACACAGAAGTTCTAAAACAAAACATTTTAAGAAATGCCTGCAAGGAAGGCTTTAAGCAGCTCTGAACCTTGAGAAGAAGTACGATTTGTTTTTATTGCTTTTTATTAAGATAGGGGCTATTTTGTGAGAAGTATAAGAACTGTCTTGGAATGCCTCATTGCCTTTAGGACTTTGTACTAAATCTAGCCGAGGTCACTTAGGATATTTCTCATGAAAGAATTGAGTTTTATATGCCGCGATCCCCAAACCAAAGATTTTAATCAGGTCAAAGACATAACAACAAATCCTCCAGATCTTGGTTATTCGACCAAGAAAACAGTTAATACTTGAGGCTGATATAAGTCGGGGACAGTTTGGTGCATTTACCAAAACGAAAAACCAATGGCGTATGCAACGTTTGACGTGAAAAGAATGCCTGTATTCCAAGATGAAAAGAGATATTCTCTCTATCTCTTACGATCTTAAACGCTTTCGCCAATACACATACGGTAGAGAAATTATTTGTCACTGTGATCACAAACCAATCTGATGAATAATGAAAAATAGGTTTCAGTCTACCAAACTAGGTTTCAAAAAAAACTTGACTAATAAAACCAAATTTCGTAAAGAACAATCCTTATGATGGTACAATCATTTGGTGAAAGTTTAATGTGAACCCGATAAAATACGGGGAGTTTTTTGTGTTAACTGGAATATTTAAATAAAATTTTCATAAGATCCTTTTTACAAGAGACCCCTTTTCCTAGTAAACATAACAGATATGACCCAATTTAGAGAGGAACATTACAAATGATGGTACAGTCATTCTATTAAACTTTAAGGGTATCTGGTAGAGACTGAGGACTTTATTGTTTTGATGAGGAATTTGTTATACAGCCCTTTTTCCCATAATATTGAGTGTAACGGATCGGTTGTTCGGGGTCAATTTAACCAATTACCTTTGGTACTTTGATTGTTGATTTTCAGTTGGTTACCGTCCTTTCGTAAATTTTGATTATTCTCCGCAAATCATTGGGGACCAGTTATATCCGATGCACGTGGAAGCAAGAAAGCAAATTTATGAGACGCAATTTCCAAGGCTCCAACGCAATGGAGACCACAAGTCGTAAGTGTTCCAACTAAAGGAAAAGAACCTTTAGACCTTTATAGTAATTTTATCATCAAGAGTGTGATGCATTACCTGTTTATTTTGAGTATTTTGATTTGAAAGCAAGTTTCAAAGCGGTTAGTTCAATGTCTTCGAGTCTATGTCTCAAGCATTTCAATCTGTCAAAGTAGAGTACAATTTTAAATCAGGGACAGTGTAGCCACTGCTCGGCATGCACATAAGATGCAAGCTGATCAGGGTCCACACTGTTTTTTTGTCTGTTTTCAAGTAAAGTTTATGTTCACTTAAAGTACCGGAAATTGAGCATTTTTATGAGCATTTTTAGGGGTTTAAATCTAAGATACTTCATTTCTGACTGCATTTGCAATTTTGTCAATTCATCAAAACCAATTGATGATTTACGACCATTCAAGTAAAAGCAAATACTTCGAAGATACTGTTCAGCAGGGGACATAACTTATTCAGACTAAGCGTTGTTCTGAACTGGTTGTCTCCCCTGTTGCACTAACCTTTTGTACCTTTATTGAAATTAAGTTCATTCTACTTTCAGTTTTACAAATGTCAGTGGATGAGAGGAATTAAAGCATTTGAAATTCATCTACACAATTGTTATCTGTCCGTAAGGCACTAGACACGGAACAGTAAAAGACTTGTGAGTGAAAGATGGCAACTAGTTCCCAGATTGACATCACTGACCCAGAAAGGGACTTTGTTACTGACCCAGAGTTAGACTCGTTAGTACACCGGACATTAAACAGAATAAGAGAGAGACTTGATTCCGACCAAACATCAAATCGAAGTTTACATAGTCACATGTCTCATGTTTCAATACGGGCTAAGGCTGAGGCAGCCAAAGCGAGAATACGTTTCATTGATCAGGAAGCAGAGCTCAAGAAGCAGCAAGCACTTATTAGGATAGACTTAGAAACCATCCAGGAGAAAAAAGATTGTGCCGGTGTAGAGGCAGAGGCGAATGCATATGATGAACAATTTTTAACACTTGATCGCTTGGAGAGGTCGTCAGTTTCTGCAAACGATAAAAGAGAACGAACTGAACATTATGTAGCTGAGAGCAACTTGTGGCAACAAACCTACTCAAAAACTGGGCCAATGATCTCCACCCCAAAGACACCTAAAGTTGAACAAAGGCCAAACCCACACGTGTTAAATCCCAAATCAGAAACAATCGCCCCAAAGACACCTAGAATGAAACCAGAGCTAGATTCTCAAACCCAAGAGACTACAAACAAACAAGAAACTGATACGCATATTTTTGACAATGTAGCAAACTATTTGTTAAAAAAAGATTTGATTGTTTCTCGATTCCTTAGGTTCAATGACGACCCAGCAAATTTCAGCAACTGGAAGTCATCCTTTTGTAGAATAGTAAATGAATTGAAACTGACCTGTCCAGAGCAATTAGATTTTTTAGTGAATTATCTCGGACCGGAGTCTTCCAAATTTGCATCAAGTCTGAGAGCAATCAGCTCCGGTGATCCTAGTCGTGGCCTCCAAATGCTCTGGGCAAGATTGGAGGAAAGATATGGTTCACCCGAATTGATTGAGAATACATTAAAGAGAAAATTGATAAATTTTCCTACATTGAGTGCTAAAGATTGTAAAAAACTGTATGATTTGTACGACATTTTGTTAGAAGTTGGTTCCGCCATGGAAAATCCAGTGTACTACTCGCTTCTATCTTACTTAAATTCCTCAGCTGGTATTAATCCCATAGTTGCCAAATTGCCTCCGCATTTGCAGAGAAAATGGGTGGATAGAGCATCCAAGTACAAGGTGGAAAATGATGCAATATTTCCCCCATTTACATACTTTTTGTCGTTTGTGGGGGAGGTTTGCACAATTTCCAATGATCCAAGTTTCTCATTTGAAAGTATTTCTTCGAGCAAGAGCAATTTCAAGGGTCAAGTAAGTGCTAAGAAAACAGGAGTACAAGGTCAAGACAATAGTAATGTCAAAAACATCAATATTTCCTCTGTTGACGGTAATACACTGGATTGTCCTATTCATCTTGTATCATCTCATACTCTTGATGAATGCAGAGAATTTTTAAAAAAGACATTTGATGATAAGAAACAATTCTTAAGGGACAAGAAAATGTGCTTTAAGTGTTGCAGAACTAACTCCCACTTAGCTAAAGACTGCAATTCCAATGTTAAGTGTACTATGTGTAACAGCACCAAACATCCCACTGCTTTACATAGGACTCAAGAAAATGTACCAAAGCATGGCGGGGAGCTGGACTTAAGAACTAATGTAAATTGTACCGAACTATGTGGGGAGGGGTTTAGTGGGCGTTCATGCGCAAAAACTTTGTTGGTAAACGTCTATCCTGAAGGTCAGCCATATAACTCGGTTTCGGTCTACGCCATTATAGATGATCAAAGCAACAGTACGCTAGCTTCTCCAGAACTTCTTGATTCTTTAGGGGTTAACGGGAAACAGATTAGTTATGAGTTAGCATCTTGTTCGGGGTTGTATCAGTATAGTGGTCGGAAAGTACACTCTCTTAGAGTACGTGCATGTGATAAAACCTTTGATACCCCATTACAAACGGTTTTTGAGTGTAATAACATTCCGCAAAATCATTCAGAAATAGCTACATCCGCTGTTGCTAGGCAATTCAGCCACTTGGAGAGAATAGCAGATTTTCTTCCGTCTTCTGTCGAGGATGTGAAGATAGGTTTACTGATTGGGAGGGATGTTATTGAGGTGCACCAAGTACGGGAACAGATTGTAGGGCCTAGGGGATCCCCTTTTGCTCAAAAACTGGGGTTGGGTTGGGTTATAATTGGGGACGTTTGCTTAGGTAAGGTACACAAACCTGCAACATGTGATTTTCGGATCAACAATTTTAAAACTCATGTTTTTAAAGACAACAGAGCAACCATATTTGAGCCTTGTGAAAACAATTTAATATTGAAAGAGCATGTCATAAGTGACCAATTTGATAGTGACTCTATATTTGCCAGAACAAAAAATGATGAAAAAGTAGGTCTATCAATGGAAGACCATTCTTTTCTTAGAATAATGAACACTGAAGTGTGCAAGAGTGATAATGGGCATTGGGTAGCCCCCCTACCTTTCAAAGACACTAAACCAGTTTTGCCAAATAATAGACAAGTGGCACTTAAAAGAGCTCTTACTCTTGACCGAGACCTGAAAAGAAATTCCTTGAAAAGAGACCATTTTGTCACATTCATGTCCAAAGTATTACAAAGCGGAGCTGCAGAGGTAGCCCAACCAATATTGGACAACAGGGAAGTATGGTATTTACCAATTTTCGGAATATATCATCCACACAAACCAAACCAGATACGTGGCGTTTTCGACTCTTCAGCCAGTTTCAAGGGGCAATCTTTGAACAGTGTTCTACTTACAGGACCAAATCTTACAAACTCACTTTTAAGTATTCTGATGAGATTTAGAAAGAATAGATATGCCTTCGCTGCTGACATAGAGCAGATGTTTTACTCTTTCTTAGTAACAGAGAACCATAGAGACTACCTCAGATTTTTCTGGTACAAAGATAACGACCCATCATTAGAGTTGGTAGAGTACCGTATGACAGCCCATGTTTTTGGGAACAGCCCTTCACCAGCTGTTGCAACGTACTGTCTACGAAAATGTGTCGAAGGTTTAAGCGTGAAGGATCAAGATGTGAAGGAGTTTGTGAGAAGAGACTTTTACGTTGATGATGGCCTAAAATCAACCCCGTCCCATACTCAAGCAGTCAACCTTCTTAAAAGAACGCAAAACATACTGAAAAATGAGGGCCAACTCAGGCTTCACAAGATAGTGTCAAACAGCCCTGAAGTACTAGCATCATTTCTGGAAGCAGATCTAGGGAAGGAAATCAAGACATTAAGACTAGGAGAAGATCCATTGCCCTCACTTCGTAGCCTAGGAATGTGGTGGGACCTGGAATGTGACGGTTTTAGATTTGACTTTCTACTGCAACAAGGAAGCAATACACGCAGAGGTTTATTGTCAACCTTGAATAGTATATTTGATCCCTTGGGACTTATAGCACCAATGACCTTAAAAGGTAAACTACTTTTTAGAGACATTGCCAAGAACAAGGAATGGGATAAAGAATTAGATTCACAGCAAATTAGCCAATGGCAATCATGGTTGAATTCTCTGAAGTCGTTGCAGACGATAACAGTTCCAAGAATGTGCACAGGTCAATCTTTAGATGACGGATCACTGCATGAGTTACACATATTTTCTGATGCCTCAGAAAAAGCTATTAGTTCTGTGGCTTATATTAAGAATTTTGATAAGTATGGTAGAATGGACACTGGTTTTGTTTTTGGCAAATGCAAGGTAGCTCCCTCGCATGGACATACAATTCCTAGACTGGAATTATGCGCCGCTTTATTATCTACCCAAATAGGACAAACAGTATTGGAAAGCTTAGATCTTCCTATTACATGTGTGAAATATTACACGGACAGCAAGGTCGTGTTGGGATATCTAAATAATAGAACAAGAAGATTCTATAATTATGTGAGCAACAGAGTACAACAAATTTTATTCCATTCCAAACTGGATCAGTGGTTCTATGTACCCACAGACAACAATCCAGCTGATTGTGGAACTAGAGGTTGTGATTCATTAGTTTTACTTCAGGACAAGTGGCTGTCACCTCCATCAAGAATTATGAAAGATGTCACGGATGTTACAGAAACATACCGGCTTGTTATGCCTCACGAAGATAAAGAAGTGAGAGTAGAGACTATGAAATCGACTTTGACATGCTGTATTTTTGATAGAATTGAATGTTTTTCCGATTGGAACAGACTTTTATGTGCCATAGTGTGTTTGCAAGAAAAAGTATTGAACTTCAAGTCAAGAAATACAAGTCAAGAACAGAAGTCCAGGATAGAAGCTAGGAATGAAGCGGAGAGGTTCATTATCAAACAGCAACAACGACAAAGTTACTCAGAAGAACTGTGTTGTCTTGAGGAAGGAAAAGTGTTACCAAAGAACAGTTCGATCAAAGCATTGAATCCATTTTTAGACAAACATGGTATTTTGAGACTAGGTGGTCGCTTGAACAACAGCTGTTTACCCATTGAAGAGACAAATCCAATTATTCTCCCTAGGAGAGGTCATATATCACTATTGATTACACGATATTGTCATAGTCGAGTAAAACATCAAGGGAGAATTTTCACAGAAGCTGAAATAAGAAATAGTGGTTACTGGATAGTTGGAGCCAAGAGACTCATTTCTAGTGTCATAAGCAGTTGTGTACAGTGCAAGAAATTACGTGGCGTCCCGTCACATCAGTTAATGGCGGATTTACCCGAAGATCGATTGACGCCAGGGCCACCGTTTACTTCAGTAGGGATTGACACTTTCGGTCCATGGTCCGTTTCCACAAGGAAGACCAGAGGAGGTGCAGCGTGTTCGAAACGTTGGGATTTAATGTTCACTTGCCTGACTACCAGGGCAGTCCACATAGAAGTTATAGAAGAGATGAGCACCTCCTCATTCATCAATGCCTTGAGGAGATTTATAGCCATAAGAGGAGAAGTGAAGCTCATTCGCTCCGATAGAGGAACCAATTTCATTGGTGCGGCAAACTGTCTTCATTTAGATGTCATCAATGTTGAAGATGGTCAATTATCGCGATATCTTGACAACAGAGGTATTACATGGAAATTTAATTCGCCCCATTCATCGCACATGGGAGGAGTGTGGGAGCGTATGATCGGTGTTTCCCGCAAAATTTTAGACGGAATACTCTTAGAAAGCAATATGAAAAATTTGACACATGAAGTTTTAGTAACCTTCTTTGCAGAAGTTGGCGCTATTATTAATTCAAGGCCTATTGGACCTATATCCACGGATCCATCAGAACCCATGATTTTAAGCCCAACATCCCTGTTGACTCAGAAAGTGAATTATGAATCTATACAGTTCAGTGATCTAGACCCTAAGGACCTTTATAAGATACACTGGAAACAAGTACAGATTCTCTCTGACATGTTCTGGAAAAGATGGCGCCAAGGATATTTACAGAGTCTTCAGCAAAGAAGGAAATGGTTATCAGCAGAACCAAATGTCAAAAATGGAGATGTTATTCTTCTTAAGGATAAAGACTTGCCAAGGAATCAATGGCCTGTAGGTTTAGTGTTAAATGCAATACCCAGTTCAGATGGCAAGGTTCGTTAAGCAGAGGTTCGCATTTTCAGAAATGGTCAATGTGTAAATTATACACGACCTATAACAGAAATGGTTATTCTTCTCAGTGAAAACTAAGACAATTTATTGTGATTAAACACTCGAAAGGCTTATCAGTAAGGTTAAAGCAAAGGCTCAATTGTGGTTGTTGGGGTCATTGTAGAATTTATTCTAAAAAAAAAAAAAAAAAAAAAAAAAAAAAAAAAATTAAGATATAATTTTTTCATGAGTTTCAATACCCAGGATGAGGTATGTTAATTTGTACAGTATTAAGCATTTATTATTGCTAGTTAAATGATATTCATTATAGTGATATCTTTAACACCCTCTCATATTAGTCAGTATAAAGCTTACACCTTTGGGTAACTAGTCACTTATTAAGGGAAGATGTTTATAGGTAGCAACTAGTCATTTGATATTGTCATGTTGTTGAATGGGGTTAAAGATATCAGACGGGGAGTGTAACGGATCGGTTGTTCGGGGTCAATTTAACCAATTACCTTTGGTACTTTGATTGTTGATTTTCAGTTGGTTACCGTCCTTTCGTAAATTTTGATTATTCTCCGCAAATCATTGGGGACCAGTTATATCCGATGCACGTGGAAGCAAGAAAGCAAATTTATGAGACGCAATTTCCAAGGCTCCAACGCAATGGAGACCACAAGTCGTAAGTGTTCCAACTAAAGGAAAAGAACCTTTAGACCTTTATAGTAATTTTATCATCAAGAGTGTGATGCATTACCTGTTTATTTTGAGTATTTTGATTTGAAAGCAAGTTTCAAAGCGGTTAGTTCAATGTCTTCGAGTCTATGTCTCAAGCATTTCAATCTGTCAAAGTAGAGTACAATTTTAAATCAGGGACAGTGTAGCCACTGCTCGGCATGCACATAAGATGCAAGCTGATCAGGGTCCACACTGTTTTTTTGTCTGTTTTCAAGTAAAGTTTATGTTCACTTAAAGTACCGGAAATTGAGCATTTTTATGAGCATTTTTAGGGGTTTAAATCTAAGATACTTCATTTCTGACTGCATTTGCAATTTTGTCAATTCATCAAAACCAATTGATGATTTACGACCATTCAAGTAAAAGCAAATACTTCGAAGATACTGTTCAGCAGGGGACATAACTTATTCAGACTAAGCGTTGTTCTGAACTGGTTGTCTCCCCTGTTGCACTAACCTTTTGTACCTTTATTGAAATTAAGTTCATTCTACTTTCAGTTTTACAAATGTCAGTGGATGAGAGGAATTAAAGCATTTGAAATTCATCTACACAATTGTTATCTGTCCGTAAGGCACTAGACACGGAACATTGAGGTTAGATACAATTAAGACGGGGATAATTCTAATAATGGTGCTAACATTCTATGAAAGTTTTAACAGAATCAGATGGAAACTGTGGACTTCATAGTGTTAAAAAGTATTTTATATTGTATTTTCATACAACTCCTTTTCCGGTCATACCCGACGGTACATGAATCATCATGTGTACGTTTGAAGAAAATCTGCTGGAAACTGTAGACTTAATTATAATAACACGTATTTTTTTTTATAAAATCATCGTACTGTCCTTTTTTCAATGATACTTGATAGATCAATTCGAAAAGGAACAATCCTATTTATAGTAAAATCGTTCTGTCAATGGTTGAACAAAATCCAATCAAAACTGTGGGCTTTATCGCGTAACGAGGATTTTTCAATTAATGTTTTACTTTACAGATCGGACCAAACCGGATGAAAACTGCTGACTTTATTGTGGTACAATAATTTTTTTTAATATGAATTTTTCATTAAGTTCATTTACCGGTGATACTTACGGATCAGATCCAACGTCAAAATCAATGATCGTAATGATCGTACAATCAATCTGTGAAAAATTGGAGAGAATCCGATGAAAACTGATATCTTAATGTGTAAACGAGCATTTTTAAATGAAATTTTCATAAAGGCACTTTCAAGAGTTTTTGGTGGAACTATCAATTTTCCAAAGGAAAGATCCTTTAGCAATCATTCCATGTAAGTTGAAGATAATACAATGAAAAAGATGGACTTCATTGTGTTAACGAGGATTTCTAATTTAATTTTCATAAGGAACCCCTTTCCTCGTGTTTTTGACGGATCGGACCACATTTCGAAAGGAAGAAAACTTATGATTGTACAATTATGCGGTGAAACCTTTGAAAACTGTGGACTTAGTTGAGTTAACTAAGATTTTACTGAAATTTTCATAATGCCCTTTTCTCTATGTTTCTTGGCGGATCAGAACATATTCTAAATGAACGATCCTTATAATTGTACAATCATTCTGTGAAAGGTTAAAGAGAATCCGATGGAAACTGTGGACTTCATTTGCGTTATTTTCATATGGCCCCTTTTCCCGAATTTCTTGATGGCTCGGACCTAGTTTTGAAAGAACGATCCTTATGATGGTACAATCATTCTGTAAAAGATTGAAGAGAATACTCTAAAAAACGTGGACCATAGAGTGTTAACAAAGAAAAATTAGAGGACGGGCTACCGGACGGACGGCCGGTCGGGTGGACTGACGGTCGCACGGACTCCGGACGGAAAAACGACATCGTCATAGCTCTATTGCCATAAGCCAATATAGCTAAAAAAATCTATATTACACGGCTGGCCGACCACGCGTTCCGACACTGACATTGATATACATATACATTACTTACATTACTTGAATTCAGGAACCATCGCGACGAAATATCATATGAGGATAACATAATAATTCGAGGTCTGACTATTCTTATTCCTAGGGCGCTGAGGCAAGAATTAATTATAATGATAGATAAATCACTTGGGACGGCGAGTTAGAATCTGTTGATATCAAAGCCTTAGCCAATACAGGGAGCTGTATCAGCACAGTTTCAGAGTCCTTTTGTAGATCTAGAGTTAAAGCTCTTAGAGACTTTTTAGCTCACCTGAGCCGCAAGTGCTCAAGGCAGGCTAGTGTGATCGCCCAGTTTCCGGCATCTGGTGTCGTCGTCGTGCGTCGTAATCTTCGTCATGCGAGGTGCGTCTGTCAACAATTGCTTTAAACATATTCTCCTGAAAGACAATCTTGATGACTTTCGGCTTGAATCTTCAAGTGAATATGTACGGATTTTGTTCACGCGAAATCGTTTGGGTTATATTTGGGCTCCGCCTAGCCGCACCCTATTTTAGCATTGAAACAAAAAAGGAAAAAAAAATTCTTCTCTGCAATGAAAAAGCCTAGAGCATTATTGTTTGATGTGTAAAACCTCTTAGTGAACTTCTAAAAGGTTATTTATGCGTTGACCTTTGAGACATATTTGGGCTCTGCAGGGGCACGCCCTATCTTTTATATAGAAACATAGTAGAATCTAGTATCTAACCCAAATCTTCCTTGTAAAAACATGCTACTTTTCTGGCACAAAATCCATAATCTTTGTAAGAAAGTCTTTTTGTTTCTGATTTCTTATACAAGATTTTGCAGAAAATAGATGTCACTAGCGCTTTGATTACTTCTGCAGTCATTGACTCAGTTGAGCGCTTTAGGGCAAATGCAAAAGTACAGAATACTATTGCTCACATACATGAGATAAAATAATCTACACTGTCTGATTTTGTGGACGTCACACAATCTGATTAATTACCAGTATGATATAAGTAAATTAGATATTACTTTTGAAAATGTAACACTCACTAGCGTTGCAATATCACCTAAAACGGTACGTTGTGAACTTCAGCCAGTTAAAATTAGAGTGACTCCAAAGCAGGAAAGCACAATAGAAAAAGAGAATTTGGGTCAAGAAGACATCTGCACACCAATTGCAAATCAGATCCTGGATAACTTTATGAGATTAGTGGACGTTTAACAAAGCATATTGGTATGTTTTCAACTGGAGAGGCAGACATAGAATTTTGTGACAAGATCAAACACAGAATTGATTTTATTGATGATATTTCATCAGAATGCGAGTGGGTTAACCAAAATTTCAATCAGCTCTTGTAAAGTATGGTTTCGACATCCAGTATAGGTATTGGGTGAATAACAAAGATGCATTGTCAAGGTATCCACGTGAGAGATTTAAAGAGTCAGATGAAACAAGATTTGAAGAATGACATGGTAAGAGCCATATGTAGCAACACAGATGGAAATCCAGTGATAGAGACGATATATTTTAGCATAAATATAGTGGAAAAAACTGGGGATCAATGAGATCCTATGGCTCAGATAGAAATAGGAGAGATTAGGAGACAGCAAAGTCAGGATAAGGTAATAGACGGATGAAGAATAGCTGTCACCGCGAAGAGTCCAAATAAGGAGTATTTCTCATATCTCATGAAGAGACAGTTCAATCATTTCATTATAAAAAGAGAAATCTTGTATGGGCTATTTAAAAATTAAATGGACTTCATGGAAGAGCTTGTACTGCCAAAGTTTTACAAAGAAGATGTCTTAAGAGGATCTAAAACGGGCGAAAGACCGCGCCGAAGGCGCGGCCTGAATACCGCCTATAGGTTACAAGTAAAAGTCGTATACCCTTTGAACAAAAATCGGCATTTTTTCTAAAAAAAAAAAACTCCTATGTCAGTCTGGTTCTCACCAACAACTTCCTCACAGGAAAAAATATGCAGAAAAACTCGTTTTCGAAAATACAGCCATATTTTCTAGTCTGGTTTTGAACAACTACTTCAAAAAAGGAAAAATTATGCACAAGAAAATCGTATTCGAAAAAGCAGTCAACTTTTTTTTCAAGTAAATCTAACGAAGAAGTAAACAAATCGCAGCAGTTATTTTTAGCATTAGTGCTTCAATTGAACTTTATTCCTTTAAATATTTGGTCGCAGAAAATTCCAGTTCAAATAATGTCAAACACAAAACTTTATCCGTCAAACCTGTGACGTCATGTAAATGTAACGCATTACCGAGATGGCTGTCCGTCCTTTCCAAATGACTTCCGGTTATGTACTAGAGATCATTAGACAGAGAATATCTTGCCCGCGGTTCGATCCCCGACGGCGGCACTCATTCTTTCCGACTACTTGTCTCCCACCAATGGGCCGATAATCGTAAGACCTATGTGGGATAGCAGCTGGAGGCTAGGAAAGAATGTAATGGTAGTACTGGTGTGAGAAATACCAGGATTCCATTGTTAGGTGCTCCAGCCGCCGCGATATAACTGAAAGATTGTTGAAAGCGGCGTAAAACCCCATTCAAAAAAAATCTTGCCCGCGAATTTTACAACGGTCGTCGAGGGTTTTCCTTTGCGTTCTTAGGAATGTTAATTTTAAAAAGTTTGACCAAAAAATGTGAGATTTTATGATTCGATTGTATTTAAAAAAAGAAAAGATAAAATAGTTACCATGGTAGCCACCCAGTAATTTTGCTTTCTGGAATACTCTTCCTTCAAATATTTAACCCATTACCAGACAACAATTTATTTAAAACTGGTCCAAATTAAAAGATATGACATAAGACAAATTTTAAAACTGTTAATTATTCATTTCAATTTTTGTTCGTTTATTCATTCTTTTGTCATTTTGTGGTAGAAAATGTTGTGGACAATGAAGAAATTCTTTGTAACAAGGATTTTTTATTTTTCGACAATGCTTTCCAAAACCTTTATTTTTAAGGGAGCATCAAAATGCCTGGCTGTGTGGAGTAAGTAATTAAGTAAGAATTAAGTAATTTTCCTGGTAATAAATTAAAGTTATATAAACATAATGTCCACAAATTTAACTAGAATGTGTAGTTCTCACCAAACCAGTAGGAAAAATTGACCAGAACAGCTGGATTAAGCCATTCCCATAAAACAAAGTTTTTGACTGGTTCAAATTCAAAGACATTGCATGCGCGATTGCTTAGTTGATGAAATGTTACAAATCTTTGTCTTTTGTGGTAAACAATATTGTGGATATTGAAGAAATTGCTTATAACATTCAATTTCTACATTTCTCTGATGTTTTCCAAAGCATATTTCTTGGGAATAAAATCATTTTAAGGATAGATGGTCATTCTTTGCCCCTGTAGGCTAAATGGCAGCTTTCATAAAATTAACAAGCACCAACATCTTAGGCAAAATAATATAGAATTACACTTGTTACATGTAATAATCTCTTTCTGTGCCGAAATTAACTCAAATGTATACTTACATACAGGGCTCTACACCAATCACAAGTTGAAAACAAAATATACCTTAACACTAAAGTAGAATCTCAGAAAATTAGAAATTGTCCTTACAAGTCAGAGCTTAATGATTTTTCACCCTGTATTTTGGGCAAAGAAATTATCTTTGTTTCTTGTAGAACTAAGATTTACAAATATGTGAACTTTCATCAAAACCTGTTAAATTAATCAGATGAAAATGCAAATATAACGATTCATGGACAAATGAACCAAGACAAATGGCACTGCCAAAACATATCTCTGAGAGGACAACTTTTATGAGTAATAGACATATAATCTGTCTTTATCTACAGCTGTGAATATTAATACATGTATAATCATCTGGAGTCTGTGGTTCTGGAAATCTGTTTAAATAATATCTGTGAATATCTTCAACTCTCATGAATTAATGACCAGTTTATTGTGTCTACAATATTGTATTTTTTCAATACAATTCAATTATTTATTAAAAAGGGGTTAATTGTGATCGAACGTTTTCTTTTATTTTTATTCTAAGTCTTTACATAGATACAGGGTGTAATTCGGATTTTATATTTAAATAAGTCAACATTAATACTATAAACTCCATGTTGAAGGAGCTCGTTTGAATCGTTTCATCAAGACTATTCAACTAAGTGCCCACGACAGGGGATTTCATTGAGAAACGAGGTTTTTATAATGCTATTACCCATATTATCTAGATCTCTACATATATCTAAGTCAAGCAAATTGAAATTGTTTGGGTGAGAAAAAGAGTTGACACGTTGTTTTACATCTCGGGATATCTTGCACCTATGGATTCCTCCCCCTTTGGACTCTCTCAAGACCATCTGAATGATCACTGGAGCTTCGTGACTTCAATTGGATCGAGAGACCCTTTCCTTTGATCATATAATGATGCAGTACAGGAGTCTCTTTAGTATAATTCTCTCAGCTTTACTGTCAAACCTGTCTCTTGAAACATGTTGAAATCATTCTTATTACATAGATATTGTTACCTCTACAATAAAGAGAATATTTCTGGTATGAACATTAACTAGCATGAAACTATGGGATAAAGAATCACATGAAGTAGGATATAAATTTATACAGTAAAGTCACAAAATTAAGGTCTAAAACTCAAATCCATATTGTGTGATTTCTTGTTGCTCTTTCGCCCGCAACCTAGGCTTTACCTAATTTCATATAAATAAAGTTGGACATCTGAAAGATACAAAAATTTTGAATCTGTTTAAAAGAGAAAGATTCTTTTGGTCTGTATAACTGATGAAGATAAAGAATGCGTAGGGAACTGCGACAGATATGTAAGAAGGAATTGTGGGGCGGATTTAAGCGCTTCCCTGGGAAATGTTCAGCTACTCATTCAGTTGGACCGAGTTTGAATGGGCCGAGAATAAAGGGACCGGGTTTTCCGGTTATCATTGGTATACCGGGTGTTTAAATTTCCCGGATATTAGCAAGCTACAATTGTGAGCGTCCGGTCTGGTAGAAAAAAGTCGAATATTTTGTACTTTTACTTTCACATTATTTACGTGAGTTACAAAATAATCATTTACAATTCAATTTCTTAGAGTTCCTTTCTTTCATTGTACCAGCATTCACTGACATTGTTTATAACGGTAACTTTCTCTTATCTGTTATTGAAATTCGCGCTTTTTTCTGAACGTAGACTTCTTCATTGTTTGAGAAAAGATGCCTTACTATTAAATGCCTTTACGCTTTAAGTCTTGCGGAAACAATAGCGTTTGAAATGACCGAGATTATCAATATCCAATATATTTGACTCCGTGATTCATTTATTGGTGGTGTTGATGTAAATCATCCAGCAATAAGAATTGCTTGACTTTTTCTGGGAACATTTGAGAAGATGGTTCATCAAAGTTCCAGGGTTTTTCAATTTTTGACAAAACTCATTTATAAAGAATTTTGTAGTCAGAATTTAGATGACCATAAGATTGGGCTGAAACTGTTTTTGTACCAGGGTTTCCAGGGAAAAAGACTAGTAGGGGCCCAGTTGCCCATTGCCCCTAAATTTTGGGCTGGGCCTCTAAACCTTTTGAGAAAATGCCTATATCTCTAATATTGAATATTGAATTTTGGCAGGCTTGGCCCCTAGGTTGGAATTGATAGTCTTTTTCCCTGGTTTCTAATCACTCTTAATTGTATTGGAATCATGAAAAATTAGAATAATAACATACAAAAGGATATACTCTTATGAAAATTCAGGCACAAAAATTGCTATCAGAAATTAGGTAAGCTTAATCAAACTTGAAGCGGAAACTATCATTTATGAAATTGACCAATCGTGGCTGTGATTCAATAGCCAGTCGACGAATGAAACAATTCATTTAGACCAAAAGTGAGTTTTGAACTCAGACATTGGCTGCTATTTTTGTAAACCTTTTATAATAGGTTTGGTGCCTTAGCATCTTAACTACATCTTTTAGGTCGCCAAGCAACTATCCTCATTTTTTGTTGCATGCTAATGGCCATAAACTTTTAAAAATGATGCCTTTAAATATCAAAGTTGGACTTCCTGTTGGAGTCAGTGGGTGTGGCCAGCAATTGGTCGATTTCATTTATCTAATTTTAGAACAAATACTGTAAGTATTATATAATCGAGTTACTCGGTCTTTACGTAGTTGTTTCAAAAATTGGACAGTATGGCATATTTTTGCGAAGAAAAAATCGGTCACCTTGGGAATTATTATGGAACTTGTCTTTCCATTTTCTATGTCGTATCCTATGTGTTCCGTCTGCTATTAAAAGGCCAAAAAGATGTCCCAAAAGCGTGGTACCTTAGAAGCCTTCGGATTTAAAACACACAAAGTGTTAATAAACAAAAGAATGTAAATTCTTGGACGAAATGTCTCTATGACAACTGAATAAGATTGAAATTTACGTAGGGTGCAGGATGCCCATTCACATACTGCAGTACGTAATTCATGTACAATTACGTCGGTTCACGTATAAATCTTTCAACAATACATGCATGAACGTAGAAACAAAAATGCCATTACGTGTGTGTGCATTGAAAAATTATTAGCGAACAAAACGAGAAACTCTATGTGCGTATTTTCCACTAAATACCTGAAAAATTGCAAGCAAAGTAGACCAAAATCGCATCGGATGCAAGTGATTTCCCTTTCATTCAACGGGAACCATCGCTTCTTTCTGGCCTATTTTCCTCTATATAGAGAAGAGGGGAACCAGCAGCTGTAAAATGACGTATTATGCGGATCTAGATGGCCTGACCAATTTTGCTATTTTTCAAACAAAACACAAGATACTTATGTGTTTTTAGCGAGAAACTGACCATAATTTGTACTATAGAATTTGATTTTGAAATGAGTTTCTCTCGTGAGTTTTGTTGTACATGTGAGTCGGGTGTGACAAAATGGAGTCGTTTATTTAACGTTGTAGTTTTGTTTTAGCTACATAATTTGCTGTCTTCAAAATGTCACAACAAAACCTTCTATTCTATTTCTCCGCAAAGGTGACTTTTTCTTATCTCTTAATCCACAAACAATTAAAATGCGAAGATTTTGTTTAGCTCTCCATATTAATATCCCTTTTTTAAATTCAACCGACAATGATTGTACATAATGACGGAAAATAATTTATCATCTTATCGCATTCTTACAGTGATGTAAGGGATTCTGCCAATCCTTAAAACGAAGAAAAACAACAATGAAGAAAAGTAAATTGTTTATTAAGTATTTTTTCAGTGAATGATCATGAGTTTAATGTCATCTTCACCGGTATCTTGAAACAATCTGAAAAAAAAAAAATGAATAGATAAATCTAAGAACGTAATGCATAACACATATTGAGTTTATTTACTGTTGAAATGAATTCAGGAATTACAGACGTTTCATACCATTACCACATCGTACCAGTCATTTTGTACCATGGTTTTGGTCATTTTGTACCATGGTATTAGTTGTTTCATACCATTCTGTGGTCATTTCGTACCATATGTTGAATATTTTGTACCATATTTAGAAAAAAATCTTATATTATTTGAATGGTAAAATTGACGCTTTCAACGTTAGTAAACTAAGAAAATATTATAATTGTGTTTTTGCTTTACTATTCTATTGATTATTAAGCAAGTACAAATCAACTAAGGCAGTCCATTTAGGAAAACAGATATTTGATGTTACAGTATTAGCACATTACTATTTTTTGTTTTCGAATAGGGATATTGTTTATTAGAAGAGAATTAGTAGTCTAGAGATTCAGAACTGTGTCTCATTCAAATTTGTATCATTATTTACCAAATAATTACAGATGACAAGTAACCATTAACCCATAGCCACACAACATAATCTTAGACAGGTCAAAATTTAAAGAAGGGTGGAATTCTAAAAATACTTGTCATTTTGAGTAGAAAACATTGTGATAATGAAGAAATTGCTTGTCACCAGCAATTTCTTCATTTTCTAAAAGGGTTTCCCAAATATTTTTCTTGAGGGGGTGTAAAAATGCGGGACAGTACAATTAAAGGCAAACACCAATCTAATCATAATTAGGCAATCAATCGTTAACCCATCCACAATTAGATCTTAAATGATCTAACATAACACGTCACAAACAATGACAAACAATCTAATTATCAAAATTTTTTTAACTTGATTGAGTCATTTATTTGTGGTACGAAATGGTAGGAAATGACTAATTCTTTGGTACAAAATGACCAGCACATGGTACGAAACAACCATTGTATTGTACAAAATAACCATAGAAATTATGGTACAAAATGGTCATGGTACAAAATGACTGTATACCGAATTCAGTGTCTAAGCAAAACAGTTTGTGACTCATGAAAATCAGCAATGGTTGTTCCCAGCTGCATGACAATATATCTATGAATTCCGACACTGGCTCGAGTAATTATCAATGTATTCGGACACAAAAAAAATTATTTTTTTTACGGTAACCATGGAATTTCAGCCAAACTGCAAAGACATGATCCTTAGGTAATACTCTTTCAAATTACTCCAAAGAATTGAAATCCATGAAAGACTAAGTGAAAAAACTAACAATTTTCTCGACGAAACTATAAGGCCCTAGAGTATTTTGAAATATATATCGTCTAATGACCCTCTACCAAAATATTTCAAACAATTACCATACTCAGAACATTAACCTTTTTTTGTGGGATCCCTGATTTTACATAAGAATAAAAAAGGAAATATTTGAAAATCTTCTCACAAACCATAAGGCCTAACCCTTGGATATTTGGTATAATTCATCGTCTATTGACCCTCTACAAAATTGCTTCAAAGAATTACCATACTCTGAAAGTTAACTCTTTTCTATGCAATTCCTGATTTTAGATAGGAATAAAGAAGAATATCTTTGAAAATCTTTTCCTCCTAAACCATTAGGATTAGAGTGTTGATATTTGACATGTGTCAATGCCTATTGACCCTGTCCCAAAGTATTTCAAAGAATTACCGATCTAGAATTTTGAGCTATATTTTGGGATTAAATGTGCACATTGGTTTAAAGGAGAAAATCTTTTAAAATCTTCTCCAAAATAACTAAGCGTAGAGCTTTGATATTTTATATATGTCATAAAGCCTTGAGCCATCATACTCAGGGGAGCGATATAGGATCATCATGGTCCTCTTGTTTATTTACACAAAACAAATGAAAATGACTCCTTTGACCAGATCTTATTTTCATTTGCATACTAGTAGAAAACTAAAAAATGACTACTGAATTTTGTGAATTTTAAATGGGCTCTTGCATGCGTCACTACAGTCCTTTTCCTAAACAGGCATAAACTAGATATATTTCAAGACATTATCTCAAATATTATATCACTCAATACATGCCTTTGTACCGAATGTTCCGAATGTTCATTACAAAAACGCATGCCTAGATGGATGGAGAGATCTGATCTTCACAACAATATTTGAATAGTTCCCGTCTAAACTCTACTTTTGTTGTAATTATGCTTTGAAAAAGCTAAAAGTGTACATTTCTCTGCAAACCTGAACTCCTCTGCTTTACTGTTTAGTGAAACAAATTTCTGTTTGATCCCAAAAGTCTATATGCTTGGTTTTTTAGAACAGGATACATGTAACTTGTTTTACATGTTCGTCCGACATTATGATATTCCTTGTTGAATCATTGAAAATCCCTTTTATTAGGTCACCTGACCGAATGGTCATGGTGACCTATTGCAATCATTGTTTGTCCGTCGTTGTGCGTCGTCCGTCGTGCGTCGTCCGTCGTGCGTCGTCTGTCATCCGTTAACTTTTAAACATTTTCATCTTCTTCTCAAGAACTACTGGGCGGATTTCAACCAAACTTGGTAGAAAGCATCATTGGGGGATGCCAATTCAAGTTTGTGAAAATAGGGGTTCTGGGGGTCATAGGGGCCAAAATAGGGGGCAAAAAGGGGTAATTTTTGGTTCTTCTTAAAAAAAGTCTTCTTCTAATAAACCGTTAATGCCAGAGCTTAAATATTTTGAGTGCATGAAAACTAGGACAGATATATTATAAATTGTGAAATTCATGCCCCTGGGGTCATGTATGGGGCCACACCCAGAGGTCAAAGTTCATCATGTTAAAAAATTCACATTTCATCTATTGATGATGAAGTACAAAGCCAATTTCAAACAATTTTGGTGAAAAGCATCATTTGGTAATGGTTATTCGGATTTGTGAAAATTAAAAGGCTGGGGGTCAGGGGGCCCTAAAACGGGGACCAAAAGGGGGAAATTTTTGGTAACTTTTAAATATTTCATCTTCTTCTCAAGAACTACTGGGCGGATTTCAACCAAACTTGGTAGAAAGCATCATTGGGGGATGCCAATTCAAGTTTATGAAAATAGGGGTTCCGGGGGGATCATAGGGGCCCAAATAGGGGGCAAAAAGGGGTAATTTTTGGTTCTCTTTTAAAATCTTCTTCTAATAAACCGTTAATGCCAGAGGTTAAATATTCTGTGTGCATGACAACTAGGACAGGTTTATTATAAATTGTGAAATTCATGTCCCTGGGGTCATGTATGGGGCCACACCCAGAGGTCAAAGTTCATCATGTTAAAAAATTCACATTTTCATCTTCTTCTGATGAAGTACTAAGCCAATTTCAAACTAACTTGGTGAAAAGCATCATTGGGTACTGATTATACAGATTTGTGAAAATTAAAAGGCTGGAGGTCAGGGGGGCCTAAAATGGGGACCAAAACGGGGTCATTTTTGGTAACTTTTAAATATTTCATCTTCTTCTCAAGAACTATTTAGAGGATTTCAGCCAAACTTTGTCGGAAGCATCATTGGGGGATGCCAATTCCAGTTTGTGAAAAGAGTTTGGGGGGGGGCTTTGGGTAAAATGGGCCCCAGTCGGGGGCAGAAAGGGATAAATTTTTGTACTTCTTAAAAAATCTTTTTCCAATAAACCCTAAATCACTTGTCTTGATGCTCTTTTACTCAGGTGACCGTTAAGGCCCACTGGGCCTCTTGTTTTAGTTATGTTTAACAATGGATGAAATAATGGTCAAATTGGACCTGGTGACTCACTGGTGGCTAACAGTCACCTTCTCTTCTGACGATGCATTTTTAAAAAAAACATGGTATTTTATCCCATATTTTCACCATTGATCACACATTTTTGTCGTTTGAGAGAAGCTTCATCACCATCTCGATCTGTATAATTAGAATGAAAGTTTTTAGTTGTTTCATTACTAGACATGTTAAATGGCTGATACAATTGTCTAATGAAAAGCATGGCATTAATGGGCAGGGCTAATTTCCATATATGGTAAAACCTTTAAAAATCTTGTCCGAAACCATATGATGGATTTCAACCAAATTTTACAGGAATGATCCTTGGGTGACCCTTTATCAGATTTCTTTAAAGAATATTGATCGGATGAAAAACATGGCTTAAATTGGCAGGGCTTATTCCATATAATATGGTGAAACCTTGAAAAATCTTCTCCTTAGAAACCTCTCAGTGGATTTCAACCTAATTTTACAGGAATAATCCTTGGGTGACCCTTTATTGGATTCTTTCAAAGATTTTTGAACAGATGATAAAAATTAATTAATGGGGCGATGCTAGTTTCCATATATGGAAATACCTTTGAAAATCTTTTTCTATGAAACTAGTCAATTGATTTCAACTTATTTTACAGGGATGATCTTGCGGAGACCTTTTATCAGATTTTATAAAAGAATTTTGATCGGATGAAAACATAGCTTTAATGGGTTGGGTTAATTTCCATATATGGTACATAGTGAAAACTTTAAAAAAAAAATCCTCAGAAACCATTTGATTGATTTTAACCAAACTTCACAAGAATTATACTTTTGCGACCCTTTATCAGATATCTTCAATGAATTTAATTGGATACAAGTCAGTAGGCAGAACTTATTTCCATATATGGAATATATTCTGAAAATTTAGAAAATCTTCTGATGAGAAACCTGTATGGGAATTTCAACCAAATGTTTCAGGCGTGATCCTCAGTTAGTTATTAGATTTCTTAATACAAATGTATAAATTTGATCGGTTGAAAAACATAGCTTTTATAGTAATGGCTTATGTCCATATTTGGTAAACAGTGAAAATTTTATAAATATCTGTTCATCTAAGTTAGTAAATGAATTTTACATGACCACACTTAATTGTTTTAAAACAGTGAAAACTTTGAAATGCTTCTGCAGAACTTTTTCAAAGATTTCAGTGACCAGATTTATTTGCCAGGTATATGGCAAAGACGTTTCAGTTCATATTGAATTCCTGAAAATACCATTTGCTTAATTAGTACAATCAATCCTGTAGAGCAATACAGTCGCTCAAGCGCCTCTAGTTCAAAATCTATCGCTTTGATTTTCAACATCACAAAAACACCATGTTCTGTCAAACATTTCAGACAGATTGTACCATTTCATTTCAAATGGGTTATACTCATAGGTTCTCAAACCTAATGTCTTTGTGATGATATCCAACTCTTTGTATTAACCCTTGTCATGCTGAACCCGGAATATTCCGGTTTTAGCAGGAGGTGTAGACCAAGATTAGCCTGCACATAAGTGCAGTCTGATCTTGATCTACACCTCCTGCTTGTACTTTTCCGCCAGAGTTGTTTATAAAATTGATTTCTAAAAGAATTATTTATTTTTGAAAACAAGTTCTGTCAGTGCTTTCAGTGCTTTAATTTTACAGCTTTTCAGTGAGGTAATTTATGCAGCATGACAAGGGTTAAAATGCATATACTATAGTTTCTAACTAGAAATAAATAACATTTACCTAATAAATATACCCTGTCCACCACCTTTGAAGCACCCAAAAGTTTTGATGTGCCGAGTTTCCATTAAGTGAATTTTGAGCTGTCTAAAATTTTGAGGTTTGATAATGGATTAAACCCACTGCTACCCATTTTTAAACTGGGTAGACTTGGCCTGGCTATTAAGTGTCTTGCGCATGAACACACTTTGATGATGAACGGGCTCTAACCCCTGACTCAAGCACCTATACCACTAAGCCATTAAGGCACTTAATTATTAGTACTGATGTTAAGTCACTTTCAAGTTTTATTTAGTTGGCTTAGTAATACTTTATTGGTTTACAGGTTCAAGTTTTTGTTGACTACAGCTGAAAATGGATATAGCTCAACTGAGTGATTCAGAGCTGAGGTCAAAGTTGAAAGAATATGGTGTAAATCCAGGGCCAATTGGAGGTAATTATCATAATGAATACATGTATCAGAGTTAAAAGAATATGGTGCAAAAACAGGGCCAATTGGAGGTAATGATCATAATGTATGTATCAAAGTTGAAAGAATTTGGTGAAAATCCAGATCAAATTGGAGGACTTTTAGTTCACCTGAGGACAAAGTGTGAGCAACTTCTCTCAATCCACTTCCAATTTCAACCAAATTTGGCAGAAATGTTCCAAAGGTGGCCCCCTTTAGAAATAGCTAAAAGAATTGAAATCTGTTGAAAACTCGGGTTACCATGGCAACAAAAGTGAAAATAAAAAAGTCTTTAATAGTCATTTCCTCCTGACAAAGAAGACCTAGAGCCTTAATATGTTGCTTGAAACATCAGTATATGGATCTCTTTTCAAAATAGCTACTATCTGCCGCCATAGCACAGTCTGTAGCGCATCAGGCTCCCAAATTTTCTATCATAGGATGTCATGGGTTTGATCCCCGGTGGCATTTGTCTCTCAACAATGGTTGGATAATTGTAAACCTCAATTGGATAGCAGCTAGAGGCTAGGAAAGGATGTAATGGTAGTACTGGTGTGAGAATTACCAGGAATCCATTGTTCAGCCCATTGTCCAGCCCCAACAATATGACTGAAATACTGTTAAAAGTGGCGTTAAACCCCATTCAGTCAAAAGTTCATGTTAAAGACTTATCATAGTTCTGTATTTTTCAATACAATTTAACCTGTTCCTACATAACAAAATTTTAGAATGGTCCAAGTTCAAATAGGTTATAGACAAAAAAATGAAATAGCTGAAATCTAAAAAAAAAGGTCCTTTTGAGGTAGAAAACATTGTGTGAAAAGAAGAAATTGCTTGTTACAAATGTTAATAGGCCTTTGTTAGGTTGACAGTGTCAGCTGAATGATGTAGGCCTTGTGGGCCCTTTTGGTGTCTTGCTATATAGATCTATAAAGCATCATTTCAGAAATTTCAACATAATTGTTTTACATACACAGAGTATTTTGCTAGTTTTAGAATGTTTCCTTAGGAAATAAAAAAAAGGGGTCTTCTTAAATTCAACTAGGAGAGCACCTCAGGCCATTATGGATGCCTTGTTAAACTTACAGGCTCTTTGAAATGTTGTCTGCAAATTCTTTCAACTGGAAAAGGTTTTGTCTTTTGGGTTAGTAAATTTTGCTAAAAAAGCAGAAAAAGGCTTGTATTATTCCAATCCCACACATTGGAATTTTAGACTGGTTACGTACAAATTGAAAGAAGTTGCAGATGACAATTCATGACTTTTGTTTGAAATTTAAGATTTGTTCATTTTTCTCTATCTATATTATAGTAAACATAATGTAAAAAGAAATTTATTTTACGCAGTGTTTTCCTTAAGGGGTGTCAAAAGCGTCATTGTGTGGGAATGGGTAAAATAATGCTTCCTTACACTACAATATTTTCTGTCAATGATAATGAAATCTTTGAAAGCATTGGAAAGTAAAAAACAAGGATCAACTATCACTTGTTTTTATACAATTATGTAATATTACTTATTTTATCTCACTGTGTTCTAGCAACTACAAGATTGTTTTATGAGAAGAAACTTGGCAAACTGATTGATTCTGGTGGTGTCCAACCTCAGGAGGAAACAGAGGAGGAAGGTATTGTAGGAGTTAGAACATACATTTTATTCAAATATTCTTGTTAACTCATTGAAGTCCCCAGATTTCATTGGATTCACTTCAAACTTTCACAGAATGATTGTATTGTCATAAGGTTGGATCTCTTTGAAATTTGGTCTGATCTAATTGAATGTGAAAAGGGGCTTTATGACATATTTTATTTCAACATTTTAGTTAACACAATGACGTCCACAGATTCTATTGGATTCACTTCAAACTTTAACAGAATGATTGTACCATCAGAAGGATGGTTCTTTTTAAATTAAGTCTGATACATCAAGTATCACATGGAAAGGGGTATTATGAGAAGTTTATCAAAGTATCCTTGTTATCACAATATAGTCCACAATGATGCATGGAATAATTGTTGTATCCGAAACACAGGAAAAGGGGTATTACTGGGTCCTCACTCAAAACATTCTCATTTACACATTAAACTCAACAATTATTATTGGAATGTCTTGAATCTTTTACAGGATATTGTAGAGTCGTAAGGAAGGTTCCTTTTGAAAATGGAGTGGATCTGTCAGAAAACACTGGAAAAGGAACCATTTGGTTTTCAATCAAATTATTCTCATTTAAGGAATAAAGTCCATAGTTATTAATTGATTTTGTTGAGACTTTCACAGGATAATTTTAGGGTTATAGGGAAGATTCCTTCTGAAAATTGAGTGGATCTGTGAGAAAACATAGGAAAAGGTACCTTTAGAATTGTTGCTATAAATAATATAAGGGATAAAGTCCAATTTGTTATTTTGATTTGTTGCATTCTTCTTTAAGTAATAAAGTTCCATAGATATTCAATCAAATTAAGTAAAAAATTGATAGTAAGTAGAGCAACTTAAGGCCTTCATGGACTTCTTGTTCAATTTACCTTGCCTTGTGTTCCTCTACACAACTAGTAAGAACAAAACCTCTTGGTAACCATTTTGGATTGGCTGGTGCCAAACCAATTTTACATAGACAGAAAGAAGGAAATAACTCTAAGATTAAATAAAGGTCTATGCTGTCAGATCCTGTATTTAACCCTTTCCTGTACAAACACGGGATTTTACGTTGCTGTGATTTTATATTTGGGAAAACATTGTGGAAAAAGAAGAAATTGCTTGTAACAAGCAATTTCTTCTTTTCCCACAATATTTTCTACCACATAGGATGGTTTCGTTTTCAAATTGCATCCAATTTTCATTGTCGTCTGCAAACTCTTTCAATTTGGACCTGTCTAAAAATTTCAAAAACGGGAAAGGGTTAAATAAGAGATTAATATGAACATTACAATTATTCTGCTCCAAAACCATTATACCTAAAGTGTTGATATTTTACCTGGTATTTCACCTTATTTATACTAAACTCTTTTTGTTGGATCCCAGTTCTTACAAATATATTGAAGGGGAAAAGAAGATAAAAAAAAGTACTCCCAAACTATTAGGCCTAGTGCTTTCAAAATCCTTTTGCTCAAATTATTGTCTAATGGTGGTCTCAAAATAAATCAAACTATCAATCATGGACATCACAATCAGAACACACTTATCTGCAGTCTGATTTTAGAGTACACCACGTGTTTTACATGCTTACCCTTGTCAAGCTATACCCAGAATATTCCTGATTTTGTAGGAGATATAGACAAAGATCAGCCTGCACAAATGTGTAGTCTGATCTTAGTCTACAGCACCCAATTGTCCCTTTCAAGCCCAACTTTTTTCATGAAATCAAATTTCAAAAGAAATATTGACCCACAACTAGAGATTGAAGTGCATTCAGCCCTTTGAATTAAAAGCAATTATGAATGTGACTTTATTTAGCATGACAAGGGTAAGTCCAGAGTTGTTTATAAAATTTACTATCGAAAGAAATATTGGCCCACAATTAGGGCCTTTAAATGCTTCCAGGCCTTTGATTGAAAGCAATTCTGTACAAGGATTTTATTCACAATGACAAGGGCTGAAACAGACTAAGTTGTTTTCTGAAGGTATGGCCTAGATGGTCTATAGGACTCTTGACTTTCTAAACATGTGTCCAGTAGAATTCTGTTGAATATCTTTGTTAATTTTTACAATAGATTAACAAGTCATATGATCAGGAGATCATGTTGTTTTGAAGAATAATTGATCTTGTGCCAGTTTCTTATCTATGAGGGCGTGAGCTCTTTATTCTATTAGCTGCTACCAAACATTTGAGTTCTCAAGGAAGCAGAATCAAGTTGAGTGAATGAACGTAAAGTGTTAAAACTTTTGCTATCTATCTAAATTAAAAAACAATTGATCTATTACCAGACAACAAAATTTTAGGCTGGTCTGAATTGAAAAAAAAAGTTTCAGACAACTATTTCAAGTTGATAGATTTTTAGGTCATTGTGTTTTGTCTGTCGTCGTGCGTTGTGCGTAAACTTTTTTCATGTATGACTTCTTCTTAAGAACCCTTGGATGGATGTTGACCAAACTTAGCAGGAAGCCACCTTATGGGAAGGCGCTTCAGATTTGTACATGTCATGGACTTATCTCCCACTTGGGGCTCCATAAGGGGCCAAAAAGGGTACATCTTTGAAAATCTTCTTGTCAAGAAAAAAAAAATCTGTCAAAAAATGGCCGTGCTAAGGGGGGGGGGGGGCAAAGGTGGATGGGGTACATAAGCTTACATAGTGACAACTTTGAAAATCTTTTTCTACCAAACCAAAAGACCTACATCTCTAATATTTGGTATGTGGCATCATCTAGTTACAGTAGACCTATATCAATAATGAATAAATTATAACCCCCAGGGTCAAAATTAGCCTGTTCCCGGACGTCACAAGTTTAACATTAACCACAGCCTTAATATTTGGTATGTAGCATCAGCTGGTGAATTTCTATCAAGTTTGTATAAATCATGGCCCCAGAGACAGAATTAGCCCATTCCTGGGCGTCACAAATTTTACAAAGGGCTTACATAGTGAAATTTTTTAAAATCTTCTTCTCCTAAACAGGAGGGCCTAGAACTTTGATATGTGGTATACAGCATCATCTGGTGGACCTATCTAGATTGTAAAAGTCATTGCCTCAGGATCAAAATTGGCCAGTCCTGGATGTCACAAATTTAACATAGGCCTATATAGTGAAAACTTTAAAAATCTTCTCTCTCAAACAGGAGGGCCTAGAACTTTGATATTTGGTATGTTGCATCATCTGTTTGATATCTATCAATATTGTATGACTTCACGAATTTTACATAAGGCTTATATAATGAAAAGTTTAAACTCTTCTTCTCCCAAACAGGAGGTCCTAGAGCTTTAATATTTTGTATGTAGCATCACCTGGTGGACCCCCATCAAGATTGTATAAATTGTGGCCCCAGGGTCAGAATTAGCCTGCTCCAAGATGTCCCAAGTTTAACATAGGCTTGTTTAGTGAAAATCTTCTTCTCACAAACTAAAAGGCTTAGAGCTTTGATATTTAGTATGTAGCATAATCTGGTGGACTTTTATTTGTTTTTGTGCTCTTTGAACTCAGGTGACCGATAAGGCCCTATCGGCCTCTTGTTAGATTTTTTTTACTTTCATGGTAGAAACACCATGAAAAATGAAGGAATTGCCTGTAACAAGCAATTTCTTCATTTTCCAAATTCTTTTCTCAAACCTTTTTCTAAAGGATTTTGTGGGAATGGGTTAAAAACAAAACTTAATCTTTTTCCAGAAGAAGAAGATGAAGAAGAAGTAATGGAGGAAGAAGTCCAGATCAATTACAGGTAAAACTTTTCAATGGCATAATATTTTTTTACTTATAAAATACATACTGTCCTGGAACCAACCAGCACCCATTGGTTCATGGATACTTAATTTAACACTTTAATTTTCAAGAGGTATTTTTTTAACATCTATGAGTAAAAGTCTTGAATATTACTTTTGATCAAAATCATTAAACAAAGTAATGTAAAAAATGGGTTAAACAAACCAGGGTACAAATGTGTTAGAAAATGCCTTGAGAAATGAAAAATGGATTAAATCTTAAAGATATGTCTATGTTAACATATACTGGATAGAAAAAAAGAGCCAAGTATAACAAGCATAGTTTTTGCAGTCTGTCTGTATTATTTTAGCAAATCCTAGTCAAAGATAGTGAAAGGTGCATATTTCCAGGCAACCATAAATGGTAGTCTTGTATTATATTTCAGAACTGCACCAAGAACCTATGCATCTCCACCTGCCCCAGCTCCAGTCCAAAGGAGACCAGAACCCATCAGTACTCCACAAGGTTACACACCTATAACAAAAGCAAGGAAAGCAACAGTAGATACTCCGTAAGTAGTCACATAAATTGATCCATGTTATTGTGTGAGGGGTGCTCTATAAAGTTTTAAGACTGCTTTTTAGCTCTACTGGCCAAAGGCCACTAGAGCTATTGCGATGGTTTTTTCCCGTCTGACGTCGGTGCATCTGTCTGTCCATCTGTCGTCCGTCTGTTAAACTTTTCCTTGTTAACACTCTAGAGTCAACAGTTTTCATCGGATGCCTTTAAACTTTCACAGAATGATTGTACCATTATCAGGATCGTTCCTTTAGAAATGGGTATGACTTGTCAAGAAACATGGGAAAAAGGGCCTTATGAAAATTTAATTGAAAAGTCAATTAAAAATCTTCGTTTACACTCTAGAGTCCACAGTGTTCATTGGATTCTCTCCAAACTTTCTCAGAATGATTGTACCATCATAAGGATTGTTCCTTTAGAAAATTGGTCAGATCCGTCAAGAAACATAGGAAAAGGGCCCTATGAAAAAGAAAGACAGGAAAAGGGGAAAATTTAATTAAAAATCCTCATAAATAATCTAGAGTCAACAGCTTTCATTGGATTCTCTTCAAACTTTCACAGAATGATTGTACCATGGTAAGTATTGTTCCTTTCATAAGACATGTAGGTCTCAGAAGGGCACCTTGGGGTACTCCTAGTTTTGGCTGGTACCTGCCTTAAAAATCAAGTCCAAGGTTATCGAAATTCATTATTTTCCTTAAACTTTTACATGAATAGTAAAGGTATGCCTTATAGAGATATTAGATACAAGTTGTGCTATTATATTGACTTGACTGTTTTTTTGGTTCTACTGGCCCAAGGCCACTAGAGCTATAGAGATGGCTTATTCCCCTCCGGTGTTCGTGTGAGTCCTTCTGTCGTCCGTCCATTAACTTTTCCTTGTTTACACGATAAGAGTCCACAGTTTTCATTGGATTCCCTTCAAACTTTCACAGAATGATTGTACCATCATACGGATCGTTCCTTTCAAAATTGGGTCAGATATGTCAAGAAACATGGTAAAGGGGCCTAATTAAAATTTAATTAAAAAAATCCTCGTTTAGAGTCCACAGTTTTCATTGGATTCTCTTCAAACTTTCACAGAATGATTGTACCATCATAAGGATCGTTTCTTTCGAAAAAGGGTATGATCCGTCAAGAAACACGGGAAAAGCAGCCTTATGAAAATTTAATTAAAAATCCTCGTTTACTCAATAGAGTCCACAGTTTTCATCGGATTCTCTTCAAACTTTCTCAGAGTGATTGTACCATCAAAAGGATTGTTCCTTCAAAAGTGGGTATGATCCGTCAAGAAACATGGGAAAAGGGGCCTTATGAAAAGTTAATTTTATAATCCTCGTTTACACTCTAGAGTCCACAGTTTTCACCAGATTCAATTCAAACTTTCACAGAATGATTTTACCAACATAAGGATCGCTCCTTTGGGAATTGGGTCAGATCCATCTGGAAAAACTGGAAAAGGGGCCTTATGAAAATTTAATCGAAAAATCTTTTAAGAAATCCTTGTTAACACTCTGGACTCAACAGTTTTCGTCGGATTCCCTTCAAATTTTCACAGAATGATTGTACCATGGTAAGGATTGTTCCTTTTGAAATTGGGTATGATCCGTCAAGAAACACAGGAAAAAGGGGCCTTATGAAAATTTTAATAAAAAATCCTCATTAATAATCTAGACTCCACAGTTTTCATCAGATTCTCTTCAAACTTTCACAGAATGATTGTACCATCATAAGGATTGTTCCTTTCGAAATTGGGTTGGATATGATTCCTCAAGAAACATAGAAAAAGGGGCCTTATTAAAATTTAATTCAAAGATCTTTGTTAACACTCTAGAGTCCACAGTTTTCATCTGATTGACTTCAAACTTTCACAGAATGATTGTACCATCATAAGAATTGTTCCATTCAAAATTTGGTATGATCAGTCAAGGACCACAGGAAAAAGGGGCCCGATAAAAAATGGATTGAAAAAGTCCTTGTAAACACAAGAGTCCATAGTTTTCAACAAATTCTCTTCAAACATTGACAGAATGATTATTACATGTACATTAAATGGATTGTTCCTTTTGGAGTAGGTTTGATCCATCAAGTTTCATGGGAAAAGGGGCCCTATAAAAATTTAATAAAAAAAATCTTAGTTAACACATCTTGGCCCTAGATTTCACCTGAACGACTTCAAACTTTCACATAATGATTGTACCATCATAAGGATTGTTCCTTTCAAATTGGGTCTGATCCATTGAGAAACATAGGAAAAGGGGCCTTAGGAAAATTCGATTAAAAAAATTGGAATGTCATAACTTTGATTCTTTTCATAACAGGGTTTGAACTGTCAAGAAACACAGGAAAAGGGGCCTTATGAAAATTTCATTTATAAATCCTTGTTACCAAGTCCAGAGCTTTCATCAGATTTTCTTCAAACATTCTCAGAATAATTGTACAATAATAATGATTGTTGATGTTTGCATTAGACCTGATCCGTCAAGTATCAAAAGAAAAGGAGCATTATGAAATTTAATTTTAAAATCCTTGTAACACAATAAAGTCAACAGTTTTCATCAGATTCTGTTTAAACTTTCACAGAATGATTATTCAATCATGAGGATTCTTTCTTTTCAAATTAGGTGAGATCTGTCTAGTATCATGGGAAAAGGGGCCTTTTGAGAATTTTATCTTTAATCCTTGTAACCAAGTCCAGAGCTTTCATTGGATTTTATTCAAACCTTCACAGAATCATTGTACAATAATCACAATTGTTGATGCTGACATGAGACCTGATCCTTTAAGTATCACAGGAAAAGGAGCCTTCTGAAAATTTTATTTTAAAAATTTTACACCAAGATAAAGTCTGCTGTTTTCATCGGATTCTGTTCAAACTTTCACAGAATGTTTATACCATCATTAGGATTGTTTCTTTCCTAATTGGGCCTGATCTGTCTAGTGTCATAGGAAAAGGGGCTGTATGAAAAATTAATACCAAATCCTCATAAACACAACAATATCCTCAGTCTTTATCAGAATCTCTTCAAACTTTAATAGAATGATTGTGCCATCATTTGGATTGTTCCTTTGTAAATTAGGTCTGATTGGTAAAGTGACACAAGAAAAGGGACATTATAAAAATTTTATTACAAAACATCATTATTACAATAAAGTCCTCAGTCTTTATCATTTTCTTCAAACTATCATTAGGATTATTCCTTTGTACATTGGATCTGATTTGTTAAGTTTCACGGAAAAAGGGGCCTTATGAAAATTTTGTTACAAAAATTCTTGACACAATTCAGTCCACTGTTTTCATTGATTCTCTTTAACTTTTAAAGAATGATTGTACCTTCATTAGAATTGTTCCTTTTGAAATTTGGTTTGTTCTGTAAAGTATCATGAGAAAAGGGGCCCTATGAAGATTTCACTATAAACTCATTAACACAATAAATTCCACAGATTACACAGATGGATTGTACCATCATTCAAATTGTTGATTTTGACAGTGCATCTGATTATGGCAAGTGTCACATAAAAAGGGGCCTTATGAAAAACTTTAAATATTCTGGTTAACACAATGATGTTCCTTGATTTCACCGGATTCACTTTAAAATTTCACAGAATGATTGTAGAATCACTTAAAGGGTTCTTTTCAGAACTGGGTACAATCCATCAAGTATCATGTAAAAGGGGCCATATGATTTTTTTTTAAATATTCTAGTAAACATAATGAATTCCCAATATTTCATCGGATTCACTTTTAACTTTCACAGAATGATAAAACCAACAGTAAAATATC
This sequence comes from Fragum fragum, assembly GCA_946902895.1. Lineage (NCBI taxonomy): Eukaryota > Metazoa > Mollusca > Bivalvia > Cardiida > Cardiidae > Fragum > Fragum fragum. Next base: position 66,752,530 of record OX336371.1, on the reverse strand, counting down.
ACGGGAAAAGGGGCCTTATGAGAACTTGATTTTAATATCTTTGCTAACACAATAAAGTCAACAGTTTTATTGGATTCTCTTCAAAGATGCATGGAATAATTGTGGCATTTGAAACACAGGAAAAGGGGCCTTACAGAATATCATTTAAAACATTCTTGTGTATGTGATGAAGATCACAATCATTATCACAATCACAATCATTATCAAGTTGTCTTTTAAATTTCACAGGACAATTGTAGGGTTGTAAGGAAAGTTCCTTTTTGAATGAAATTGGTCCATCAGAAAACACAGGAAAAGGAGCCCCTTTATCCTGTTTATGTGATTAAGTCCACAATTATTGTCAGATTCTGATGAAAATTTCACAGAATGATTGTAGTGTCATAAGGTAACTTTCTTTTGGAAATGGAGTGGATCCATCATGAAACACAGGAAAAGGGGCCTTGAGGATTGTTGCTTAAAATAATAAAGGGGATAAAGCCCTTTTTTTATGCATTCTTCTTCGAGTAATTAACTTCCTTATATATCAGATTTCTTTAATGGAAAACTTGAAAACCAGTAGAGCGTCTCAGGCCCTCATGGGCCTCTTGTTTAAAAACTTAAATGTAAAAAGTATTGATAAAATTTACACTGAAATTTTCCAAACACAAAGCTCAACAAAACATTTATGGTAGTTCTAGTCTTTGTCAACCTATTAAATTGCTAGGAAAGTAGGCCCTGTATGTCTACATAATACACACAAAATTTTATAGAATTTGAAAACTGGTAACAATCTCATATTATGCATGATATTAGCAAAGGTGGTGTATTGGACAAAATCTAATGTACATCTGATGAAAATTTCACAGGATGATTGTGGGGTTATAAGGTAACTTCCTTTTCGAAATGGAGTGGATCCGGGAAAAGCAGCCTTGAGGATTGTTGCCCAAATAATAAGAGGATAAAGTCCTGTTTTATGCCCCCCCATCGATAAGATCGCCGGCATATTGTTTTACCTGTGTCTGTCTGTCCGTCAGTCTGTCTGTCTGTTCGTCCGTCCGTCCATCCGCCTGTCTGTCTGCAAAACTTAACCTACCAACTAAACATTTTCCTATAACTTCAACCCTGATTAAGTTACATGCTAATATTTGGTATGTAGATAGGTCTCAACAAGGCGCAACTGGGGAACGTCATTTTATCAAGGTCAAGGTAAAAATTTTAACCCTTTTCCCTAAAACTAAGAAAAAACAAACAATGAAAATCACCTGTTTCTGAAGAATTCCTGTTTTGGGGGCATGGTGATTCACAAACACATCTTGTCTTTTTCTTTTTTCATTCTTCCTTAAATATTAGATGTCTATAACAGAAAACTTGATAACAAGTAGAGCGTCTCAGGCCCTCATGGGCCTCTTGTTTATTCAGACATCACAGACAGGAGCAGTATCAATAAGAGATCAACAAAGCCTATATGGTTATCTTAAATATTAGATGTCTATAACGGAAAACTTGATAACAAGTAGAGCGTCTCAGGCCCTCATGGGCCTCTTGTTTATTCAAACATCACAGATAGGAGCAGTATCAATAAGAGATCAACAAAGCCTATATGGTTATCATGCATTTACTTTAAACAGAGTTATGGCCCTTTAATATAAAATTTGTTCACTCATTTCCTTTAAAACTTTTGAATGGTTTCGATTCAAACTTCATAGTTATACTCAGTATCAAGTATAGATGTGCATATTCTATTTCATTTACAGTCTATTTAATTTGAATAGAGCTATGGCCCTTTTGATGAAGAAATTTGTTTTCTCATCTTCTGAAAAGATGTAGAACGGATATTGATTCAAAATTCACAGGTAGACTCAGTGTCAAGCAAAGGTGATCAAATTGTATTTTGGTTATGGTCCACTTACTTTAAATAATAGTGTTATGGCCCTTTTGATGAAGAAATTTGTGCGCTCATTATCTCTCAAACTTTTGAATTGATTTGATTCAAACTTCACAGGTAGACTCTGTATCAAGCAGAGTTGTGCATATCTTAATTTGGTTATGCTTCATTTTCTTTTTTTAAGAGTTAAGGCCCTTTAATGAAAAGTATTGTCCACTCATTTTCTCAGTAATTACTAGTTTTCTGCTGAACAACTGGTTTGATATGATTTTAATTTGCGATCGTTCAATCATTGCAAAATTTCTTTTAATCACTACAATATCCGAAATAATCTTAAACGAAATATTATCATTATTTTTTAAAATTTGAATTACCGAATTTAATTTTAAGGAAAATATCAATCACCAAAACTAATATGGCGATTTTAATTATCGGAATGATTGAACGCTGGTGATTGAATGCTTTCATTTAAGGATTGATTGACCGCAAATTGGAAAACTGTGATTGCTACCTGATTGAACGCTGAACGCTGATTGAACGTTATTGCCTGAAATGCGATTGAAATGATTGTCAAATTAACGATGTTCCGTACTGTAGGTTCTTCCAGCCGATTTCAAAGTGCTGGTTAGGATTTGGATCCAGGATCTTACAATCTTTCCTCTAGAGCACAGGCTCAACAAAGCATGATATCATTATGCTGCAAAAAAAGTTGTAAACACAAAGTATACAGTTGTTTGAGAGTTTTATTTTTATTGCAGTACAGTTGAATCTGTGTACAGCAGCCAATGAAGGGAGAGAGCCAAATTGGCTGCTGTTCACAGATTGGCTGCTGTTCACAGTATCAATAGGGCGGCCATTTTGCCTTACCATATTTGTTTAGCTCATTGACAGAACACATAACTTTAGACTATTCCAAATTCTAAGAAGTTCTAAGCTTCCATTTTAAGTGTCTTTAAAAAAAAAAAGAAAAGGCAATTTGTACCATGTGTACCATTTCAGATAGAAAATATTGTGACAAGTGAAAATATCTTGTTATAAGTAAATTGTAAGAAGGCATGTAAAAATCACAAAATTTGAACATAGTGGACCATTTATGGTCATTTGGCCAGATGTGATGTCCATAAACCACTTGTAAAATAAATGATCAATGTATTCAAATGAGACATTCTTTTTGACACGCTTTGAAAAAGGATCACCATTTTCATATTCCTCGAGAATTTCTTGTTTACGTTTAGCTACATTTTTAACCTGCGTACGACCTACACTGAACTCACTAGCAGTAATCCTAGAAGAATGTCCAGATTTAAGCATGCGAACAACTTTCACACGATCCTCTAGAAAGAGGAACCTACATTTAGAGAGCGACATTATAGGGAGAATTGACAGCAATAGCAAGTTTTCATCCATTTTAAAGACCTCATGAAATCAGTTTGCTAATGTGTAACAACCTGTAATGCTCAAGTTCATTTTATTTGAAGAGACTCGCAAACTTAAAAAATTCCCTATCCTTTAATCAATAATCATCACTCAAATCGACCAAATAAATATTAATGGCTTATTACTTGTCAATTAATCAACTATATGAGATTAAGTCAATAATTTGCTGTTTACATCTTGTACATTAGGATAAGGTGACTTCCGCAGTTACTATAGTAGTGATTGTTGATTTTTTCGAACACTACTAATTAAGTCGCGTGTTTTGTAAGATGACCGTTGTTTAGGTGCGATATACTGTTGGCAGTAGACCAATTAAGGTGACCACTGGCCGCATTTCTGGAGATCGGGCTATTCACAGTGCAATTGAAGAAGAAATTTGCAAGGGCGGACTTGAGTGGCCACTGTAGGCAGATTGGTCGCTGTGCATAGTTGGCAGCTAACACAGATTTTACTGTAATTTGTGTGTAGTCTTTCAAAATAGCCCCATACTCCAAGCCATTCTTTGATGGAGGCATGTCACAAATTTTTCAGCCAATTAGAATTCAAAAATATATGAAAGACATAAAAAATTAAAATTATAGTGTGAAAACTCAAGTCAATTTTGAAATATTTGGTTTAATTTTCCAGAACTATTGATGGCGACATTTTTATTTTCTGTTGCAGTCAGACAGCTTCAAGGCCTAACAGCAGCTCATTACAAAAACCTGCAAGTAAACAACCAAAAACATCAGGAGGTGGATCTGGAATCGCTATGTGGATCAAACTGTTATTTATTGTTATTATTGCTCTGTTAGTGTATCTTGTAATTATAAACATGAATCAGTCAGCACAGAGTAAGATACCTATCAGTCATCAGGATGTTTGAGGCAAACAGACTTGCAGTATTTGTATTATATATCCAATGCTTTTCAATGAATTATGAAAATTTTGTGTTGAATTTTAACTTCACCAATAAACAAGAGAAATTGTATGGATAATTATTGTTTGATTTAACCCATTCCCTCTCATTGACGCTTTTAGAAGCCCCCAGAAAAAAAACTTTGGAAAACATTGTGACAAGCAATTTCTTCATTTTTCAAAATATTTTCTAAAAAGAAAGCCAAATTTTCATAAGCTCATAAATGTTGTCTGCAATTCTTTCAGTTTGGACTAGTCTAAAAATGTTCTGTTTGAGAATGGGTTAAGGTAAGATTGATACACTTTACAATGAATGAACAACAAAAAATAATCTTCCGAAGTGATACAGGCATGAGTGAAAATAAAGCTTCTTTCTTGTTGACAGAATAAAAAATTTATCTATATTGCATCCGAAGCAAGCAGAACACTTACTTTAACACAATGACGCTTTCTGAGAAATACTTTCATGGAAAACTTTTTCCTTTCTCAAAATGTTTCTTGGCCTTGGCCTATTTTGGTCTTATTTTCCAATTCAAACACAATTTCTTCAACTTTTATTTGGATCAGTCTAAAAAATTTGTCTGGTAATTGGTTAATTCATAACAGTTTTGTGATATGAAATATATAGGTAGAATCTCATTTTGATAGTGCGTGATATTTAGAATTTACTTCTAGTCCTGTATAGTTCATTTTAGTAAAGGAAAATGAATGAATCAACAAAAATAGTGAGGTTATCAATTTGATGATTTCATTGGTCTATAAATAAAAGTACTAAAGGATAATCTACAGAGAATTCTCTATAATTTACCAAATAGAAATAAATGAAAAATGTACAAATTCTGCTTTTCCATTCTATATACCCAACTCAAGACATGTTCAAACTTTAACCTGCAAAGAATGTATCCTGCTTCTAAACTATTAAATGTAGATTACAGTAAAATCCTCTTAGTTGCAACTTAAATTTCTTCAACATGTTTGTTGCAAATAACCAAAAATTGCTATTAAAAGGAATAATTCTATTTTAGCTCAACTGGCTAAAAGCCAGCAAGCTATTTTCATGGCGTTGTGTCCGTCGTGCATGCATGCAACCGTCCATCTGTCAACTTTTTCTTTGAAAATCTTCTCCTCAGAAAGTATTGAACAGAATTCAAGCAAAATTCACAGAAATGATCCTTTGGTGACCCTTTATCAGATTCCTTCAAAGAATTTGGATGGACAGGACTAATTTCCATATACCATTAAACCTTTCAAAATCTTATCAGAAACCAATGAATGGATAATGACCAAATTTTTACAGGAATGATCCTTGGTTTACCCTTTATCAGATTCCTTCAAAAGATTTTGATCGGATGAAAACATGGCTTTATTGGGCAGGGCCAATTTCCATATATGGTAGAACCTTCAAAAAACTTCTAAGAAACCATTCGATGGATTTCAACCAAATTTCACAGGAATGATCCTTTGAAAACCCTTTACCAGATTCCTTCAAAGAATTTTGATCAGATGAAAAACATGGCTTTTATGGGCGGGGCTAATTTCCAAATATGGTGAAACTTTTAAAAATATTCTTCTCAGATACCAATTGATGAATTTCAACCAAATTTTACAGAAATGCTCATTTGGTGACCCTTTATAAGCTGACTTCAAAGATTTAAGATAGGATGAAAAACATAGCTTCAATGGATGGGGCTAACTTCCATATATAGTGATATCTTTAAAAATATTCTTCTCAGGAAACCATTTGATGGTTTTCAACCAAATTTTACAGGAATTCTTATTCGGTGACCCTTTATCAGATTCCTTCATGGAAGTAAGATTGGATGAAAACATGGCTTTAATGTGCGGGGGCCTATTTCCATAAATGTTGAAAACTTTGAAACTCTTCTCCTCAGAAACCATTTGATTGATTTTAACCAAATTTCACTGGAATGAACCTTTTGTTACCCCTTATTAGATTGCTAAAAAGAATTTATTAGCTGTAAACATTGCTTTAATAGATTGGGCTTATTTCTTAATATGGTATAAAGTGAAAAACTTCAACCTGCAGGATGGTTTTCAACCAAATTTCTAAATTTCTCAGAAATGATAAGTAATTTTAGGCCAAAGGAGCAAATCAGGCAATCAAGTGCCTCTAGTTTTATGAATCTAATGTTTGTGCATAAAGCAGTGAATTTCTAATATCAGTATTGTTAAAAAGAGGATTCCACTGTACTAATGTTGTTTTTTTTTTGTTTGTTTGTTTTTATTCTAATTTGTTTATTAGACAAAAGCTCTAAGCTTATAGAAATGCTGAAAGATTTCATTTACCAAATTACCTTAAATTGCAAAGATGATTCAGATAACATTGAATTCATGAAAAAAAATATTAAAATCAGTATATTTAGGCCTGAACAATATGTGCTTTCAAGTGACTAAAGTGTATGTGAATTTGCCTCATAGATTCTTGTGAACATAGCTATTATCTTCTCTATACTCCCTACTCTATTTGGGGGTATTTAGGAGGCAGCTTGTTGGTTGGTTGGCTGGTGAGTCGGTCTGAAAAGAGCTGAATCTGAAATCATTCAAGTACCTGACTCTTTGAAATACACAGAATTTCATATTTTGATCTTTTAAAAGATAACAAACTTTGAAAAAGAAAATGATATTCAATCTAACAGTATCCCAGTGTGGTGTTCTGGCTAGAACTTATTCTCTCACTGACTTACCTGCTTCATATTATCCTCACCATAAGTCTCCCACCACCAAATCTGTCCACCACTCTAACACATGCTTGAGCATGTTGTTCTGCAAGCATGAGCTTATTTCATTGATTATTTCAACATCTAAAACAACTTTATAATAATTTTATTACTTAGGAGTAGCAAGAAGATAACCTTTTCGACTATACTATAAAATGAGAAAAAATAGTACCAAGATTTTTAATGATGAATTATGCTTGAGTAACTCCTAATAATATTTGTTTGAAAAGTGCCCCATTTTCAACTACTTCACTTTTCTCTGAAGAGCAAATGCAGTCAATCAACTGCTACATCTACATACAAGTGATGGTTGATCTAGCCATAAGGTTCCAATTTTTCAAAGAATTGCATTATAAATAACTAAGTTTATCCTCCTAAAGAAGACAAAGGATTTCAAATTGAGTTATATTTGAAAAGCCAAATCCCACGATTTAAATTGTTTCATATAATAGAACTTGACAACATTGTACATGAGCTGACTTAGTGATCATTTTCCAAAGCAGAAATCATTCTAATATGAATCATTTGGGATCATCATGGTTCAGTTATGATTTTCTTTTGTGTATTATATGTAACATCTGAATATTAATGAAATACAATGTGAAATACATGAAATTTTGATGTCTGTTTGTTTGTTAAGATCTTTAGAATCCCCTCCAGTAGCATTATTTTTATCATTTTTAAATCTCACAATTGCTAAGTCAGCAAGCCATCACCAATTGTAAACAAATTTTGTTTTGCTCCTTTTAATTGAAACTTATTTATGCATAATACTGATATTTGCAACCTTTAATTGTTAGGTATCTGATAAGGTCAAGTTACATTTATTTACTCTCACCTGAGCATAATATGCTCATGTTTAGCTTTTGTGATACTTGAATGTACAACGTCCATCGTCAACAATTCAATATTGCAACTCTATAGGTCACAATTTTGACCCAGTATTTCTCAAACTTGCTGTAGATGTTTGTATGTTCATAATGAAGATCCTTATTGAATATGATGACATTCCATCCAATATTGTGATAAGGGGCTTGAGTGACGATTTCCTTGTTATGATTCTGGAGTTAACAATTCTACCTCAAATTTATCCTTCCAACAATTGTCTCTCACCAATGGGTGGGTAATCGTAAACCTAAGCGGGATAGCAGCTGGAGGCTAGGAAAGAATGTAATGGTAGTACTGGTGTGAGAAACACCAGGAATCCATTTTTAGGTGCTCCAGCCACCGGGATATGACTGAAATACTGTTAAAAGTGGCATTAAACCCCATTCAATCAACCAATCAATTACCTCAAAATTGCAGAAAAAACTGTTTTGTTTTGAGGAAGATCTCATTTTGATAAGATATAAATATCAAGAGAAAAGGGATCCTAATCAAATTGTTCTTACTAACAATCTAGAGGTCACACTTTTGGCTCAAACTTGTCAAAATTGTTTGTGTGGTCATAAGGAAAATTCCTATAAAATATTGTATCATTCTGATCAAACAAGAGAATCAAATCTTTAATGACATTACTTGTTACCACTCTAGAGGTCACACTTTTGGCTCAAACTTGTCAAAATTGTTTGTGTGGTCGTAAGGAAAATTCCTATAAAATATTGTATCATTCTGATCAAACAAGAGAATCAAATCTTTAATGACATTACTTGTTACCACTCTAGAGGTCACACTTTTGGCTCAAACTTGTCAAAATTGTTTGTGTGGTCATAAGGAAAATTCCTATAAAATATTGTATCATTCTGATCAAACAAGAGAAACGAATCTTTAATGACACACCTTCTTATTGACATTACTTGTTACCACTCTAGAGGTCACAAATTGGACTCATTCTTTTTCATATTTGCTCAAAATATTTGTATAGTCATGAGCAAGGTCTTAAGCGAATTAGGTAGACTTCTGACTAATATTTTGGGAAATGAGGCCAAATGACGATTTTCCTTGTTACCGCTCTAGAGGTCACAATTTTGTTTCGATCTTTCTCAAATTTACTCAAAAAATTTGTGTAGACATGAGTAAGATCCCTATTGTTAGTGATAACATTCAGACCAATGTCAAGAGAAAAGTAACCTTTTGGTTTATGTCACAGCTGTATGTCTTCATGTCCATGCATGCATTTGTGAATTTTCTCTTAATCAAAGTAATGAAAGTACTGCAATGTTGGAATGCAGTAAATGCAATTAGTAACTTGGAGAAATGGCCATTTTCCTCTGTATGCTTATTAACAAGAGTTGAGACCAATGTTTCTAACAGCATTAGCATTCGACCTATATGTCGATCAAGTATACATAATTAATAATCTTAAATTAAATTTAAAGAATGATTGAGTCAATTTTAAATAAATTTTTAGGACAAGACGAACCTTGCCCCTGGTTTGCTTACTTGAGATACACTCTTTTAAAGGGGTTATCTTAGCAGTTCAGAATACATTTTTAGATTTTCACATATTCAATTGTTCCTGTTCAGTTCCAGGTGTTTTGTCTCCGTGATATAAATCTTGAGAAAACATTGAGGAGAAACAAGAATTTCTTGTTACACCCCACCTCCTGTATTGCAGATTTTCAAATCGAATCCAGTTTAATCTGTTGTCTGTAAAACCATTCAATTTGGACAGTCTATGATTGCAAACAGGAAAAGGTAAAGAATTGCAACATTAAAGATAGTTGTAACTCATCAACTTATGCCCATTTTTAGCTCCACTGGCGAAAGGCCAGCAAGCTATTGTCATGGCGTTATGTTGTCAGTCCGTCTGTCCGTAATCGTTTTCTTCAAAAATATTCTGCTCAGAAATGACTGGTTGAAATTCAACGATATTTCACAGAAATGATCCTTGGATGACTCTTTATCAGATTTCTTCAATATGGAATACCTTATCTGAAATACAGCAAATTAGATAAAGGTAGTCTCCTTAGACAGTTTCGAATGGCTTTTTTTTATTTTACATAGATGGTCATGGATCTTTTTTGGATTACCTTTAATAAGATTTTTTTTAAAGAATTTTGAACTGTTGAAAATTTTGGATGAAATGGACCTAATTTTGTAAGCTTTACTAAAGGACGGTACCGGTATTAAATTCAGCTGATTTAGTCAACTATAATGCATATCATTTTGCATAAGTTGATTGATTGAATGGGGTTTGACGCCGCTTTGCCAGTATTTCAGTCATATCGTGGCGGCTAAAGCACCTAACAATGGATTCCTGGAATTTTTCACAACAGAACTACCACTACATCCTTTCCTAGCCTCCAGCTGCTGTCCCACTTAGGTTTACGATTATCCACCCATTGGTGAGAGACAACTTACGGAAAGTATATGTGGATCGAACCCACGACATCCCATGATTGAAGATAAGGGGTCTGATGTGCTACCGACTGGGCTATGATGGCGGCTCATTTTGCATAGGGGTTTTCTTATTAAATATATAAGGGAAATATTTATCATATTTTGGACCAAATTCTAGATTGTATCAAATTGAAAGAAAATGCAATTATAACACATTACCATACCACATAATGCTGCTTTTCTCACCCTCTTAGAAATATAATTATGGAAAATCTTTAATGGAAAGGAGAAATTGCTTGTAACAAACAATTTCTCCTTTTTGGCTCGCCTGGCTGAGACCATTGTCATTGAGTGGTGAATTTTAATCCAATTAAAAACATGGCTTTAATGGGCATTGTTATTTCAATATACGGTGAAAGCTTTAAAAATCTTCTCAGAAACCATTGGATGGATTTGAACCAAATTTTACAGAAATAATCCTTGGGTGACCCTTAATCAGATTTCTTCAAAATGTTTTGTGAGGCAGGACAAGCTTAAACATATTCTCTTCACCTCAGTTATCGTGCATGTAAGGAAGCCAAGGTTCAGTAACAATCAAAAATTGTTTTCAATCTGATGAAACAGTTTTTATATGTCTTAGACATTTGATTTATCTTTCAGTAAAATATTGCCCAGTTCTATTCAAAACTTCTACATGAAATTTTTCTCGAAAGGTGCCTTGTTGATCCTTTAGGAAGTTTGGATTGGTGCTGCAGTTATCATGCATCTTACAAAAAAGAGTGTCTATGACAACAAAAATGAATCAAAATTATCATTTCAATTTTAGTCATCCATCTTTGCTTTTTAACAATTAACCTCGTAGATTTATTTGAAATAAAGACAAGTTTAGAGTTGTGCAAATTCAAGTTAAATCTAACTCCTACCCCTAATTTTGTGAAATGTTTTATTTTGGGGTCAATGTGGCATCTCGTTAGGCTTAAGTTAAATGTGCTATATGGTACATTCGATTCTCCCAGCACTGGATTGGGGCACCGAAAGTTAAACATCTTGTGAAAAAATAAAGTCAAAGCACACCTAGGGCAGGGGAGCATGCTCGATTACATAGGTATGCATGATAATTGATTTTTGACAAAATACATTTATACAGGTAAATATCTGTGATTCTTGTGTTTAACTTCAAGTCTGTCTAGATTAACATGATACAGTTCTTCTGTAATTGAGAATGTTACTCAGATATTTAAGAGAGATAATTGTGAATAATAAAATCATAAATCATTCTTGAACATGGCGACATTCAGGACCTCCAGTCCTTTGATTTCTATTTTGAAAGTGGACCGCCAGAGATACAATCCTGGTAAAATTGAATCAGTAGTAGAGATGGCCTTTGAAGCAGTAAAAATGACCTCTGCCTAAAAAGTCATTGGAAAGGGCACTTTTATCATATATAGACATGACCTCTGCATAAAGAGTCATATTTTTATCTAATAAAATATCTTAAGAAAATCTAAAAGTGGTTCGACCAAAGATCATTCAAGTGAAATTTGGTTGAAATTCATCCAAAGTTTCTGAACAGAAGACTTTTAAGTAAAAGCTTACAGACGGACGCACACACGAACGGACGGACGCACACACAACAGACAAATCACCATGATGATAACCCAGTGACCTTCAGTCTATACTGGTAAACCGGTCCCATTTACGATACCGTCCGATATTTGAATTAAGAAAAGAAAAAATATTTGGAGATCGTACTGTTTAATTAGAAAACAAACAATTGCCCCTCCCAATGTCTCATTACCACCATTTGCCAATGAGTGTTAATTGTCAACTACATTGTATATTCATATTACAGAACAGTGACATAGAGATTGTCTGTTAAGCGACCAAAACGACGTAACAAAAGCTTGTCTGAAACTCTGTTTTTTCCAAGGTTATGATCGTCATAGGAGGATTCTTATCTTAGATATCGTATGATGTATCAATTTGAATTGCAAGACAATGTTTTGCTTGTTTGGATTCTTATCAAACTTCCCCACTTATCTATGCTGTTTTTTGTTCGGAGAGAGAGAATTGACCATAGACAATTACGATTTGATTATTTCCGTTTACTTATCGTCGCTACCGTAGCACATGCCTGGTTCTTTAACGTGCTCGATGGATAGCATCGTCACACGGGGCCTCGGTTTAACGTCTCATCCGAAAGACAATTAGTTTTGTTAGTTGATATGGTCAGCCCGAGGCTCGAACCCGTGATCTTGAGGTTTGAAGTCAAGTGCTCTACCACTGAGCTAATCGGGCTGACGACAACTCTGACGTCTAAACTACAACTTATAAAGCTGTTAAGTTTCGCGAGTTTGTTAATTATTAAAAGTAATTGTTATTACTTTGTTTATAAATTATTTATTTAAAACTGTTGTCATTATTTACATCATTATTTTTTACTCGACAAGCAATCAACTATTACTCAGTCATGTCATTTTTTTCCCTTTCTTTCCTATTCTTCAATTTCAACACGACCCAATTAATCAACAGCCTCATTACATTTAGACCAATGAAACGCAAGGGAACAACGGACCAATGATTTATCTGTTTACATTAACATTTGCCTGTTCTTGTACCGATAGATTGAAACAGGCTCGCTAGTCAATATCGCAGTCATCCGTGAAGTATAGGTCACATGACTACCACATCTCACGTGATGACCAAATAAGAAAACGGCGAAGCACAAAAAACAAATTTATGACTTGAAAATTACCTTATTTTTCAATCATTTAAATCAAAATATAGCATGTTTAGAAATCCTGTCCTGTTTTCAAAAAATACTATGTCCTCAAATATGGTGACCTTAATTTTCGTTTGCTTCGTTTTTGTGGGAAGCCCGAGATGTCATGAGATCTCGCTGTCAAACAGCAAAAATGGCTCATATTTGATTCAAAATGGCTGAAAAAGTATGAGTTTCCGATGGTATAGCAAGTAGAGACTTAAATGCATAAAATATCCGACTTTTTGCAGATTTACATTTATTTAGATGGTTATATTAATGGTTAAGGTACATTTTGTATTAAACTTGTGTTTGTATTATTTACACAAGTTCCAATAATCGATCTAAAAGTGCCCGGAGCAATTCACTCCGGGCACTGCAACAAAGAGCAAAGAAGGGGGTGTCGTAACCCTCGCCAGCAGATTTTCAGAGATAGGGCTACGATATAGCAGCTAAAACACCTATAGCAATAAAAATTCAGGGGATGCAATTCCTGCTGGAAGAGATGTAGGCCTAAACTTTTTTGCATGATTATATCCCTTCAAATTTACAGAAATATCAAACATTCTCATAACAAAAAGGAACCACTTGACTGCATCTGAATCTGAATCTTTAGATTTATGAAAGCACGAACTTTACGTTACCATGTTGAATGTGAAAACCGGACACTATTACAACTATTGTACGTGTATACCATAAACCTCGCCGTCATTTGGCAAAAATTATTTCAGCGTAAAAGATTTAGCAAAAGGCAAAAATCAAATTTAACTTTCGGTTTTGACACTTGTAAAAATGCCAAGACTTACAAAGTTTATGAGATGATTTAATTCATATATAAATCCAGAAGGTCTTTGACCCATGTGGAACACAAATTACATAATAACTTTTACAATATGACGGACCTATAACATACTATACATTATTGTATATACAAATTACATGTAGATCTAATACTGACAATATCATAGACTAGTTTACATTGCAGTAAGTATCAGATGACAACATATGTATATGTCTTTGTATGAAATTGATTACATCAAAATATGTAGAATACAGTAGAGATGTGTTTCAACAAATGAGCAACGTCAGCCAGCCACTCGGATACTTTTGGCTGGTCAGTCTGTCATAGCTTTTGCTAGAGTAATGAATTAATTTGAGAACTCACGTACACCAAACCGGGTAACTTGCTAACTGGTCGGGACCTGGAGCGGATATGAGTGGCCTCACGTCGGGGATGCTTGTGCAATGCGACTCAACATAACCGACGCAGATTAACATAAGCAAATTGTTAAATGCTCAAAGGTCACAAAATAGATTCTTACTCATTATCACAGGCGCAACAGTTTGGCATCGGCCACACGGCAACTATGGTTAAATCAAAGGCGATGGAACTCGATTGTCTTTAGTGACGAATCGTGATTCACATTGCGATTTGCTGATGACAGGGTACGTTTTTACCGCAGGCCTGAAGAACGTCATGCTCAAGCGTGTGTCAGAAATGTAGACAGATTAGGCGGTGAGAGTCTTATTGTATGAGGATGTTTTTGTGCTCAAGGACATTCTCCCTTATTGTACAGGGCAACTTAACCCCTATCCAGTACAGATTTTGCAACCGTTTTCGCTCCCCTTTAAAGGAAATGTTCTTACGTTGCAGCTCGATAAGTCTAACGCAAGCCTTTCTGAGAAATGCTGTTAGTGAAACCTTCTGTCGGCCTTCACACTGCCCTGAACTCGAAAACGATTGGTCATATCTGGTAGGAGCTTGGCCGTCGTGACCGCCAGCATGTCAATCCACCTCAGACTTTAGGAATCTTGCAATAGCATTGTTGAATAATGGAGACGTTTTTCTCAGATAGTGTTCACAAATGTTCCAAGTCCCAGAATGAGTCGTTGTGTTGCTATTAGAGCTACATCAACGGAATTCAATAAAACACCTAGAGCATGAATATGAGATGTTTTTCCGTAAGCATTTCAAGCGGTTTTATAACAAAAGTATTTCGGTTGTATAAAGGTATAGTAAGATTTTATTGACCTAACGGACCGTGACCTCTATTTGCATAATTACACGCTTGACTTAGTGTCTTCGGTATTTCTCGTTTTAAATAACATTTAAATATTTGTTGAATGCACGATTTCGTGTACCGAAATGTCTACGAATGTGATAGAGCGAAGTCCCACTACTCTTAAAGTCGGTAGGCCGAGGCGAGAGCGATTTTTTCTTTTTATGTTCGATTTTATTCGTCTACCTTTTAATTATTAACTTCATATTGTCAGATAATAACAGGTTTATGTTATATAAAACGGAACTGTGCTTAAAACAGCTTCGTCGTTGTTTCGTTTCTTCACGTATTCTTAATACTGTACCGTTTCTCTCCAAATTCGCTTCAGCTGTTATTGGAAGATATAGCAATGGTCAATGGATGATACTAATGTAACTGTTTATCCGCTGACAGAAACAGAAGATATCACTGTAATGTGGAATCGTGCAGATGCACACGCATCCGATTATTAAAAAAAGTTGAAAAAAGAACAATCAATTATGGTTTCTTGGCTGTTTCGAACCCGTGTTGACTGTTTCAGACCTTTGCGTCCTTTACCACTGGACCACTTATCTGTTGAGAAATTAGGCTGATATACAAACATTATAATTTTAAAATGCACATCGAATTTCTCTGGGTATGGACGAAATAACTCGTATACACACGACTTTCGTCGAGATCAAATTTATTCATAGCTAATTTATTCATTGCATAAAGGTCAAGTCATGTCAATGATTTTAAGCTGTAAGATCTAAAGTTTTCATGCTAATATTTTGTATCTTTGCCCATAATTATTTTGTCCTTAACGTTTTAGTTCTTGCCATAGAACAGAAAAGTAGTATATATTTCAAACCTTGGTTGGTTTGACAAGAATCTTGTCAATTAGCCCATCGCAGAGGTGTTTAGAGGGAGTAACGTATGACGACTCTGCTATGAGTTGGACACAATGGATTTTGAACTTTTAATCATCGTTTGAGTCTTACTTTAGGGATACTCTAACTTTTTTTACCGTTAATCAATATAACACCTTACCGCCGAGAAATATGTACGACTCTACGAATTGCCAAATGTTTTTTGCTTTAACCCTTTCCTGTTCAATCCCTAGTTTTTATGTCCCTGTGTTTTTATTTTTGAGAAAAGATTGTAACAAGTGATCTCTTCTTTTTAGCTCACCTGGGCACGAAGTGCTCTAGGTGAGCTATTGTGATCGTCCTTTAGTCCGTCTGTCCGTCCGTCCGTCCGTTCACAATTACAAATTCTCCTCCTCAACTAACCTTGGAATTTCAACCAAACTTCACATAAATGATCCCTAGGTCATGTTCTTTCAAAAAGCTTCAAAGAATTGAAATCCATGAAGAACTTTGGTTGCCATGGCAACCGAGAGAAAAAACTTAAAAATCTTCACCTCCCAAACCATAATGCCAAGATCTTTGATATTTGATATAAATCAATACCTATTGACCCTCTACCAAAATACGTCAAAGAATATCCGTATCTTGAAAATTATCCCTTTTCCGTGCGATCCCTGATTTTACATAAAAATAAAAAAGGACATCTTTAAATGTCTTCTCCTCCCAAACCATAATGCTAACAGCTTTGATATTTGGTATAAAATATCATCTATTGACCCTCTACCGAAATACTTCAAAGAACTATCGTACTCTGAAAATTAGCCCTTTTCTGCACGATCCCTGATTCTACAAAGAAATAAAGAAGGAAATCTTTGAAAATCCTCTTCTCCCAAACCATAAGGCCTAGAGCTTTAATATTTTGTATGTATCAATGTCTATTGGTCCTTTACCAAAATACGTTCAAGGATTATCGTACCCTGAAAATTAGCCCGTTTCTGTGTGATTCCTGATTTTGCATATGAATAAAGGGAATCTTTGAAAATCTTCTTCTCCCATACCACAAGGCATAGAGTTTTAATATTTGGTGTGTATCAAAACTTATTGACCTTTTACCAAAATACTTTGTAGAATTGCCATATTCTGAAAATAAGCCGCTTTCTGTGCAATCCAAGATTTTAGAAAGGAATAAAGAAGGACATCTCTGAAAATCTGCTCCTTCTAAACCATTAGGCCTAGAGATATGATATTTGGTATAAATTATCATCTGTTGACCCGCTACCAAAATACTAAGAAATACAGTACTCTGGAGATTAGCTCTAAAAGGTAGGATCTCTAAATTAGAACATCTTTAAAAAAAATCCCCAAAATAATTAGGTGTAGGGCTTTGATGTTTTGTTTATATCATAGAGCCTTGAGCCATAATACTCAGGGTAGCGATATAGGACCATTATGGTCCTCTTGTTTTTCACAATATTTTCTAGCTCTTTTAATGGTTATTTTTCAAATAAAGTCAACTTTAAATTGTCACCTGTAAAACCTTTGAATTTGGACATGTCTAAATTTTTATAAAACCGGAAGGGTTAATGCACCAAAATCACTAGCAGTATATCCAATACCAAACTTTTGGTCGCAGAAATCGGAGTGTCAAGTTTTCATTTTTGCTCAGTATATTTCAATGATTTTCGAGGCTAAATTTATTTGTTTCGATAAGGCAAAAATCATACAGATTATATTGAATTCCTGAAATACAGCAATTAACAGCAAATCGAATCTTTGCAGGATGATAAAGAAAGTATGCAGGTGTGAAAAATATTTCAAATTTTGAAAATGGCTGCCATGAAAGTACCAATGTGGCTACGAATAGTTTGTAATTATTTTAGCTCCACAGAACAAAGTTGGGCTAAGGTCAGGGCAGTGTGTCATGTACGTTAACTTATTTTTAAAAGTTTTGAATCAGTTGGGCAGAATACATCCTAATTTCCCAGGAATGATCCCTGAAGTCCCCTTTCTTAGGTTTCTTCAAGGAAAACATTGGTGTAATGGACATCTTGTCAGCAAAACATGTACCATATGATGAAATACAAAAGAAATCTTCTTCTCTGAAACTAATTAAAGGATATGAATTATTTTCTCAGAATCAAGAAATTTTAATCGAAAGCAAAACAAACATGGCTGATGTGGCTAATCCATATTGAGCGGACAAAAAATTTTCACGGAAAATTAAAGTGGGCTAACTTCAAAAGTTATGAGGCGCGAATAATGGTTGTACTGCTCAACCTCTCATTAATAATAGAAAAAAATGTTGTCTTCGTTGGGCAACCGAAATGTGCTGACTAAAGATTAATCAAGCTGTTGCCATTATGTTCCAGGCGCCCGCAAACAGTTTACTTTTTATCATGTCCGGGACGAAAATCTCTGAAGAGTTATTTTTATATCCTCGGATGTCTGCGTCGGTATAAGCATCCGCATAAGTTTAGAGTTTTTTAAATCTCTATATACCCTAGAAGGCTCATATTTGACAAAGACAATCATCAGGAGATGGACCTCCATTTGAGACAATGTCCTTGATCCTGTGACTGTGACCTTTAATTGTTTAGGAAAAAACAAACAAACAAAACATTAACCATAAACGCTAACTTTTTCTACCTTAGTCTTTTTAATCCTAGGTTACTCATTTCACGCACATTCACTCACAACTAGATGGATTTTCATTTAAGACCATGAACTTGTAACCTTGACCTTTGAAATGTTATAAAACTATAATTCAATAACTTTTTTATGCCTGAGTCAGTTTTCATCTTGAGTTCTCCAGGAGATAGACCCATGTTTGACACAATTACCTTGACTATGTGAGCGCAACCCTTCACAATTGTGACCATAGTGCAGTTGGTAGCGCGTCTAACTGTCAATCATGAGGTCAAGGGTTCGATCCCCGGTCACTGCAAAAAGAAAACGCAGCAAATACCCATTCCGACATTTGTGACCCATCAATGAGTGGATAGATAATCACAGACCTACGTGGAATGAGTAGCTGGAGGCTCGGAAAGGGTGTAGTGGTAGTTTTCGTGTGAGTAATACCAGGAACCCATGGTTAGGTGCTCGAGCAATACTTAGAGTGGCGTTAAACCCCATTAAAAAAACCCACAACAAAGTAATCCTTTAACCTTTCTAAAAATCATTAGTCCCAAACTTTAACTTGACACATCTTGGCCAGTTTTCATCCTGGGTGCTCGTATTTAACACACATTCGTCGCCCAACAACGATGTTTGAACGGTCAACATTATAGCGCGCAAGCCTAAATCTGTGAATATTATATTATATATGCGTGTTTGCGTTTATGAACGTGTACTACCTAATGATTTTTATCCTATTTAGTGTCCCATACTTTCCTCCCTCTAACGCGCAGTGTCAAAATAGATTACGAAACGCACAAATCTAAAGGGATTTGGTCCGGTGAGTTATAGAACATTACCGAGCTGTATCTATCGACAACCTTTAATCATAACCTGTTGTCAGTTAACATACCCTTTAGTATAATAGACAGCATTAGATCAGTGTAATTCTTAGACAACATAACTACAGTTGTAGTTCGAAAATTACATCGACCTTAACGACATTTTGTGACTAGTATTTATTAGGATACGGTGGTAAACTTTATATTGTTTATATTGAGGAATGGTGAGAAAAGAAATACGAATTAGATGATAGAAATCACAGATAATATATTTCTCCCTCAACTGTCCATACGGTGCATATCCCGTGACACTTCATCTCACATCTGTCTCTGTCTCCGCAGCACTCGGGACTTTAATTCCATGATGGCTGTTTAATGCAGAAACTGGAACACAATGTCGCGTAACACGATACACAAATGTCGTTACCGCGACGGAAAGAAACTGGTATTTAATGCTAGCGATTCAGAGACGGAAATAAGTGCATAACTGGACATACCCTTCAATTACTTCACGACTTTACACCATTACATACAGATTGAAATATAAACTTAAAGGTAGCAGAAGCGTAATGCACAATCCTTAATTCGACGTTTAGTTTGAAAGGATGGTAGATAAGGCATATCACACCAATATTTCAGATGTATCTTCTAAAAAAATTACTTTGTATTTTGTGTTTCTTGTAGCACAAAGTACTCATGAAGGCTTCCATTACAGGATTCATAATCACGAAAGTCAACTCCGGCATAAGATGTGTCAAATTTCGTTTTCAAGTTATTTGGTTTGACAGTACCTGTAAGATTATCAGGTAGGTTTATCTTGTCTGGCTGTTTTTGTTCGTTAGTCTGATTTGATTGGTTGAATTTTTCTGACTGTTTTTGCACGTTATTCTTATTAATACTGTTATAAGCAGGTTTTGAGTTTGTCGATGTTTCGTTCAGATGAGGAGCATTAAAACCTCCGAGATCATTAACATGGAATTTAATGTTGTTGTTCGCAGTATTGTTGTTATTATTCACCGGTCTGCCACCATCCATTGTCGGTTCTTCACGGTGATCTATCTCTGCATCACCGTCATCCGTCAGACTAGAGTAGTCACGATTAGAACTATCGCTGACTGGGTAGTAGATAGTATTTTCGTCGGTGGAACCACGCTCACTCTCAAGGCTGCAATAATCGTTGCCGGTGTCTTTTTCGGCCGCTTGTTTAGATTTGTCTGCTGTTTTCACTACTGTGATCTTGTGACTTTTCAAGCTAGTATAGTCTCCACCTATCAAAAACGTCAATAAATGATACTGAAAATATACTTTATCTATATTTTGATACCCTGCAAGAATTCGAAATCATAAAATACATTCTATCACTTAATTAGCATAGTACATGTAGTAAACTGACTTTAAAAGTCGTTTTATTGTTTTCACGAATGTCATCAAATAGGAAAGAAATTGTAAAACAACGTAAAATTTTATGTTCATGTACACTACGTTCTTTTTTTTATTTAACTAGTAAGTTCACCGCAGCATGTCTTATTCAGGCCTTTTGCAAGTGAGAGTTAGTCAGAAGAAGAACTATAATTTTAAAACAACACATTGATGACTTGATAAATAAACTAGACTACATAAATACCTTCCCCTACTGGAGCATAATGTTCAGATCCACCTTGTATGCTCTGATAGTCTTTGTCACTGGTGCATGTATAAAGGCTGTCTATTGGCTGGGCGTAATAAGGTTGAAGCGCCACCTCGTGAATAGGTAAGGCCGGTAATGGTTGACGCATCTGAAAGGGCCGACAACTGCTTCCTGGGTCTGTTGATATAAATTTTATCAAAAGCGTAATTTCTCTACAGTTATCAGTCTTGAGACATTTAAAGCAATGACTGGTCAGTATATACTCAATTAAAGTCCCGAATGCCACTTCTTGCGACTGCGAGCTCTTCCAACTTGACTAACTTATCCATTTAGTAAATTACATCTTTTTCTGTCTTGTAACCAAAACATAATAGGAATTAGTGTATTTAACAGTGCTCACTATGAAAAGATATGGGAATAAGAAATCATATCAACAGACTACTTAAACTTACTTTAAACTTATATGCTTAAATTTGCGACGAATGAAATTCTTTCTTCTGCTGCAATGAGGGCTTATAACAAACAATTTTGAGAGTTTTTATTACTCTGCAATTGATGGATTGACACTAAACAGGCATGTGAAATAATGTTACTACGGGTCTGTTACTTGCTAGTTACTTGTAATTGAAATCAAATGTTCACCATGAATATCAAACAAATGGAATGATCTGAGTTTCTTTTAAAACCACGACTCTAACTTAACAAGCATGTGTAATTACAAAAATCGGTATGATAGATTCAGAGATTTCATTAGGAGATGCATCCGATATGGTTTTGAACTTTCACCTTGACAGTTGAGGAAAAGAAATTAGTTACTTGCAAGGGCTGATAATGAACGTGTGTGTACAATTCTATTTCAATCGATTAAACATATACTATCTGGACAAGTTAGTCAAATTCGAATTTTGACACTTGACCTTGAACTGTAACTTTAATGTTTAAGCAAATGAAAATATGTTAGCCCAACTTGAACCCGAGCCTTATAAGAATATCACTCCTCAAAATAGACATTTAATGTTCAAAGATTTCTTCCGATAACGAAAAATCTGACTGACTGAGAGAATGACGGACAGACCATCTTGTCGTATCAAGGTTGGTGAACGTTCTACTTATCGATATTCAAGGATCTCGATACCTCTTCACACGTGAGGATACGAACAGACCGACAGACAGTCATACTAAAAGTACTAAGTCTCCTACACAGTGTTGAATGAAAATGATGAGTTTAAACGGTTGTTATGAAGATTTCAGAGAGATAGTTTATCTATAATTGTCTAAGTTTTAAAAAATCACAATATTGATTTGAAGAATTAACAAGTACATGTTATTCTGAAAATATCCATGATTTGCCTTTTTGTTGAATGGAGATCGTATTCGAGTTGAATACATATAATACCCTTTTACCATTTCTAGATTCCCCCGACTGGTGCCTGATTTGGTGACTACAGGTGTTCGAACCTTGGTACGAATCAGCAGATCCATTAGACAGTAACCGCTGGTGTACCGATGACGTGCTTATCTCATTAGTCTGAAATAAATATTTAACCTATTATCAGACGACAAAATTTTAGACTGGTCCAAATTGAGAGAGGTTGCAAACGACATTTCAGGTTGATTGATTTTTAAAAATCTTTACCACTGTCGGTAGAAAACATCGTGAAATATGATGAAATTTCTTATTAAAAGCAATTACTTTTGTAGGCTCTACTGGTGCTGTGTCCGTCGTGCGTATGTCCGTCCGTTCGTCTGTCCATAAGCTACTTCTTAAGGACTATTTCAAAGATTTTAGAGACTAGATTTATTTGCCAGATATGGCAAAGATAATTCAGTTTATAATGATTTCCTGAAAATATTATTTGCTAAATCAGCAGACACAGGTCTGTAGAGCGATACAGGCGGTCAAGCGCCTCGAGTTCACAGTGTTGTCTTAAAGTTGTTTTCTTGAAGGGCATAAAAATTGGGATTGTCTGGGAATGGGTAGAAGGAAAAATATGACTCAGTAGCTACAGAACTTAAGTTGAACAATCATAAGAAAAAGAAAATGATTTTTGAGAATTGTATGTAAAGAAGGCATTTTTCTTTAAAACTATTTATATTTGTACTTAAGAGCTGACTATATTTGTAGTCCATCATTATATAGAGCAGCCGTTATAGCGCTGTCGGTAGTGTGTCAGACTCCTAATCTTCAATCATGGGATGTCATGGGCTCGATCCACGGCGGCGGCACATATTCTGTCCGACATTTGTCTCTCACCAATGGGTTCATAATCGTAAACCTAAGTGGGATAGCAGCTGGAGTCTAGGATAGGATGTAGTGGTAGTACTTGTGTGAGAAAAACCAGGAATCCATTGTTAGGTGCTCCAGTTGCCACGATATGACTGAAATACTGTTAAAAGCGGCGTTAAACCCCATTTAAACAATCAAACCATCATTATAAAGAGTCCCCTGAGTTATGATTTTGAAGTAGATGTCTAAGTTCTCGTGTGAAAGATCCTTTTCACGGTGAAGTAGGACATACTTTAATTAAGTAGCTATGTAATAAAACAATTCCGACATTGTTATGGTACTTGGACAGAGTATAGACAGTCACCTAAATATTCGCAAGTAACACAAGTAAGGACGGTCATTTTCAGTACAAGGACATAAGATGTTTTATTTCTTGTGATATCCCCGAATTAAAAGGGAAAAGTTACTTTAAATCATTTTTTATTAGTAAAAATAGTCGAGTTTTATGAAAATCGTTGATAGAAGTACAAGTCATAGCTCTGAAGTAGAAAACATGAGGAAATAGTATGCAAAATCATTATTTCTCAAGAAATCCTAGGTTGTCGTTACAGCCCATGCCTGCGCAATCCTGCTGTTTTACAACTCTGTAGAAAACGTTTTAGGAAGCATTGTGAGTAATGAAAAAATGCGTTTCAGAAGTAATTTCCTCGTTATACACAATGTTGTTTGTTTTCTTCAAAAGTCAAGATTTTTCAAATCCGATCAATAATGAATTCCCATCTGCAAAGCTTTGAATAAGAACCAGTCTAAAATCTTATCGTCTGGTAATGGGTTAATGCTTTATAGCTAACTTTTAGACTTCTGAGTTGAAAATCTTTTATTGTGAGTACTACCGCCTAGTAGGCCTACACGTATTGTTACTGGTAACTTCTGGTTAGGGAGAATTGATCAACTGCTCCGAGGTACACGGACAGGTTATAACGATATGATATAATTTTCAGTTTCGTCTATCAGAAACGAGTGTCCTGATTGGCCGGAAAAATAATCATACTTCAATGAACAAACTTTTGATCACGCAACAATTTTGTATGAATGCACTCAAAATAGTTCCATAAAAAATCAAAATTTGTAAAATATTTGTTTTTTTTCGCTGACAAGAAGTTGTTGTAATTTATTTCTGTCAAACAAAGATGGACCATTACAAGGCGAACGTTCATCCAAATCAGATCTTTGCAGATATAATCATTTGTAGTTTTTTTCCATAGCTACAATATATTTAACTACGTCTGACTTGTTGCACATGCTTTTATTTAAATCTAGTTTTGAATTTGGTGTCAAAGAACATGTAATTATATGGCCCTTCTGTGCTTTGCGGACCAGATTGTGTTAAACTTACAGTTCTAGGATATCCAATGGAGCGTAATGAATTGGGTTGTTGAGCGTCCCGAAGTTCTTTCCACAATGTTCTGCATCTATAAAAGAATAGAAGTCTAAGCTGTAAATGTACATGAAAATTAATTCAAATATTTTGATTTTGTTTGCGGTATCGAAATGAGTAAATTTTATTTCTGACTTTGTTTGTTTATTTTATGTTATTTTCTCTTATAAACAAAACTAGTTTGTTTTCTTGCGCAAATCATTTCCATTTAAAAGTGTCTCAAAATAATGATGTATTTGTATTATCTCTATTCTACTGATCCGTGCGTTGATGATATAGGTTGATACAAAAAATATTATTAAATAAAAAGTGTGGAAAAAAATCTTTGTTTTCAAGAAAATATCCGATGAGAATCTTATGCAAATTGAAAAAAATGAAAGCATTGACTATGTCTACGCAACAAATAAGGATCATCAACCACCAAATTGTCGATCTAACAACAAAAAATGATAATCGATTTGATGACTGTAGTAAAGTTTTCGAACAAAACTACCAACAGCAACCCCCTCTGTCTCTATACATGTTATATATTGAGACATAGGTAATAAACGTACTGGGTGAGGACTGTTATAACGGCCGATGTTACAAAACATCCCAACATAAAACTACCAATCCTAACCCCCTCTGTCCCTAGACATGTTATATATTGATACATGTGTAATAAACTTATAGGGTGTGGACTGTTATAACGGCTCATGTTACAAAACATCTCAACATAAAACTACCAACAGCCACCAGTACAACCACCTCTGTCTCTATACATGTTATATATATTGTGACATAGGTAATAAACGTACTGGGTGAGGACTGTTATAACGGCCGATGTTACAAAACATCCCAACATAAAACTACCAACAGCAACCCCCTCTGTCTCTAGAAATGTTATATATTGATATATGTGTAATGAAATTATAGGGTGAGGACTGTTATAACGGCTCATGTTACAAAACATCCCAACATAAAACTACCAACAGCCACCAGTACAATCACCTCTGTCTCTATACATGTTATATATTGTGACATAGGTAATAACCAACAGCAACCCCCTCTGTCTCTAGAAATGCTATATATTGATACATGTGTAATAAACTTATAGGGTGAGGACTGTTATAACGGCTCATGTTACAAAACATCTCAACATAAAAATACCACCAGCCACCAGTACAACCACCTCTGTCTCTATACATGTTATATATATTGTGACATAGGTAATAAACGTACTTGGTTAGCCGATGTTACAAAACATCCCAACATAAAACTACCAACAGCAACCCCCTCTGTCTCTAGAAATGTTATATATTGATACATGTGTAATAAACTTATAGGGTGAGGACTGTGATGTAACAAAACATCCCAACACAATAAACAACAGCAACCCCATAACCACCTCTGTCTCTATACATGTTATATATAGTGACATAGGTAATGAACGCACTGGATGAGGACTGTTATGACGGCCCGTGTTACAAAACATCCAAACACAAAATTACCAAAAGCAAACCCCACAACCACCTCCTTCTCTTTACATGTTATATATTGCGACATAGGTAATAAACTTATTGGGTAAGGACTATTAAAACGGCCGATTTTACAAATCATTCAAACACAAAACTACCTACAGCAACCCCCATAACCACCTCTGTCCTTACACATGTTATATTTTGTGACATAGGTAATAAACTAACTAGATGAGGACTGTAGAAACAGCCCATGGTACAAGACATTTAAAAACAAAATTACCAAAAGCAAACCCCATAACCACCTCTGTCACTATACATGTTATATATTGCGACAAAGGTAAAATAATATCTTGGTTGGGATTGTTATGACGGCCGATGTAACAAAACATCCAAATACAAAACTACCAACGGCAACCCCCACGACCACCTCTGTCTCTATACATGCTATATATAGTGACATAGGTAATACACTTACTGGGTGAGGACTGTTATAACGGCCAATATTACAAAACATCCCAGCACAAAACTACCAACAGCAAGCAATACAAACCACCTCTGTCTCTATACACGGTTTAAATTGTGACAAAGGCAATAAATTTACAGGTCGAGGACTGTAATAACGGCTCGTGTTACAAAACATCCTAACATAAAACTATTAACAGCTTCCCAAACAAAAATGTCTGTCTCTATAAATACTACATATTTTGACAAAGGTGATATACTTACAGGGTGAGGACTGTTATAACGGCCGATGTTAAAAAACATCCCAGCACAAAACTACAAACAGCAACCCCCTCTGTCTCTATACATGTTATATATCGTGACGTGGGTAATAAACGTACTGGGTGAGGACTGTTATAACGGCCGATGTAACAAAACATCCCAACACAAAACTACCAACAGCAACCCCCTCTGTCTCTAGACATGTTATATATTGATACATGTGTACTTATAGGGTGAGGACTGTTATAACGGCCCATGTTACAAAACATCCCAACATAAAACTAACAACAGCAACCCCCTCTGTCTCTAGACATGTTATATATTGATACATGTGTAATAAACTTATAGGGTGAGGACTGTTATAACGGCTCATGTTACAAAACATCCCAACACAAACTACCAAAAGCTGTCCCCTAGAAACATCTCAGTCTCTATACATGTTATATATTTTGACATAGGTAATACACTTACTGGGTGAGGACTGTTATAACGGCCCATGTAACAAAACACCCCAACACAAAACTTCCAACAGCCACCCCTACAACAACCTCTGTCTCTATACAGGTTATATATTCTGAAATAAAAATAAATAAAAAAATAAAAATAAATGGCAGCTGTCACTCGATAAAGAGATAATCACAGGACTCAATGAAACAAATCGGTTGACGGCACCCAAAATTTCTTAACTACAGCAATTCGATGAAGAGTTGAATTATTTTGGACGCTTACCCCCCAAAAATGTACTAGACATCGAAAAGGAAACACGGTTCATTCCACGTTTTGTATTCAAACTTATATTTGTAGCTAGGACTAAGGTATTTCAGTATTTTTAAAAATCTGCTCAGAGCAAATAATATATGATTCTTAAAAGTCTTCACAATCCGTACACTCTAGTAAGGATCGATAAAAACCGCAATTCCGGCACATTCTTTGTTGTTTTTTTTTTGTTTTTTTTTGAACGGCTCACAAAAACACTCCCGCTCTTAATTGTTAAAATACAACCATGCATCGCCATTTTCTCTGGAAGGATTGGTTAATGTAAAGTTTCTGAATCTTGTTGTTAAAAGACCCATGCATTAATTTGAGGATGACAAGAATCGTACTTTACAGTCCTATAGAAATGCTGGTATTAAAGCCATATTTACCCCGTAAACACAATACATGTATAAAATTAACAAGATAACTATACTCCAGACTCAAAAGCATAAATAAATATGACGATTGAAATTATAAGATCAACATATTCCCACGCAATAAACCTACAATCCAAGAAAGAAGGTTACAATGTTTTAAAATGTGACCCACCACAATTTAAGTTTTGTTTCGCTAGTCATTCAAACAACTAGCTAGGTCACGAAGATTAACGAACTCGTCCGTAAAGAATAGTCATCAGCACCTATGCAAATAACAGTCAATGCCGAAGATAAGCGAAGATTTTCTAAGCAAAGATTTTCGGTGAAGAATCGGTTGCACTCGTCTCTATTTCAAAATGTAAACAAACACAAATTGAAATCGTCAAAATACTCTATTTAGATAACATCACTCATATCCTGCTTTTGCATATCGATATTAAGAAGGCCATTGTTTCCTCTAGTGAACAAATAAGCGAGAGATTATTTCAACTATTTATTCTTCCTCGGAGGGCAGATATGGCTTGCACTTGTATTGATAAAGATAACAGTATGTAAACGAGTGCAATTTCCGTCTCTCATAGTTTAATCTATTAAGTGAAGTTCATTTAAGAGATGAAGAGAATTTTTTTTTTTTTGTTTTCATGGAGGTATGAACCGAAAAAACTTCATACAGTGTGATTAGTTTTTTCCCTTTCATACCTCCATGTGAACAAAAGATATTCTCTTCATTTCTTATAATTTAATAGTATCGAGAGAAAAAGCAAGAACCCTACATCTTTTGATACCTTTTTGTATGGGACTATTTTGCGCGGAAGCATACAAAATGGCTGCGTGCTCAAAATTTTGTTCATGGAGGTATGAATTAAATTTTTCGGCCAACCAGAACGCTCGTTTTTGATAGATGAAACTAAAAATTAAATTATCATGCATTGAACCATAATTTCAATTGTTAAGCGGTTTTAAATACATAATAAGCATTACACATTTCCCTGTTATAAAAAGATGTCGAATTAAGCATCCGCGAATAAATATCTGTAAACTATTTCAAAACAAACTCGACTTGATAAAAGTGTGAAGATACACATGTCTATATGTTTAATTATACAGTTTAGTCTATATTCTGAGTTCTAATTAAGGAAATGGGGACCTACCATTGCTTATAACTGTTTCATCTACAGGCGATACACTTCGTGTTTCTGAAATAAAATTAAATAACTTACACACTATTTAGAATCACTTTACTTCCTCAGATCAGACGTCAATACAATCACTGTACGACAAAACTTCGAGCGGAAAATTTTATAATCTATTGAATGAAACATATCTACGCTTTAGACGAAATGAAAGACGTGATAGTCACGATGGTCTCTAGATTCGCCACTAGTTAATTGTTATGATCAAATTCAAGACAAGCATGACACATGAAGTTTTAAAGAATGGACGTCAGGCCGATTCTTCATAGCAGTGGAAAGCCTAACTTAATTTTATTGTTATTAGTTGGTGGGTGACTTGATTTTTCAGAGAGTCCTTTGAAAGCATCAATGCATACTTTAGATAGGTAAGACCTTTAATTTATCATGTTTTGTTATCTCATAACTGGGATATATTTGAAGATCATTCTTAGGACATAATATAACTTACCCGGACACTTATCAATAATAGATGGTGGCTCACCAGGTAGGCCCATTACGTGATTTTTACAAAACTGGTGGATGCCGGGAACGTTACCCAGGGCAACACAACCTGCCTTATTTCCGGTCGTATCAGACATCACCATGATACTTAGGGAGCATTGGTATAACGATGTCCTACAAAGAAAATGTTTTTATACTAGAAACCTTTTCTCTTTCATTGCAGAAAGTCGTATTGGTCGACATATGTCTAATAGAAACAAAAAGTTCAATTTTTGTCCATCTATCGCAGAACTCAACCAGAAATCTAAATTATTCTGTTCACTCTGAAATATAATTTAATCAAACTTATAGCTCATCATGAAAATAATAATACGGCTATTGATCTGTTTTATTTTAAAAAAAACTATCGCAATTATAGTCGTTTTCAAACTGTTGCCATTAACCTGTTGACTCTCGAAGAATAAACCAAAGCTTGAAGCGTTCTAGATGTTTTATTTTGTGATAGAAGAACATGGTGAATCGGGATCGGTGATAAGTGTCGACTGTGATGTCAAACCCGTATCGAAACGAATCGTTATGCTGTACGTTTATTGGATTTTTATTGGATACATTACAGCGATACTTATTAAATATGGACATAACAAACTTGCAATATCTTCGACCTGTATGTTTCAGAATGCCCATATTTTCAGACCACCTTTTCTACACATGCGGCCAGTTCGGCTAACGTAAGTTTATATACAATGTTATGAAGGTTTGATCACAGTTTGATTAGGTTTTATGGTCATGTCGCCTTGAATAAAAGAAAGTCTATTTATGTCTGATAGTTGCTGCAACCAAGTCACATAATCCACAAAAATGCCAAAAAGCAAAGATTTTACCAGTGTCAGATAGTTTAAGAATACAAAAGAGTTCTGTATTTTCATAGAAGTGCGAAATAAATTTTCAGCGAATTGGAAATCAACAATTATCAGAGACAAAACTGAAATTGATTTATTTATGATATTGAAATTTGACATCTGTCCTCTTCAATGGCTTTTATGCAAAGGAAAGAAGATTTATAGCCAATATCTACTTTTGGGGTTCTGCAGGGTCAGATTTATAGGCTGACAATGTCCATTAAATGACCATTTCCGTTTCCTCTGTAGTAAAGTTGAAATCATGAGATCGGAGTTTTTTATTTACGTGAAACAGTTTTAAGTACGCGTAATTACCACCATTATCTCGATTGCTTGATCTCAAAGCATTGATATTCAGATAGTTAGAAAAGAAAAGACAACATTCCTAGGAAAAAGAGTTGCATAAAATAAATTACCACATTGGGTGTCTTTTCTGAAATGCTGAGGACGCAGGGGTGAATCTTCGTGTCATTTTACGCCCGTTAGCTGATTGAATATACCGACTATTTCATAATATCAGGACAGATTTTGAAACTGATAATTGCTTCTTGTCGCAATTGGTGAACTAGTGGGCCGAATCTCACTAGGTAAGGGGTTTGTTTTTAACAAAGATGAATAAGAACGAATCTGGCCCACCTCCAGTCTAGAATGATAGATGTTTTTGTTTTCTGGAATACTTGATTTATCTGTAATTCAATATTCTTGTGGGATTGATTCCAAACTAAAACCACAGAAGCGAGTAGATAAGGAAACTGCACCTTGCAGTCTTCTTTAAATATTGAAAGTGCAATTATATGATTCACTTTTATGGAAATGAGGTTATTTCTAATAAAGAAATGGAAAACGTTTAAAAGAAAAATACAACTAGACCTTATTTGTGTAGTTATGATAACTAGAAATTGAATGGTGTTATTTTTAAAGAAAGAAAAAGTAAGAACAGAAAATCAAATGTTGCTCAAGATCCTTTCAAGACAGCCCAGAAGAAAAATCATCACATTGACCACTATTTTTCCTTTTAAAGCATAAGCATCAGACATATTCAAAAACGATCTCATTTGGAAAAAGGTTAATTACTTTGAATATCCAAAAATCAAAGTGCTATACACGCGTTTTTGACGCGTGTTAGATGGTTATCTAAAATTATGTCTCACAAATCCAGATCAAAAAGCAATACGTGTTGGTACAAATATATATATATATATAAATGAGTTTCAATATACAAACCAATTTCTTCGTAAAGCATTTTAGATCTTCCGGAAAAGAATTCGGCAGGTCACATAATCAGCATTGCTATTCAAACGCTGATTTAGTATCAAAGAAATATAGTACATTGTAGTTCATACATTAAATTATTCCCAAATCTAAAGTTAAATTTACCCGTCATCTACGAAGTCATGAATGACATTTGCCATACAAACAGCATTTCTAATACTTGCAAATGATTATAAGTCACGAACAGAATCAGTAAGACAAATTCAGATGAAGTATGACTTTCCAATCTTTAACTCGCCGATGTTGGCAAAACAGGGATCCGCGATAACTCTGTCAGGGTAATAGCGAGAGAAGACCAAAGATATCAAACAAAACACGGTCAATTACATCAATGTTGAAGCTCTCTCTCCCCCCCCACACACACACAAACCATCTTAACCCATGCACACCCCATACGTGTACACCAATTGTTGACTACCACCCCTTCAAAGACATGGCTAAAGTTTGACATAAAACTACATCAGTCAATGACATAGCAATGGTGATGTCACATGAATTTGCAAAACCATAGTAAACGTCACACGTTCAGCCGCGTGGCTCTTGAGATTTCTATGAGTGACGATATCTCTTTGAGAAACATGACCCTAGAGATGGGAAAACACTAGGGTATATCGTCGTTTTACAATGCAAATTATCGTAACTGCAGCTTGAATAAAGCTGTAGTTGCGGTATTTTGCACGCCGAACAACGAAATATCTTTTTCAAAACCATGAAAACGTCTGATAATCTAATAAAACTTACCCCGTATGTGCACAACCATGGTTGACGATCACTCCTTCAGTGGTATGGCTGGAATTGGTGGTAAAACATCGGGAATCTACACATTCTCCACTGTATGCCGTCGTCACCAAAGTGGAAAGGGACGCTGTTAATTTGAAGAAAAAATATTATTGGCATTATCATTATTAATAGAACGACTTAAAGCCCCTGGTTGCACCTGATGGGTAGTAATGATAAGCCTTTAAATAAATTTGGAACTTTGAGCAAAACCGTCTGATTATGAGACTCTGATCTGGACAATAGTGCTAGGGAAACAAGGCGGGATATATATCGCGGACAAAAATCAAAAGGCAGGATCCTTCATCATTCGTCACGATGCAAACAACGTTTGTCTGATTAAAGAAGGCGATTTAAAAAAAAAAACCTATTGACCAGTGTAATAATGTAATAATAAAGGTTAATGAGCTGTAGTATTTTTGTTACATGCTACAACCAATCATATGTCGTTATTAGTGCTATAGAATTGCTGTTACTTACCACAACCAATCATATATCGTTATAAGTGCTATAGTATTGTTGTTACATACCACAACCAATCATATGTCATTATTAGTGCTATAGTATTGCTGTTACTTACTACAACCAATCATATATTGTTATTAGTGCTGTTGTATTGCTCTAACTTACTACAACCAATCATATGTCGTTATTAGTGCTTTAGTATTGCTGTTACATACTACAACCAATCATATGTCGTTATTAGTGCTATAGTATTGCTGTTACATACTACAACCAATCATATGTCGTTATTAGTGCTATAGTATTCCTGTTACTTACTACAACCAATCATGTGTCGTTATTAGTGCTATAGTATTGCTGTTACTTACTACAACCAATCATATGTCGCTATTAGAGCTATTCAATTGTTGTCATTTACTACAACCAATCATGTTTCCTTATTTGTGCTATAGTATTACTTTAACTTACTACATTATATCACATATCGTTATTAGTGCTATAGTTTTGCTTTTACTTACTACAATAAATCACATATCATTATTAGTGCTATTGTATTGCCCTAACTTACTACTATAAATCACATGTTATTATTAGTGCTATTGTATTGCTCTAACTTTCTACAATAAATCACATATCATTATTAGTGCTATAGTATTGCTATAACTTACTACAACCAATCATATATCGCTGTTAGTGCTATAGTATTGCTTTAACTTACTACAACATATTATATATCGTTATTAGTGCTATTTTTACCCTAAATTGCTCTGTTTCGCTTAAACAAGTTTTGAGATGAACGGTTTAATATGGAAATTTGCAGAAGAGACTCATCGATTTTAGGCAACATTAAAAATGCACCTTTTGATTTCGGCTTGAACGCTATCCTAATTTAAACTAACCCTGACTTAAAAACAAGATTAAGGATAAAAATAATTAGGAGACGGATAATCCTTACTTTAACCCATTCCAACTCAAGCCCTCCTTTTTACGCCCCACAAGAAAAAAAGCTTTGGAAAACATTGTGGACAATGAAGAAATTGCTTATAACAAGCAATTTCTTCATTATCCACAATGTTTTCTATCCCAAAAGACGAAAAAAATTAAAATTCCATCAACTTGAAAATGTCGTCTGCAGCTTATTTCAATTTGGACCAGTCTAAAATTTTCTTGTGTTGGAATGGGTTAAGCTAAATAAAGTATCGAGAATTAATTATCTTTCAGTAAAGTTAAATAAACAAACGATATAATACGAGTTATGTTCAGCATTGACTTTTAAAAATTGTCCAAAAAATAGTTAACTAAATGTCAAAGTTGTATACCCATTTTGCGTTGCCGATTTATTTTGCCGTTCCGGTATCGATTTACATTTATATGTTAGAATGTAAATTGGTGATTGAATGGGGTTTAACGCCAAGTAAACAGTATTTCAGTCATATCTAGGCGCCTTGAGCACCTAATCATGAATTCCTGTTTTGGTGTGTTTTTTCAAACCAGTACTACCACGACTTCCTTTCCGAGCCTCCAGCTGCTATTTCGATTTAGGTGTCCTATTATTCATCCATTATGTTTTAAATGATATTCGCCGCAGCCAGGGATCGAACCCGGGACCCCACGATTAGGAGTACTACTACTACCAACCACGCTATAGCCGCGCCAGAATGTAAGTGAGGTTTGTCTACTTGGAAAGGAGCAATCAGTATGTCTACAAAATGATTTTTAAAAAAGATCAATTAAAAAAAGTTAAACCTGTATTGTAATTCATAAAGAAACAAAAAAAAAAAAAAAAAAAATGACGTAGACAATCGGCGTGAAATTTCGACATTTGTCATCCTGCATAAAAGTTGCCGCCTGTTCAGACTCAAATCTTTCTTGCGCTTTTATATTTGGCGTGCAGGAAATGATAATCGCATATTTTGTAGATATTTATAACGGACTCGTAAAAAACCACCATTAAATACCTGACAAGATTTATTGCCTGTTTTATTTTCGATGGAATCAGATCCCGGATGTTGGCAGCATTTCAAAGATTTTTTTATTTATGTCGAGTTTAAGAGATAGCAAGTAACATCTTTTGGGTAAGAGGGTTCCATCTGTGGGCAATGTTAATTAGTCTTTACTGTTTTTCAAATAATTGGCTTGCCCAAACGACATCATAAAGTTAGTACAAATAAAAAAGTAACTATATATACTGTATGAATATGATATATTGTGGGAAGAGAAGAAATTGTTTAATTTAAAGCAATTTGCTCCTTTTCCACAATGTTTTCTCAAGTTTTATATCACGCGAGGGTAAAAGATCAGAAATTATACAGGAAAGGGTTAAGAATACAGAATGAATGAACCTTTCTGGCTACTTTTCATGAATAATTCCTGTAGAATAAAAGTAACCACTGCGACCTTGGATTAAGAATAACTTACAACATGTATTTTTTTCTCTCTATTTCACTTTGTTTTCTTATCTAGTAACGCCTAAACCAATCAAAAAGTAGAACTTTTTATGACAGTCAATTAACCGATTCAACCTATTCCAACACAATGATGCTTTTGAACGCCCCTCAAGAAAACCAATTGCAAAAAGATTGTGGAAAATGAAGAAATTGCTTGTAAAAAGCAATTTCTTCATTTTCCACAATATTTTCTTCCCAGAGAGCGGAAAAAAACCCTAAAATGTCATAACTTTAAAGTGTGTTCTGCAACTTCTTTCAATTTTGACCAGTCTACGATTTATGGAACCATAAGATAAATAGTGTAGTGTATAATATAACTAACGACGATTGATAGTATACAATAAGATTCAATTTTTACCCATCTTTAAAAAAAAACGACAAGCGTGTACAGAGTTATGTATCCTAAATATCAATTTTGTTTCTGTATATGATATATATTGACCTGACATTTGGATTAATATGCTTTAGGGGCATTTAGATAAATTAATAGAAGGAATGTTTAGAGCATTGATCATCAGACAGTGAGATGTGTTTTCATTAGCTCGGTTATTCGAGTCAATGAATAGAAAACTCTTAACCAACGACAATATAGTGACTTGAAAAAGAAATGCCCTAGTCATATGTCATCGTCATTGTTGTTGATGATGATTATGATGAACACCGTAGGATACCAAAAATAAATCACTGAGATTTTAAAAATTGTGTCAGCTTAACCTATTACCAGACGGCAAATTTAAGACCGGTCCAAATTGAAAGGAGTTGCAGCCGACTATATAAAGTTTATGATATTTTGGATTTTTTCAACCTACTGGTTGGAAAACATTGTGGAAAATAGGGGGAAAATAGGGAAATTGCTTGCTTCATTTTACACAATGTTTTCCCACATATTTGTCTTGAGGTGTGTGAAAAGGCGTCAATGGGCTTACCGATCAAATCCGTTCTTTTGCAAGGAGACTTGGGCTTAAATTTCAGTGACAATACTTTTATAAAGCTCAGGCACAAGATCTATAGTGTTTTATGTCTCAGAATTATGTGTATAGAGGTGTTTTGATGTGCAATAAAAGTTCGAGAAATACCTCCCATCAATAATGCAAGATAAACACAACGGGTTATATGTTAATACAGCCTGATATATAATCAAAAATGTCAAATGACGCATGTTTAATCAGGTTTAAAAATATCATATAGTCCAAACCCCCTATTAAAGATGAAAAAGACCATATTGTCTAGACCCCCTATTTAAGACGAAAAAGACCATTTAGTCCAACCCCCATCCCCATTTAAGATGAAAGAACATATTGTCTAGACCCCCTATTTAAGACGAAAAAGACCATTTAGTCCAACCCTCAACCCCATTTAAGATGAAAGAACATATTGTCCAAACCCTTTTTAAAGATGAAAAAGACCATATAGTCCAAAATCCCACTTTAAAGATGAAAGACCATATAGTCCAAACCCCCATTAAAGATGAAAATGACCATACAGTCCAAAATCCCATTTTAAAGATGAAAGACCATATAGTCCAAACCCCCATTAAAGATGAAAGAACACATAGTCCAAACCCCTATTAAAGATGAAGAAAACCATACAGCCCAAACTCCCTCTCTATTGGTCTATCTAAAGAGGCCGTCTATTGGTATAGCGAGATCGCTGGTTGTGACCTTTTGTAGGGATCATTAACAAAATCAATGAGATCCGTACAAGGGCCTAGATTAAACTAAGATTTTTGCAGTAGATAATGGCGAACTATGACATATTGAACTCTTGGTGTGAGATTGAGGTTTTGGTGGTTGTTTTTTGCTGCTGTTGTTTTGTTGCTTGTTTGTTTGTTTTCGTTGGTATAGAATTTCCATTTGTACAATTTTTTAGCCATAGGATAATATTATGGTACATGAAATCAATATTATTTTTATATCTATGTACAAGTGTACTCGAATCATTCACTGCATATATAGTGTATATCTGGTGGATGTTTATGTGCAAAATTATGACAAATATGACCCTTCATTCGAAAAAAGGACTAGATGGGAACGAACCGCCGGAGTCAGTGGGCGTGACCAGGGGAGTCAAGGGCTGAGCCAGAAATTCATCAATTTTAAAGTCGGGATAGATTTGAACAGGACAGTTCCTGATGATATAGAATAACAAAGGAGTTATCTTTCTGCGTTAATAAATCTGGACAGGTTTCGATCTTGTCCATCGGACTCCGTCTCATCTCTCGGGAAATCGTTTTTTTTTTTTTTTTGAGGGGGGGGGGGTTGTGTGTGTTTGGTGACCTACATAATTTGATTTTTTCAGCTAATCCTGAACTTTATACTGAATACAAAATTAGGCTCACGAATACGTATTCGCTTGGGCAACATAGCCCCTGACACCAAACAAATACGTCGGCTGCACGATATACGTGTACTACATTTGATCGAGAAATTCTTAGAGCACCTGTTTTCTATACAGAAGTGCTGAGTACGAGTCTCTGGCAAGGCTGATGTTTGTTAGTTGGTTATTGTTGTTGTTGATGATGATGTTGTTTTACACACAGGACTGACAACCAACCGATATCAAAACATTTTTCCTGAACCTAAAATTGTTGTTCACTGAACCATAAACTGTTGTTGTTTTTCGAGTTCATGGTATTTAATGAAAACAGGTCCAATATTAGTTTAAATGACTATTAAGAAAAGATTTTAGAAATGAATTTCAAACGAGATAAATCTCACGCTTTCTGAAGAAATACAATCAATGTTTTCTACCCCATTTGATGTCATCGGTAACTTGAACATTTTGGTGTCTTGTAGTGCGTTAAGAAATAAATAGATTTAGAACTGGGTAAAACGGTAAAAATGATAAAAAAAAAGAAATACAAAGTAGATCTTCTACAACTGAGATAGTTAAAAACAGACAATTTTTATTGGCATAAATACGGTATGTTTGAGTCTCGAAAACTGACAACAAGAATGATGAATCTGATGTCTTCGTGCAATAGGAAAATATTAGACATCTATAAAGAAGTTGCAGACGGCAATTTTAAGTTGATGAAATCTTTGAAATCTTTGTCTTTTGGGTTTGAAAACTTTGTGGATAATGAAGAAATTGCTTGTGACAAGCAATTTCTTCATTTTTCACAATGTTTCCTAAAGATTTCATAGTGAAGGGCATCTTAAAGCGTCACTGTGTGCAAATGGGTCAAATAACATCCACTTTAGTCAACTGTGCTCTCTACATTACGATTACCTCGAAAATAGATAAGCCACTTTACACGTGCAACACGCACAAGTTATTAACTTACACCACCTGTTGTTTGTGGCGCGCGAATTACTAAATCACCCCAGCAATGTGTGGTTTACCCTTTATCAGACGTCAGAATTGTAGACTCGTCCAAATGAAGAATGTTGCCGACGTTTTATACCGATAATAAATAATGGGAATAAATAATCCTATGTGATAGAAAAGATTATGTAGGAAAAATATCACAACCACCCCTAAACCCCACCCCTTATAACTAATCTCGCTAGTTTTGATGGATAGTGACTGTCTGATAAAGTTATGTTAAAATATAAAAACAGATTTCTTTGTAAAGAATTAGACTTAAACACTTTATAGATCCAAATCGCTTATCATCGACATACGTCCTTACCAGTGTTACTGCAGACCGTGAATATGTAGCTTCGATCTTGAAGTTGTAACATTTGGCGAAAAAAACACGTACACACTTTAACACACACAAACATTTAATTAAATTTCCAAACTCAGAATATATCAACTTTAAATGAGCAAGATGGTTGAAATAATTCTTTATCGATGAGTACATTTGAAGACAGTATAAAATTAGAACATACCTATTAAAAACAAGAACTTCATCGTTTAGTATTTTCTAGGTTTCATCAAAGCTATAAACACCACTGTTATATTTATATCCTGTGTGAGCCACTCTCAAAGATAAATGGAAGAAAAACAGTTGCTGGCGTTCTGCTATGTTAATGAGAATCGGAAACGCCTTTCATTTTTCGCACTCAACCACTCTTAGTTTATCTGAAGAACTATCTCAAAACTTTCTCACGAAAGTATTTTTACCCTTTTCTACACAAGACGCTGCTCAGGTCAAATTTCATGTCTATATTGTTAAATAATTCCCGAAGTTTTTAATGCCTTGTACGTAATGCTTGGGGTTTGGTTCAAATTTTCATAAGGCATTCTCACAGAACCGAAAGATGTGTAAATAAGTTTAATAGTTATATTCGTACAATAGTTTTTCAACTTGCCCCCCCCCCTTTTGGCGAGTGTGTATGTGTGTAGGGGATCGTTTAGGTTAGATCTTACATGACGATTATAAAAGCTCGAACTCTTAAAATCATATAAGCTAGGGTTTATCATCAAGTGAGCTGCTTTAATCTAGAATTAAGCTTGTTGATTTGTTAATTCGTGCAAAATCAGATCGTGTAGTCACGTAACCCCACGCTGTCAGTGGATGTGCTTGTCAAAATTCCTAAAGTACATCCGTCATACTTTATACTTCTTTCCTGAAATTTCAACTCACAATCTAGCATGAACAAAACAAGAGAGCAAATTGAAAATATTTCTCTCTCTCTCTCTCTCTCTCTCTCTCTCTCTCTCTCTCTCTCTCTCTCTCTCTCTCTCTCTCTCTCTCTCTCTCTCTCTCTCTCTCTCTCTCTCTCTCTCTTAATTAATATTCGTGTTGCTTATCCGATTGTTTCGGATATGGATCTACACTAGCTGCAGTTTGAAAAAGTCTGCAGTTGCGATGTTCTGACTACATGCTCATGACCGAAGGTATTACATACACCGCAGATTAATATTTATGTTGTAATCTGATTGTTTCGGATTTGGATCTACGCGATCAAAACATCGTAGCTACAGTTTGGAAAAGGCTGTAGTTGCAATGTTTTGACTGCTCATGACCGGAGTTATTATGTACACTACAGGGGCTAAATTACATAAATATATAAGTTATAATTTGATTACCTCGGAAATGGAACAACCAAGGAACGTAACCAATTTATATTCATTCACAACAAACAAACGTCTGAAACTTATTCTATTAATCTTGAAACTACTGCTATTGTAACGTGATTTATATTGTTTGTTATGTACATGTGTTTGTATTATGGGCCGGAGGCCTGATATACTTAAATTGAATAAAATGTTCAATGTTCAAATG
The DNA here is from genome assembly GCA_946902895.1 of Fragum fragum. NCBI lineage: Eukaryota > Metazoa > Mollusca > Bivalvia > Cardiida > Cardiidae > Fragum > Fragum fragum. The sequence continues at coordinate 66,711,931 of OX336371.1, read as the reverse complement.
TTCTCTCTCTCTCTCTCTCTCTCTCTCTCTCCCTCTCTCTCTCTCTCTCTCTCTCTCTCTCTATTTAAAAGAAATAACAAAATTCGGTGCGTGCACTTACACGTGCTGAAATGGCATCAAATAACCTCGCTCTTTCTTTTTTAAACATGGTTTCGAGTTGGAAGGTGGTATTTTTAGCGAAGGGGGGGGGGTTAGTACCAAGAAGACATTTTTTATTTTGTTTTGTGTATTCATCATTGTTTTAATTATTATTTTTGCAAGACAGAATGATACTTAATTTACAGTTTATATCAACATTTTTGTTGGTTTAACCAACTTTTCCAGGGTCATTTAAAAGGATGGTAAAAGTCACAGTTGTTTACGTATTTTGTTTAACTCTTACATCCCACATACTTGATGGATAGCGAATACAAAACTTACTGTAACAATAACGCAGCCTTTAATATGCATGGATTCCTGAGAATTCTGTATTTCAAAAGCGACAGTGACCGGCTAAGTTTGCTTGAATCATTTCCCTTATTTTGAGAAAAGTAGCCTCATTAATACAGTTTCTTTACTGATATGTATTCTTCTACTGATGATCCATCGAAATTGGAGGACGGACGTTTTGTCCACGGATGTTTTGGCCAGGTCATTTTGGCCAGGACGTTTTGGCCACGGACGTTTTGGCCACCACTATTGGAAAAACGGACGTTTTGGCCTAATTCATTCTAAATGTACTTATTATAGATTTTGATCATTTTTTTCATCTTTCATAAATGTTTTCTCCTCTCCTATGGATCATAATGGTTGTATTATTTCTTAGTAAATATATAGATAACCAGCATTTTCACATTAATCATTCCCATTGATAACAGTTTCATGATAATTTAGTTTTGACAACCCTAGTACTGGAAACTTTGGAAAACATTAAAGAAAAAGAAGGAAAAGAACATTTTCCACCAATTTCTCATCAATTTGGAAATGGTCAATTGATAAGAAGAAACAAAGAGAATATATAAATGAAACTTTAACTTTCTTAGTCAGATATGAAGATGCAAAGCTATGTTAATAACATTTAAACCTGTACTCAAAATAGCTGTCATTAGACAATCCAAGCCTTAACTTTGATGAAGGGAAGCGACATATAAACTCTTCTTTAATGAAAGCTTCTGCTGTGGACATTTCAAATATTTACTATTTGATAGTTAGAAAAACATAGATGACGGTTGGAAAATTCTTTCCCATAAAAACTAATTTTCAGCATTTTCTCCTTTACCTCAATTTTTCTGTGCAATATTGTACTTGTAAATGTCTTTTATTATTAACAATACAATTTTAGACTGTGACTGCTCTAATTTGAAAATGGTTTCAGACCAAAACATAATTGATGTAAAAATTGGAAAATGTGTACGTTGTATCATGGAAAATATTGGGAGAAGAGATGTTGCTGAATGTTTCCGAATATTAAGACAAAAGAAGAAAATGCCTAAGAAAAACATTGAGTAAAAAAAATCAAAATCACAATTTTCAAATAATCATTACACAATACTATTTGTTTGTAGTAAGAAATACTAATAATTTGGCTTAATAATCTAAAATAAGTACATATAAAATGAATTTGGCCAAAACGTTTGTTTTTCCAATAGTGGTGGCCAAAACGTCCGTGGCAAAAACGTCCGTGGCAAAAACGTCCTGGCAAAAACGTCCGTGGCAAAAACGTCCTACATTCATCGAAATTCACGTGTTTGTTCATTACTTTAATTGATTTGCTTTGATCCGTACACGCTCTAACAATGTGAGTTTGGCGACATTTAACCCTTTCCTGTTTGCCGAAATTTTAGACTGGTTCACAGTGAAAGAGGATGCAGAAGACAGTGAAAATAAATTGTATACATTTTGACATGACACCATACATCTTGGTAGAAAATATTGTGGGAAAAAAATTGCTTGAAACAAGCAATTTCTTCTTTTTCTACAATGTTTTTTTTGTTGTTGTTGTTATCACAGCGACTTAAAATCACGGTTTTGTACAGGGGTTTAAGAAGACCTGGTATGTTGTTTTGTCTCTTATATAGAGATTTTCAAAACATATGGAACATATTTAAATTTATCTGAAATCTCGACCACGGTGTATATCATGTACGCGCTATTCTATTTCCAGTTAATGATTACACACTTTTTTTAATTCCGGCGCCACAAAAGCTAACAATGTGACAAGTTCCGCCTCCATGTTTTACATACAAAATGCTTAAATTATAAAAAGATAAGGTTGAAATAAAATCTAAAGAATGTATTTTTTCATATGTTATTTTTGAAGCATTACTAAATCATTTTGGGTAACTTTTAGATAAACTAGAAACTGTCGCTAAGCGGACTAATACCCCTCAACAGCGCTTGTCCATATACAAGTGCTATCCGCCAAAGGGTCAAAACAAAAAAAGGAATTTTTAATTAAAGGACCATAACTCCGTCAAGAATCAATCGCCCATAACCAAAATAGGATGTGCACATGTTTGACTTATACCGAGTTTTTCTGTGAAATTTGAATCGAATCCGTCAAATAGTTGCTGAGAAATTAAGCGGCACGATTTTTCACCAAGAGCCATAACTCCGTCAAAAATAAATGGACCGTAACCAAAATAGAATATGCACATCTCTGCTTGATACTGATTTTAGCATTGGAGTTTGAATAAAATCCGTCCTATAGTTGCCGAGAAATTGAGCGGACACGAAAACGCTACAGGCAGACGGACGGACGGACAGAGAAGCTTACTCCTAGTTACCCTCCCCTCCCCCCCCCCAAAAAAAAACCCACAAAGTTTTGAGGGGTATGATAAATATATCTAAAATCAAAGAATTTCCCGCTTTTGCTTTGTAATTCAAGCATACTGCTTCATCCAATAAATCAAAGTACTGAAAGTACTGTTTTAGAGCAAATTAGATTATAAAGCTATCCTGCTGTCTAAAAAAATTATTCAAATAAGAGTATCAATAGGCCCCTACCGATATACGGAGTTGTCCAGAAAATTGCCCTTTTATTAACTCCAATGTCTTCACTGGGTAGTTCCGGTTTAAAGTTGCTATATAGAGCGTATAAGGGCTGAGACTAAATGCTCCTATTTTGAGTAGAATCTGGTAATTTTTTTTAGAATTTCATAAAGAGAAATGTTTAATACTCTTATAATACCATTAGAATAAGAAATTGTTGTGATAGTTTTGTAACGTTGACAGGTTTTAATCGTTTTTTTCTCTCCCGGCCTAGGAACCAGTTTCATTCTCGCCCAGTTTTCGTATTTTACTTGTCATTTTCGAAACAAATTTAGCAAAATTGGCAAAGACTTTGTAGGAAATCATTGCGTTTACTTCTTTGTCTTGAAAAGACAAATTAAACAAGGAAACTAAACAACAACAACCAAGACCAAAAATATTGCGATAAAGAGTACTTTACACCGATTTTCTCCACATTTGAAATGTCTATTATTTTCGGTACACATGGCTATTACAATTTCGTTTGTATCCTCTTTAAATCTGAGATACTTTTCTGTAAAGGGTTAAATGGGAAGTCAGTGACGTCCTTCCATAAACTGCTCTTTTAATCCAAGTAACTTACAGGCTTCTGATCGGTATCTCGGATTGCGTAATAGACCACGGGTGGTATTTTTGATATACACTGGATATATCTCATGATGATCGGCTATCTTCTTTGACTTTCACCCGATATCCCCTTATTACAAGTAACAAAGGAAGTCGTTAGCTAATCCTTCTAGTTCAAAGGAATATACGAGTTTGTATATTTTAAAAAAGCATTATAAAGGCATGAGGTAATGGAAAGCTATTTTTAAACTTTTCTCCTTTAGAAAAATCTGGGAAAAATTGTTTACGTTAGAAAAATCTGGAAAAATAAATTTTTAAGATCATTTACAAGAATTTCCTCTTTATATATATTTCTTTACAACAATTAAACTTTAAATTTTAATTTTACATACATTGTATCATATATATCATTGAATAATATATATCTCAATATAGTAATAAGTATATGGTATCAACTTATTGGATTAATACATTCAAAAAGATTGTCTTAGTTTGATCTTCCTAAGTCTTCTTACAGTTATGATAATAAAATTGATTCGAAATTTGAAGAAGAATTTCGTCGGCGGGCGACATAAACTTCTAAGGTATAGCTTAAAAAAGCTGTAGTTACGGGTTTGGGTCGTAATTGGCGATTTTATAGTAAAGTAAACGGCGGTGCAATAAGTCACATTCTGTATGGTGTCACCTTTTCAAATTATAACGTTCTAAATAATATATTTTACACAAAAAACTCTATTACCATTAGTTCGACATGTACTTACCCGGTCCACGTCAGTGTCAATATCGCACAACGGTTTATACGTATACCGAATAAGTATGTATACAAACAAAAACATAATTTCATTTATGGACTTATGAAACTTCTCAATGTTTTGGAATAAACGTATCTGCAAGTTTACCCTGAGGAAAGGGGTTCATAATCTTATTTCACTAACTAGGTGACAATAGCTGATCACACCTATCATGGTAACATATGATTATTATGTCATTTTAAGTAATATAGCTTTCAAATAAATTCACCACGGAACTTTAACAATTACAATAATGGGGTAGAAAAGTTTCAATAATTTCTATAGGATGAAAAACATTGAATTTCAAAGGTATTCTTGTATCTTCCTATATAAAAATAGTGTACAAATATAGACTGGAACTACCCAGAGTTCAAGGGAAGTAACTGATCAAGTGGAGTAACTACGTATATCGGTAGGGCCCATTGACCAATCGCGGCTGTCTATCAAAGAATAAACCGACCAAACAAATTATTCAGCCCGGGCCTGAGCCAATTTACATATAAGAAAGCCATGGGACAGTTAGTTGCTCTCCAAAATCTTTTTTTCGTGTTAAATCCACTGAATTCCGTACAAATTTCATTTCAAGTAGTATATTCTTTATGCATTATTTTGAAACACTGGAATTAATCGGATGAGGTCGTTAGTCTTTTGGTGATGTCTCTGATGGCGGAATTACTAGTGGAATGTAATGACGTAATTGATACGTCATAGAAACTGCAAAATAAGGCAATGGTCGGTGATATCAAAATTTAAAGTATTTACCCAAAGGATTCCGGAATTGATCGAGTTGTACATTGCTAACTCAGTTTGCGTTACGTAACGCGAACTATTTGGGGATTTTTTAACGTGATGAATCGTTTTTTTTTTTTGTTTTTTTTTTCGTTACAAAATTAACAGAGTCCCCTTCTTACAAATGCCTGAATGTACTTAGGCGTAAGTTAGAATTTTTGAAATTGAGAGCCAAAATTTTAATCTGTTCAAGAGCCGCTTTAAAGTAAACGATATATGACTGCGTCATTTTACTCTGTTTAAATCGTAATAAGAAATATAAGCCACCTCGTAAAGTAATTTACCATAAGGATGCCCCGAAGTATCTAAGTTAGGTAGGCGGAGCTCTTTTCTTGTTGGTTGGTCAAGCAGATTTGACAACGATGCAGTTTAGATGTAAATTCCAACGTGACCTCGATTACCATCCTTTACCACATAGTAATATTTTAGAATGGTCCAAATTGAAAGGAGTTGCAGACAACAATTTAAACTTTATGAAATTCAATATTTTTCAACTTTCTGGAAAGAAAACATAGTGTAAAATGGAGAAATTGCTTGTTACAAGCAATTTCTTCATTTTACACAATGTTTTCCCATTGGTTTTCCTTGAGGGGTGTCCAAAAGCGTCACTGTGTGGGAATGGGTTCAATACTATCCTATATATCATTCTACAAAAATTGATTCGATGAAATCGAATAAATCAAGCAAAAATGGTTAGATATCTGCTTATTATCAGACAGGAATATTGTTAGCTTAAAATTGTAGGTTCTTGAAAAAAAATGATTACTTTGGTTTTGAAACCGAATTATCGCAAATATTGAAACAATGCTTTTTGTCGTCAGCCAAAGCCCTGAAGTGCTTTTGACTTGTCTATAAAGTCGTGTGAGTGCGTGTTTTTCGCGAAAATGAGGCTAGTTTGACTGTAGTCGGGGGCGGCACATAATCACCTTCTTTGATAGTGTCAGACATTATAGACAATAGACTGCCAGGGAAACAAGGTAAACCACTTTTACAAGTTTTTGGACTTTTCTGATTTTATTTTATCATTATTTGTGTATCCCGAATCACTTGTATCAATTTATTTAAATAAAATTGTTTCTTCTCTTTTTGTCAAAAGTCATTTTCGAAAACTTTGAAATACGAAGTCAAAAATCACACTATCCCGTCATTACTGTCCTATGTTCTCTCGCTCGTTTATCATTTAGATATTTTCCTTTTTTTTTATTTCATTCATTGATTTTTATTTAATCTTTATTGATATTTTATTATTTATTCATTTATTTATTTATTTGTAATAAATGATTATATGAGAATATCGAACAAAACACGTGCACGAAATACGAGTGTTTAGTTTATTTTTTTCATTAACCTATAATTTGGAGTTCTTTTTTCTTACACTACAAATTTCAAAGAGTTCGCTCTTAACCCATTACCAGACGGCAAAATCTTAGACTGGTCCAAATTAAAAGGAGTTGCAGACGACAATTTAAAGTTTATGAAATTTTAGATGAATCCATTTTTTTGGATAGAAAAAATAGTGTAATATGAAGAAATTGCTTGTTACAAGCAATATCTTCAGTTTATACAATGTTTTCCAAATTGTTTTTCTTGAAGGACGTCAAAAAGCGTCACTGTGTGGAAATGGGTTGAAGTATGAGGATAATAATGATAATAATGATATTAATAATACTGTTGATATCAATATCTTATATAGAAAATTATTTTAGTCAACTCCCTTATTCATTTTATAAGATCGTTGGCAGCGAAATGAATTAATTATCAATATCGTTCGGCTTTTATCTACCTCACCATTGGAAATGAAATTGTGTGCGGGTGTTTTTTTGTTGTTTTTTTTTTATTTGTTTTATTATGTTTGTATACATTTATTTTTTCATTTTATTTATGTATCTATTTATTAATTTATTTTTTTCAATATTTATTTATTCACCTACTTTCTTATTTATCTATGTTTCTATTTTTATTAATATTGTATTTTCTCCAACAATGAAAAATTTAAGTATAAGATAAGACTACTAATTTGGAGAAAAGTAAAACATTGACGCAGGACCATCTTTACACGAATTCATAGATTTTTTTCAATTGGGGAAATTATAGTAAACAAGCGCATTTGAGAGATTGTAACATTTTCATTGTATAGTTAGACCCGGTCTAGCTATCTTACTTAATCTAATACTAGGCGACGCACTTTTTGAATGGTCCAAATTGAAAGAAGTCGCAGACGACAATTTTAAGTTGGTGTAATTAAGAAAATTGTTGCATTTTACTGTAGAAAACATCGTACATATTGAAGAAAATGCTTGCGACAAGCAATTTCTTCATTATCCACATTATTTCCCAAACCTTTATTTCATGATAGGCGTGAAAATTTTGGATTGTGTAGGAATGACATGCTGGTAGTCTACAAATCTTGTCTTCTATTTATATCAAAGTGAGTTTACAAAGACAACAGATATGAACCAAGTGCCACCTATAGATGGCTATTTTCCATGTGTTAAATCAGTCCCCAGGTATATCAAGACTAAATATTGTCTCCAAGGCAGAACTGATTAACTTATAAAATCTTATTATGGAACAAATTAGTGAATCGAAGGACAATTCGCCGGACATATTCACACTCTACGAATATTTTTGTCAACTCAGTCCAAGTACTTGTTGGGGGAATTGACCAAATTAAAAATGAAATTAAAAAAAAAGAAAAAAAAAACGGTCTTAGCAGTATAACTCAATTACAAATCTATCGTAATTTATCTCGAATTCGCTTATACTCGTGATCTAAATATCCCTATTTTAATTATAATTATCATTATTCATTATCATTATTGTTATTATGCGACATAGATAATAATTGGGTCGCCTAGCTGGGTCAAGCTGCGATTTCGTAGCCCTCTTTCTAATCATCTGCTGGCGAGGGCTACGACTCCCTCCTTCTTTGCGCTTCGTTGCAAGTCCTCATATTGGATGTTTTGTGATAAGCGACTCTCTACAGATCATTTCCTTACGTATGTTAATATTATGGACAAATTCTATCAAATCAATAAAAATGTCAATTGTATCAATCGTTTGATACCAATTTCTTTTCTGTTTAAAAAAAGTGTCCTAAGTTTTGCGGCCATGACATTTGGTTGGTCATGTGATTTATTGTTACGTCTGCCATGCTGTCCAAACAGGTGTTCGTAATTAATCATGGCATCCTTTTATAAAATTTTATCTTCAAAGATACTGAATCGTCATTAACTTTATTTTTTCTATCAAATTCAACTGACTATTCTTTTATTTTAGTCCATCTTTTTTCTTATTTTCTATCGTATTTTCTATCATAACTGTTTTGTTTGCGAAAAATACTATGTCTTCCAAATATGGTAACCTAAATTTTCATTTGCTATCGTTTTGGCGATAGCGTCAGATCTCGCTGTCAAATAGAAAAGTGGCTGACATCTGATTCAAAATGGTTGAAAAACTTGGAATTTCCGATTGTGTACCAAATGGAAACTTAAATGTATAAAATATCCGACTTTTTGCAGATTTATATTCATTTTGATGGATAGATAAATGGTAAAGATCCATTAAACTTGTGTTTGTAATATTTACACGACTTCCAATAATCAACCACAAAGTACCCGGAGTGAAGCACTCCGGGCACTGCAAAAAAGAAGGGGGGTGTTGTAGCCAGCAGATTATCAGAAAGAGGGCTACGATATCGCAGTTAAGCTGGGTACTGAATCAGCGAATAATTCCTATTTTACTATATCGTGATTCAGGCCCATAACATATTAATTTTTTTTCTATAAAAACTTTAAAGTTTGTACACCGACCTCTTTTTGAATTGCAATGCGGGACCTTTTTTAACCCCCTTTCTGAGAAATTACGAAGAGAGCAAATGATAGTTCGTTCTTCAAACCGCCCGATCGTCTGTCCATCTGTCCATCCCCCTATCAATTTCTTACTCGATTCATTCCAGAACGTTTGTCATCTCTCTCTCTCTCTCTCTCTCTCTCTCTGTCTCTCTCTCTCTCTCTCCTCTCTCTCTCTCTCTTTCCTCTCTCTCTCTGTCTCTCTTTCTTTCTTTTTATTTAGTTGTTGATGCTGGCGATTTTCATTAGCCCGTCGAGGAAGAGACGTACTATGTGACCAACCGGGCCGACTGGGTTGACATGCGGACTGACGGGCGTCGTCGAGTTCTATGCTCGGAACATAACTTTAACCCTTTCATGTTCATTCCTTGGTTTTTACGTCCCTGCGATTTTATAATTGGGGAAAAAAAAACATCGTAGAAAAAAAAAAAAGAATTTGCTTGTGACTAGCAATTTCTTTTATCCACAATATTTTCTACCTTACTGATTAGTCAATTTTCAAATTAAACCCAAATCAAATTTTTGTCTGCAAAATCTTAGAATTTAAATAGATCCTAAATTTTGTAAAACAGGAAAGGGTTAATATCTTAAATCCATTTGGCTTTGTACAAGAACTTCAAATCTACCTGATTAATCGGCTTTCGATCTTGGTTCTGTTCTTTGCCCACATAAACGGCGCAAGTATTGGTAACTTCTCCAGGAAGCAGAATTAATCTAAGTTTAAAGAATTTTATTTCCCAATCCATGTAGAATAAACAGGTTAAACCCAAACCCTGCTCAGTGTTTGATTTATTGTCCGTTTTTTTTTTTCAAACATATATTTTGTCCTCAGTATACAGCTAAAAGTATGACACCTATGAATGTCAAACTCATGGTCGAGTTGATTCTATCTAGGAAAATGCAGTGTTCAAAAACCGTAATCCTATCAGTCATGGTTTCCCCTTTTTTGCGCTTGATAGTTTATCAAACTTGATTATTACCACTGAGCTACTGTCATTAAATTTTATGGGTTGATAGTTACTTTCAAGAACAGTTCACAAAAAGCGTAAGTTTTGTGTATAGGGTGTTTGTTTTTCAGACTTTAATTTAGACCGGCACATATATCTGAAGGTATAACAGCTATGAATATACTACTTCAGGTTTTTAAATATCGGATCAAGAAAATTTGTTGTGTAGAAGAACGATTACTCTTTCCTTTTTTTTAAAGTTATTACCCTTTCATTCTTTGCTGTTTTTCATATTTGATTTTAGCATATCTCTTAAAGTATAATAGCTTCATGGGTTGATAGATCCTATTAATAGAAGGCGCAGTGCACAAGAAACATTACTCTGTCCTGCTAAGTATTTTAGAGATTGCCTTTTGTTTGAGGGGGGACTTGAATTGTGTCCGGGGTTATGTAAGTTTGATAGCTATAATAAGGCTTCATATATTCATTCAATTGAAAGTGCATTGAAAAATAGCATTCATCATAAATATTGCTGGCTTATTTTGAATGTAAAACCATCTTCCAATTTTAATTTTGCTGTAAACCTTTCTTCAAAACATTTGATACCCAGTTGAAAGCAACAACTGTAACATTTGCGACTATTTACCGCTCTTTACTTTGTTTGGGTTGCTTTTATTTTTGTCATTTATTTCTCTCCTGGTCATATCTCAAAAATGCAATAGGTATCAACTTTAAACTAAATAAACGGGTAGATCTAACCGAGAAAACGTGCAATACACATGTAAGCTCAAATCATGAGTTACTTCCCTTTCCCTTCGTTGTGACCCCCCCCCTTTCGAAATTATCTGAGTTCGAAACTTAATGGATTTATAGATCTGACGGAGGAGAGTACCAGATAACAGAGGGGAATTTAAAATAGTAAGAATTAACTTGTAATTGTTTTACCTCTGAAATTAGTCCCTACATTTTGATGTTTTCTGATCTAAAACTTGTCCGGAGCATATGTTGGAAAGAATAAGTTTTAACTAGAATTCTTTTGGAGATGAATATCACTTACCATGCAAAAGAACCATAGCTCCGGCATAATAGTCATGATTTATATACCCCTGTTTATTTAGCGCATATAAGAAAACCTGCTACCATCTACATACATTTTTTTAATGAGTTTAGATCTCATTGTACAATATTCACCTTTCTTTCCATTTTTTATTTATGTGTGTGTTTTTCGAGTGCTGTCTTCGATTATGCAAATTGGGCGTATGAAGGTGTTGGTTTTTTTTGTTGTTGTTGTTATTGTTGTTTGTTGTCAAAAGTGAGCGGGATAAATAACTATGAAATAGTGTTTCGCAGATCCTCTACTTTCGGTCCCTCCTTTTACGTCCCTGAACAAAAAGGCTTTTGAAAACATCTTGTAAAATAGAGAAACTTTATCAAGTAATATCCCATTGTTTTCTACCTCTACAGACAAAATTTGGACCAGTCTAAAATTTTGTCTCGGGTTAATGGGTTAAATGAAATGCAGATGCTTTTACTTAATTTGACATGCTTGTTTTTAAGTTCTTTAACCATAATTTCTTTAACCATTCAACCAAACCTGATATTATATCAAATGTGATTTTAATTGATCGATTGAATGGAGTATAGCGCCGCTTTTAATAGTATTTCAGTCATATCGCGGCGGCTGGAGCACCTAACAATGGATTCCAGTATTTCTCACACCAGTACTCCGTTACGTCCTTTCCTAGCCTCCAGCTGCTATCCCACCTAGGTTTACGATTATCAACCCATTGGTGAGAGACAAATGTCGGAAAGAATATGTGCGGACGCCGGGGATCGAACCCATGACATCCCATGATTGAACATCACCGACTTCGCTATGACGGCGGCTCAAATCTGATTTTAAGCCTAAGTGATTTTTAGCCTAATCAGATCATTATCATAAATTAACCTCAACGTAACTTAAATGCGACCGGCAGTGTTGATTCATTTTCTATATTTTTACATTTCCCTGCCTTCACCAGTACAATCGGTGCCTGCATTTCGACCTTTTTTTCAATACATACTTGATAATAATTCGGCTTTACAAAACAATACAATACTCATTCCTTATTTGCTTTTAAAAGCGTCCTACATGAGTAGTTTTACTAGAATTAAACAATTAACTTCAACAAAGCATAAAATAACAGTTTCTACAAAACACATTCAACTATTGACACACATTATTGTTGGCTCATGTATGGTTTATACGCAATGTGCTATTTTTGAGTCGAGAGGTTATTACAATAGATGAGTTTTCTTCTTAAAAAGGGAATATAATATGGATGACATTTACAAAAATCAATAAATGTAAATAAAAAAAACGACGCATTTTTTTTTTCTTTTAGAACTTCCACAGCTGGGGTCCACGTGTTTGTGCTCCTCTGAGACATAAAGATGGCGCAGCTAATTTTTATATGAACAAATACTGTCAAAATTTCATTTCTTATACATACGCCATGATATGATAAGTCCCTTAAAGAATATCTTAACACAACAGAAGTACTTTGAGTCTTTTTCCGCAATTTCCGTTAAGAGAGATAGCACATACATTTCAACATTTAAAACTTATGTCGTTCTTACAAGTACACATGTTACAAATGAATGTTGCATAAGCATACTTCAACAATTAGATACATATACACACAAATGATAACACACAGACATACACACAGATATGTGCACATATAATCATGCAGCAACACACATACATGCACAGGCAAATAAAAGACACGTGTATAAATACATCCTAAGACTTAAAAAAATTCACGATAAACACCCTGATTTGAAAATACATTTTCCCTGATAGGATTTTCTATCGTAGAACAAACTTAAAATTTTTGAAAATCAACATTTCGTTTAGATTGAAAAAACAAATTGCGGGTGTACATACTGGTAGTCAATATATTAAAAGAAGGGCTGTTGGTAAAAGCTCGAAATAATTCTTAAAGTTTATTACAAATTAAAAAAAAAGTGTGGACGTACTGGTGTAACCTATACCAGGAATCCGTGGTGAGGTGCTCTAGCCACCGCGGTTTGACTAAATTACTGTTAAAAGTGGCGTTAAACCCCATTCAATTCATCAATCAGTCAATCCAATCAATAAATCAAATTAATAATGATCTAGTGTTGAGTAATTGATAACAGATTTTTGGCACTTATCCTTGTCTAGCATTTTTCTGTTAAGACAAAATTTAGTTTCTCCATATTGACAAAAATAAGGATTTAGTACAGAATTGTGCTCTATCAGATTTTCAGTTTTATTTTTCATTAATAGTAAAATTACGGTCATACCTTGAATTACCGATGTATGGATTTTGATCTGAAATAAATGTTTAAGTAACAAATCTTAACTCAGGGAATTGTATTGGCCTCAAAAATATTTGCAAAGTTTCAGAGCAACAGCGTTAGTAGAAACAGGGGCATGATCTAAGCCCATCCCTTTTCTTCGTATTATCGAGCTTAATAAAGTCAGTGTATAACAGCTAGCAAACATTTTTTTTTTTATCAAAACCACGAAACAAAAGTACAAGATTATTGATAATTAGCATAAATAACCTGTCAATACCTTTATAACTCTCTTTCTAAAAAAATGTAAAAATAAAAGCATTAATTTGATATTTGGAACACATGAAAACAAGAGCCGCCGGAGACGGATTATGCTCCCCGAATAAGGCTTTTGTCACAGAACTATATGCCATTATTGGACAAAAAACTTTTTATTGAATGCAACTATAGTTTGAGAGTTCAGTTCACAAGAAATTTGGAAGTTTGACAAACATTAAAGGAAGCTGTATGGCTTCACAGGCCTGATTCTAGTAAAATTCAATATCATTATATGGTAAAGGGTTAAATATTTTACCTTCACTATCCAAGTTATCAATGAAAAATGTCTCCATACAAAAAATTTAGACTCTAACTTGAGTAGTCTTGCAGAAACAATAGACTGATTTATTTTAGAATAGGATATATACAAAATGTAAAGCTACATGGCATTAAGCCCCCTTTTAGCATGGTAAGGCTCATTGGGTCAAAAATTGAAATAAAAATTACCTAGGGCTTTTAATGAACAACATTTATGTAAAGTAACAAGAAATTTTGGCAATTAGGAGGAATATTTGAAAATTAATGACCTTTACAATTTGACCTTGACCAATGACCTTGAACTTAGTACCAACAGAAAGTCCATGTCATAAGCAATGAAAATGTAAAATATGAAGGCTATATCACTTACCATTGTTAACTTATGGGAGATGTTAAAGTTATAATTTTCAAAATTTGACCTTGAGAAATGACCTTGACCTGACAGATGACCTTGAACCTCATGCCAACAGAAAGGTCATGTCATCAGCAATGCACCGCTTAAATATAAAGAGTGTGTCACTTACTATTTTAAACTTATAGACAATGTTAAAGTTAAAATTTTCGAAATTTTGACCTTGAGAAATGACCTTGAACTTGACAGATGACCTTGAACTTAGTACCAATAGAAAGTCCATGTCATAAGCAATGCACATGTAAAATATGAAGGCTATATCACTTACCATTGTATACTTATGGGCTCTGTTGAGGTTTTCTTTTTTAAATTTTTACCTTGAGAAATGACCTTGACCTTGACAGATGACCTTGAACTTAATTCCAACAGAACGGTCATGTCATTAGCAATGCACATGTGAAATATGAAGACTATATCACTAACCATTGAAAACTTATAAACAATGTTAAAGTTAAAATTTTCAAATTTTGCCCTTGAGAAATGACCTTGATCTTGACAGATGACCTTGAACTTAATTCAACAGAACGGCCATGTCATTAGCAATGCACATGTGAAATATGAAGGTTATATCACTTAACATTGTAAACTTATAGACAATGTTTAAGTTAAGATTTTCTAAATTTTGATCTTGAGAAATAACATTGACCTTGAATGATGACCTTGAACTTTGTACCAACAGAAAGGGTTTGTCACAAGCAATGCACATGTGAAATATGAAGACTTCATCTGTAACCAATCAAAAGTTATTGACAATTTTAGTTTTTGCGGTTTACGTAAAGGTAATAACATTAAGGCCCCTTTTCCCATGATGCATTTTTGTAAACGAAAATTCCCGTTAGTTTAAGGTCAAGGGGATCTAATTTGCTACTCAAATATGAAATTTCATGAAATTCTAACAATTAGTCTTGGAGAAATTGGCAAAAAACTAGTTTTTACATTAAGGCCTTTTTTCCATGACGCAGCCTTGAAATAAGGAAAATTAAAATACCGGTCTTGGAAATTTCCTAGGAAGATTATATATGAAGCTTCGTCCAATTAGGCCCAGGGGTTGCTGAGATATGACTTCGGACGGCCGGACGGACGGCCGGACGGAAAGACGCACAGGCCGGCGACTATAATATTATGCTCCCCCCGAAATTTTTTTCGGGGAGCATAAAAATAGTACAGATTAATGACCTGAAAAATCAGAGAATAGCTAATTACTTTTTGTGAGCACGTACTGTTTTTTCTCGGTTTCTTGCAGTAAGGATGAGGGCGGATGTTTATTATTTCGGGATAACGACTCCAAATATCACTATCTATGATATTGTCGGAGTATCTACCCGTACGGTGCTAGTATAAGGGTGTTTGTTAAGGTAGAATACCCGTAATACGTTGTTTGGGAGTTGGCGCAACGTCGACTTTCATCCAATCACATTTAACCATATCTACGAAACCACTACGTTATCTCTCTTGAGTTCTAAAAATAGTGAACTTTGAATCCCACAATAGGTAAGTGAAGCGAATTACCAAATCTTCGAATCAAAGTGAGCTGTAGCGAACCGAATCAAATAATATTGTTTACGAGGCCGAAGCTATATAGCGTGATTTAAGATGTTTAATATACACAGAGTATTTCCAGCATTCTGTGGAATGATCACAAAACGGTCATTTATCATTTATAGATGGTTTGAGGAAACGAAGCTTTAAAAATTGATAAATCGAGCTTAAATGGGTACTACTTGTCCTAAACCATAGTAAGGATCCTGGGTTATTTTTTCCTTGAATTGTATTTTCGGAGAAGATTTCAGTTTTTGAAAAATCTTTTTTCTTTTTTGCCTGAAAAATTGGCATGAAATTGACCAAAAAATATTATATTAAGAGTGAAATCTATTTGAATATTTCGATAAAAACAACGAACAGAAAAATATTTCATACAATACATTAATAAGATGAAAAGACAGGAAAATGCATACATGAAAAATATCTTAATTTTCCAGCACGTTGAAAGAAAGTATACATTTGTGTTAGATAAAGTCTAAATCGTTTAACAGAAGACTGATTCGAAAAAAGAAAAAAATAGTAACTATATATTTTTCTAAGAAAATTTTGCCATTTTGGTGTAGTACAAAACAACCTAGTCTCTTAATGTAAGAATGCAACACACACAGTTTTTGACTGATTATTTTTCACATTGTGAGAAGGTAACGATATCTGCTATGCTATTTTACAGGAACCAAGTTGAAGATTATAAACTTGGTATTTCAGCGTCAATAACTGATAGTCAATGCACTTAGGCATTAGTTTGATTGGGTTGAGACTCAAGTTGAGGTGCAAGTACCGGACATTTCAGTACATCGAGTTTTAATTGGCCAATCGCACTTTCAATCAAATAACCAATCGACCAATGATAGCATTCATTGAGACCTGAAATGGGTTTTAATCTCCAATATTAGCCGCCATTTTTGTTGACCTGTTTTGTTGGTTTGGCGACTTAAACGTCGTAAAAACGGCGTATTCAAGCTGTAGTATACTTCCTTTTTTGTAAATGCTACTGGCCATAAATATTTCAAATAACGCCGTTCAAAATCGAAGCGGGACTTCCTGTCGGAGTCAATGGGCGGGACCAACAAAGTTACTGGGCGGGGTCAGCGATTATTCATTTACTACATCTGCCACGATTATTGAAGGGGAATAGGAAGCTTACCTCCATCCTTGCTTCTTCAAAATTAAAACTACAAGTAAAATTCACCATGCCAATCTGTCCGGTCAGCCACGCATCACCCCATTTTCCATAATTTTTTTTAAACTCCTTGTGATGGCTGTTTGTATATCTTGGAATTTGCTCACAGAAACTGACATATTTTGTACGAGTAGCATAAAACTGTATATTTGTATAACAATACAATTGTATTGCGATCTCCTTTCGTCCGTCGTCCGTCCGGCGTCCGTCGTGCGTCGTCCGTCGTCCGTCAACAATTTCTTTAAACGACATCTCCTCCTAAACTACTGGGCCAATTTGAACCAAATGTGGCAGAAATATTCCTTAGGTGGTCCCCTTTAAAATAGCTAAAAAAATTAAATCCGCTAAAAACTCTAGTTATCATGGCAACAAAAGTGAAATTTTAAAATATTTTTAAAAAATCTTCTCCTCCTGACCCAGAAGGCGTAGATCCATGATATTTTTCATGAAGCATCTATATATTGACCTCTTTCAAAATAGGTAAAATCGTGATCCTCGGGTCCCTACGAGCGGAGCCCCAGGAGGCAAAGGTTTATATAGAAATAAAGAACGATTTTTAAATGTCATCGCCTAAACAACTGGGCCAGTTTGAGCCAAATTTGGCAGAAATGTTTCTTAGTTGGTCCCCTTTAAAAATAGCTAAAGAAATTGAAATTCGTTAAAAACTCTGGCTGCCATGGCAACAAAAGTGAAATTTTTAAATAATCTTTAAAATTATCACCTCCTGACCCAGAAGCCATAGAGCCTTGATGTTTTGCATGAAGCATCAGTATATAGACCTCTTACAAAATAGCTAAAATAATGATCCTCTGAACCCTAGGGGCGGATTTCCAGGGGTTTGGGGTTAATATAGAAATAAAGAACGATATTTAAATGACATCTCTCCTAAACTACTGGGCCAATTTGAACCAAATGTGGCAGAAATATTCCTTAGGTGGTCCCCTTTAGAAATAGCTAAAAAAATTGAAATCCGTTAAAAACTCTGGTTGCCATGGCAACAAAAGAGAAAATTTAAAATATTTTTAAAAATCTTCTCCTCTTGACCCAGAAGGCGTAGAGCCTTGATATTTTGCATGAAGCATCTGTATATTGACCTTATTCAAAATAGGTAAAATCGTGATCATCGGGTCCCAAGGAGCGGAGCCCTAAGGGACAGGGGTTTATATAGAAATAAAGAACGATTTTTAAATGACATCTCCTCCCAAACCAATTAGCCAATTTGAACCAAATTTGGCAGAAATGTTCCTTAGGTGGCTCCCTTTCAAAATTGCTAAAAGAATTGAAATCCTTAAAAAAAACTCTAGTTGCCATGGCAACAAAAGTGAAATTTAAAAATAATCTTTAAAAATCTTTTCCTGACCCAGGAGGCGTAGAGCCTTGATTTTTGCATGAAGCATCACTTTACTGACCTCTTTCAAAATAGCTAAAATCATGATCCTCGGGTCCCCAGGGGCAGAGCCTTTTGAGTAGGGGTATAGGTATGAAGCGTCAGTTCACAGACTTCTTTCTTATTTCTGAAATTATATCCCATGGATCCAGAGGGAGAAAAAAGTTCATTCCTTCTTTCAAATTTGTCCTAAAGCCTTGGAATGTTTAACTTAGACTTTTGGATCCCCAGGTCATAGTCTATATATGTAAGTATGGCCAACTCGTATCATAATCCTAACCTTAATATGAAATTAGACTGTTGAAAGAAAACGTCCCTTTATCTCAGGTGAGCGCCCCAGGGCTAACGACCCTCTTGTTCTAATAGGTTTTGATTTTTGTTCCAAGTTAATATATTGATGTCTTATTTCTAAGATCTGAACACTAAGGTGAAATAATGTACACAGATGTAACTCCTTTTTCCTGTATTCTTACGGTAGAATATGCTTCCATGAGTAGGCAATTGTACTCTTCTGTGGTATGGCATTTTTCAGAGAGGCATTTCAACAATCAATATTTCAGGCTTGCCTTAAAAAATTCGTGATATGAATTTTCAAAGAATGTGAGTAAGTAAACTGGTAGTACTCAAAGTTTTTATTCACGTGAGCTCGCTGTTCAGGCCAGAAAGACACAAAACGAAAGAAGTACTTGGTACACATACACACACACATACTGGACGTACATTGTGCAGATTAGTCGATTATCGTAGTAGTCGATTATCGTATGAGATGTGCCGTTGTTGTATAGATTAGTCGATTATCGTATGAGATGTACCGTTGTTGTATAGATTAGTCGATTATAGTAAGGGATGTGCCGTTCTTGTATAAATTCTCTCGTGGACAAAGACGCCGTTGTCAAGACAATCTATCTAGAAAGATTTCTGGGTGTCAACTTCACAATTTGACCTTCACAATTTGACCATAACCTTGAACCTGAAATAAACATAAGAAGCTATAAAGACAGCTGTAAGTTTCCAATATGTCCTGTTTATTCTATTTTAGAGCAAAATGGCTTTTCTGGAGAAATTATGAGGACAAAGGCATTTATTTTCACGACGATGTTGGTATTTCTCAATGTCGGAATGTAAGAGAACTTAACTAATCTCTTGTAAACCATGTCCCAGCGCGCAAATATTACTTGACAAAATGACAATGTGGAAGACTTATCCGCCCACTAATTCTAACTAGTATATCTCTCCCACACATTTATGCTGTCGGTGGAACGGATTTATACATAATGTGTCATAAAATAGTCCTAACAATTTATCCACATTTCTCAGTTGATCCTTAGAAAAATCTTAGACGAATCGACAAACTCAATGATTATGATCTTCTTATTAAAAGTCACCAGCCACATTTATGAAAGGAAAGCTTATGAGACGTTTTTTTCTCGCTGCGTAAATAAGAATAATGACCATATTTTTCGCGCCTTTTATGCGAAAAACAAAATTATTTGTTACAGTCTACAGGTAAGTATTATAGTTAAGGTGCAAGACTCGTATTGCAAGTCAGTATTTGTTTTCAAATGATTGTTTCTTTCCACAGGTAAGGCTACTCACAGTATGCCACACAGCAACGCTCTAACAACGTCCAGTTTAATGACTTTAATCGTCATTTCGTCAGCAATTATAGAACCCAAAAAGGACATTCCAAAACTCAATCCTGCATGCAAGATACGTCATGTACATATCATACTTAGGATGAAGAACTGTGTACCACTGCGCATCGTTACTCGCGCATGCGGTGGAGCATGCGCCTCGTACACAACGACTTCCGCCAGCGATCCAAAGAAACTGGAAACCAACTGTGATTGTTGTCAGTATGTGGGACGAAGACGTAAATATTTTACAGTGAGATGTTTTACTAAACAGAGAAAACTGAAATCCATCAAGGTGACATCGTTTGTTCTGCCGAGAGGGTGTCGTTGTCGACCTTGTTCCGCCATATCTAATCAGATCGTGTCATCAGAGACACAGGTGTTTCAGACTAGTCCTATTCTTAGAGGTATGGTCAATTCAAACACGTTTAAAAGATCTGTAGCGTCAAATTACACTAACTATGTCGACGGTTAAACATAACAATAACTTTGATAGTGTGCCGTGGATAACTTCGTAACTGTGAAGTTTGTTGGTTACTATAAATACAAATTTATCAAGATATGTGATAATACATTACGTAATCGTTGATGTTGGTTTGTTTTCTTTTTTATTGGCATCAACAGAAGATTCGTCAGTACTTTATCACCTGGTCATACATTTTGTCGTCATTACACCGTCGTGGAAAAAACATTCAAACAAGGAATTTCGATGAAATCATGTACCCCGTAAAAATGGCGCTTTTACTTCCCTATTTGTTGAAACAGAAATTGTTGATTTTGTCGTGTTTTATTCAACTGACTTGCCGTTTGTGTATTTATAAAGTATTCACTTCTCTGGAATTGTAATATTCCAGCAAAAAATTCTACCTCTACCTTTTAAAGATCAGCCTAATGTTTCAAATCGAACCCAGCCATCATGCGTTTGAATACGTTGAGATTTATACGTTTATATAACAACGTCCGATCTTTTGACGGATAAACGTACACTATTCATCAGGACAGGCACGAATAAAGACAATAAAAAGGAGACGTAGTTCAATTTATGTTATTTAAACACTTATGTGGTAAAGATATACTTATCACCCAGAATGAAGCTTTTCATACAGTACGTATTTGGTCATTTTTATTGTTTGTTTGTTTGTTGTAAAAGAAAAAGCAAAACTAGGGATATACAAATTATTGTGATCGACAGAGAGATTGACAGAGAGAGACAGACTCTTCATTCCGATCTCTTATTCTTATACATGACTTAGATTGTAAGAGCTATAGACTGCCTTTACGTTACTCGTGCAGTATTCGTATATCTAAGCTATGTAACCGTTCAACAGAAATCACCCATTTTATTTCTTCACAAAATGCTCCTATATCGATCTGCTTTTCTCAATAATAATGTTTTGCGAAATTTTCGTTTACACAAAGAAACTTTTCAAGTTAATCAAACAAATAAACATCATAAGTTATTTTCTCATCATTGCTTCTAATATCCATCAATATTTTTGTATGTTATATTGGAGGAAAAAAATCGACTAGAATATAAATACAAAACTGTGTAACCGTCAATTCAGTGACGTCATTGATTCCTGTACATATAAATCGCTACTTAGGCAGCATTCGGTAGTATTCTTGTTACTTCCGGATATACTAACGATCATTACACAAGAATACTTGGACCGCGACTTTTACGACAATCGTTCAAGGTTAACCAAAAGGTAAATCTATGTTTTAAAAGAAGGTAAATATATACAGAGGGAAAAAAGTTTAGCAATTTTTTTCGACCTACATTATTGTTCTACGTAAATATATAAACCTTATAAAATCAGTCTCGTTTGCAATTTTTAAAAGCTAAGTAACTAATTATGCATTAAGAGCACGTTTTCTTCGCTTCTAAAGGCTGTCTGACGCACTTTTTGCTCAAACACGTTCTGCACGTGCTTCCACATGTACTTAAATGCCGTTCGATACTGCACCGAAATTGTCCAGCCAGTGGTATTGCCGTTCTTGCGTCAAGGGCTTGCTACCATTTTCAGCAAGATAATGCCCGCCCTCATGTCGCTCGGCACACGTTGGACCTTTTACAGACTAATAATGTTGATGTGTTGGATTGGCCAGCCAAATCACCGGATCTGTCTCCGATTGAACACCTTTGGGACCATCTGGGTAGGAGAGTAAGAATGACGTTAATAACGTTAGAGACCTGGAACGTGTTCTGCGTCAGGAATGCGGTCGTATCCCTATGGTCATTACTCGTAGGCTCATTTCCAGCATGAGAAGACGCTGTGATGCCGTTATTGACACACAAGATATTAAATCTTTGTGTTACTTTTACTTCCCTACCATGTTTGACCCTGTACAACAAACTCGTATGACCTTGAAGTCATCTGATTTTTTAAATACTGTGGCTAACACGTGAAAGATCGATGTGTGAAAATATGGTTTGAACTCAAAGCTAGACACCGGAGAAATTTGCTGTAACGTACGAAATTGCTAAACTTTTTTCCCTCAGTATATGTTGTCACTTCAAAAATAATTTGAAAGAAAATTGTTATATCTTTATGATGTTATTGTCTGAAAATTGCAATGGCTTTAAACAATAAGGTGATCGTGGTAACAAGCATGTATTTATTCTTTTTCGGGTGTCTCTATTTTCCCTTATGGAAGGATATTCCAAATCAACTTTTCCGGCCAATTTTTAATAATTTGCATAATAGTGGGTTTAATATTACCATAATATTACCATATAACATAACAGAAGTGCTAAATCTATGGACTTTAATATTTTACTTACAGACACCACTATTTTCACCCTAATGTGGTTTATCAAAAGCCATATTTATGTAGTAAACAACTTTTAGCAAAGGCACTGCAGTTTTCATCAGCTCTATTATTTGATGAGGACAAAAGGATGAATTTAGTATAATGCTAGAAATCGTTTTAAAACCTACACGAGGTTTTACACTATGTTAGCATCACCGGAAGTTAGAAATTATCCAAACAAATTGGACCTCAAACTTTAAGAAATTTGCAATCATTAGTTTTTTTTGTTTTTTTTTTTTGGGGGGGGGGGGGGGCTAAAAATAGGAGATGATTCATAAAAATGTTCTACATTTATTCTGATAGTTAGTCAAAAAACAAAAACGCAGATAGACAGTCCAATAGAATAAATAACTGCTTGGAAAAGAAATTAGCATGTTGGTTTACTTATCTACCCTTCGAATAACCAGGGAGACCCTGAAACATTATGTAGTACAAAACTATTTTAATGTCATTTTTACACTAAATGAATGTCTTTTGAATTTCTTGTTCTTCTTGATATATTGTTCATTCTTCCGCTGTGAGGATTTTATTCAAATTTACGGATCGCTTGTCACACCTGAAGACCTCCGGAAAGACAGTTCGACTGAGATATCAAATGTAAGTTTGCAAAATTCAAGGTCATCTGTCAAGATCAAGATCATTTCTCAAGGTGAAATGTTCAAAAAACTTAACTTCAACATTGTCCATAAGTTTACAATGGTAAGTGATATAGCCTTCATATTTCAGTGCAGTGTTAATGAAAAGACATTTCTGTAGGTATAGTGTTCAAGGTCATCTGTCAAGGTCAAGGTAATTTCTCAAGGTCAAAATTTCGAAAATTTTAACATTAACATCGCCCATAAGTATACAATTGTTAGTGATATAGCCTTCATTTTTAACATGTGCATTGCTTATGACATGGACTTTCTGTTGGTACCATGGTCAAGGTCATCTGTCAAGATCAAGATCATTTCTCAAGGTCAAAAGTTCAAAAATCTTAACTTTAACATTGTCGATAGTTTACAATGGTCAGTGATATAGCCTTCATATTTCACATGTGCAGTGTTAATGACAAGACTTTTCTGTAGGTATTAGGTTCAAGGTCATCTGTCAAGGTCAAGGTAATTTCTCAAGGTCAAAATTTCGAAAATTTTAACATTAACATCGCCCATAAGTATACAATTGTTAGTGATGTAGCATTCATATTTAACATGTGCATTGCTTATGACATGGACTTTCTGTTGGTACCATGGTCAAGGTCATCTGTCAAGATCAAGATCATTTCTCAAGGTCAAAAGTTCAAAAATCTTAACTTTAACATTGTCGATAGTTTACAATGGTCAGTGATATAGCCTTCATATTTCACATGTGCAGTGTTAATGACAAGACTTTTCTATAGGTATTAGGTTCAAGGTCATCTGTCAAGGTCAAGGTAATTTCTCAAGGTCAAAATTTCGAAAATTTTAACTTTAACAATGCCCATAAGTAAACAATGGTAAGTGATATAGCCTTCATATTTTACATTTTCATTGCTTATGACTTGGACTTTCTGTCGGTACTAAGTTCAAGATCATTTGTCAAGGTCAAGGTCAAATTGTCAAGGTTATTAATTTTGAAATATACCTCCTTTACAAATTGCCAAAATTTCGTGTTAATTTACATAAATTGTTGTTTATTAAGTTCCCTAGGTAATGTTTATTTCAATTTTTGACCAAATGAACCTTACCATGCTAAAGGGGGGCTTAATGCCATGTAGCTTTACATTTTGAATATTTGCTACTCTAAAATAAATCAGTCTATTGTTTCTGAAAGACTACCCAAGTTAGAGTCTTTGTTTTTTGTATGGAGACATTTTTCATTGATAACGTTGATAGTCAAGGTAAAATATTAAACCCTTTACCATATAATGATATTGAATTTTACTAGAATTAGGCCTGTGATGCCAAAAAGATTCCTTCAATGTTTGTCAAACTTCCAAATTTCTTGTGAACTGAGCTCTGAGCTCTCAAACTATAGTTGCATTCAATAAGAAGTTTTTTGTCCAATAATGGCATACAGTTTTGTGACAAAGGCCTTATTCGGGGAGCATAATCCGTCTCCAACAGCTCTTGTTTTATTATATGTTTATTTTCTATTCCGCTGGATTTCTACAAACAAATATTTAAGCGAATAGCGAATTAGGTGTTTGTGTTCTTTCTTTTACCGAACAAGGGGGGGGGGGTGTCCAAACATCAGGCAAGTTCAGCTTAATAAGTCGAATAAAGAATAAATAAATCACTTTTGTCAAAACTTTCCGAACAACTACTCTAATGTGGCTAATGTTCAGTGTATCAGTTCGCTCCCGATAAGATTTTAAATATTTATGTAGATAGCAAGGATTGAACTATGGTCTCAAGTAAAGGATACAGCCAAACGTTTATGTAATCAAGGTTCGTGCTGGACAAAATACTTTAATTGTCGCGTGATTATTCAGTCAGAGTATTTACCCATTACCAGACGAAAAAAAAAAAAAAAAAAAAAAAACTGGTCCAAAATTCAAAGATGCTGCAGACGACTTTTTTTAGATGGTGAAACTTTAATTTCTTTTGTTTGTTGAGTTAGAATATATTTTTGATAATAAAGAAATAATTTGTACTAAGCGATTTATTCATCTTCCACAATATTTTCTGAAGTTAAATTTTTCTTGGTGGCATCAAAAAGCGTCCTTGTGTGGGAACAGGATCAGACGTATTTACTTAAGGTGTCTAGGGCGAAATTTATATCACTTCTGTGCGGGAATTTCACTTTCAGCTCTGTGTAAATGGGATGAGATAATAACGAACAAAACCCGATTATGAGAAATCTGTAACTTTTTAACGTCTGTCTTAACAAATAGCGTTATATGGTTAAAAAGTGATTTTTGCATTATTGAATTTGACAAAAGACCCCCCCCCGCACACACACACACACACACACACACACGTGGAAAAGCAATGGAACCCAAACCATAAAAATTCAAGAACAACTGACTCGACAGCTAGAGATGGTCCGGCCGTTTAGTTTGAAAGGCGGTATTTCGTGTTATTACTTTAGATCTACCGCTCAAAAATAGAAACACCAATAAAACCAGCGCACGTCAACCTGAGTTGACGTAATATATAAAGTCGAAGATAACAAAACAGGTTAGCTATGGGTCACACGAAACCGTCATTTGACTTTTGCACTTCAACAGTCTGTTTCCTTAAGTAAGGTTCGTTTTGACAATCCAATATGGTTGTGCTTAATGCAGACAAATGTGTTCTAGCTAGTAGACTATGATCTCACGTAATTCATTTTCGTTAATACTTATATAGTTGCCCTGTGATTCTTATTTTCTTCATTCAGTGCACTAGCACGTTAAAATCACCAAAGAAAAGGAAGGAGTAAACGTTTCCAGGACGAATAAAATATCTTTAAAACAGGAAACTATCGAATTTTCACATGTCTAATAAATTCAACACGAACATTGACATTTGACATTGTTAGTTGTAGGAGGAAGACTTTAATAGCAAAATCCATTTTTACTAAAATGGCGTCTAAAATACGTCGATAATTAGTGCAGATCGGTTAATTACGATTTTACAAAAAGAACGATGAAATAGTACAAACAGTCGTTGTTGTTTTCCTGCGAGTTCTCATCATATAAAAACTGATTATAAATTAGTGATTGTTTTGCACATTTGTCTGTAGCAAAGCCAAGATTTCTCATTGTTACGGTTGTCGTCAATCTGTGAGTAAACTTATAAAAATTCTTTCCTCGGGAACCATTGTGTTCATTTAAAAAATAATCTTTGAGCCGGTGCTCCTAAGTTCCCTTCGAAAAAGTATTGCTTAAAAATTAAAATCCGGAAAAAGGGCTTACATTTAGTAAACGATTCCCACATATTTTAAAAGTTGGATGCCCCCATTTAAAGCTCTTGAGACATTGTGGAGAATGAAAAAACTGCTTGTTAAAGGCAATTTCATTATCGGCAATATTTTCCACCCAAAATGATAAAAAAAATTTAAAAACTCGTCAGATGAAAATTTGTCGTCTTCAACGTCTTTTTAAGGAGTCTGAAATTTCGTCGTCTGGTAATGGGTTAACTGCTGACATGACATGGCATATATTCAAATATATATAAAGAGCGACCCACAATTCGATATTCCAGTACTTTAAGTCCTTTGATTGAATAATACTCCTATAAAGAATTCTATTGAGAATCTCACAATCTGATTGATATAATCTCCAAAAATCTCTGAAATAGGCTGTTTGGTTTTCATACTGATTTGAACAATAGTTAACTTATACAAGATACGAACAGTTCTGTTTTTACATATTAGTATAATTAGTTCTACACTTAGCCAAACGTATAACTACACCATTTTGAGATTCGGAGTACTCTCACCTACATCACCAGATTTCATTGAAACTGTTGTTACGGCCCTCCCTCCTAAAGAACAGATGCATATTCTGCACAGTAGCGTGATAAGAATTCTTAATTGGTTGTTTTGGCAGAGGAGCTTGACAAATAATGGCTCTAGCACATCCTAAATTGTTGTTACTGTAGTGATTCTAAACGTAATGTGTAATTTGTTGATTAGCAATGCGAAAAAAACAAACAAATATTGGTCACATATTAAAAGAAGACAAGAAAAGCTATCGATTTTGTTCAGGGCTGATCGTCTCACCCATGGACGCCTGTTTAAAGGAAACAAGAATCAATGCGTAAACGTTCACAGAGTTTATGACGACGAAACTGCTAGTATTTACATGAATTCAGTTTTGCCGAAGAATAAAATGGCAGATGTTTAAAGGAAACAAGAATCAATGCGTAAACGTTCACAGAGTTCATGACGACGAAACTGCTAGTATTTACATGATTTCAGTTTTGCCGAAGAATAAAATGGCAGATATTAACCCGCTTGAAAGCGTGTTCAGACCGCAACCGGACAGAATATTGTAACGAATTGAATTGAGAAACACGGCGTTAGAAACCTGATCCCAACCGCGGACAAGATTACTTCGGTCAAATAAAACGTTGATTTGTCTCTCACCAATGGTTTATCGATCACCTTAGTTAGCAGAGTAGCAAGAGAACCGGATACAGTATTCAGGTAGTATTTGCGTGAGAAATGGCAGGAATCCATGGTTAGGTGCTCCGGTCGCCGCGGTATGACGGAAATTCTGTAAAATGTGACGTCAAACCCCTTAAGATTAATGATTTGAAAATGCATGCACGTATGGTTAGGTGGGTGGGCTGTCAGAAAGTTTCACGGGTGTTAGTAACAAAAAGTTTTGGTATCAAAGTTGACCCCTCAACGGTTCCTTCTTTATATTATCCAGTCCAGGAGACATCGTTGTGAAGCTTTTAATTCATATGCACGGAGGTCGTACCTGATGCTGCGGGTTTTGTTGATTTGTCTATAAACCCCAGTGTTATAAAATTGTTAAAAAATGAAACCATTCTGTATGATTTGGAAAATAAAGTAGGCATTATCTAGTAATCTTACAGAGGTTCGTGGTTCACCAACCAGGTATATACTGTAGTTGTCAACCTTGTATATATTTACGCATGTATCGTCGAATTGGTTCTATCAACGATTAAAAGAAATCGATTTGAAAAATATTTTTGAGTTCTATTTATCACTTCAACATTGATTTCCTAGAGACTACAACCGATGTTGGCAAAAGAACACAAAAAGGTTCGATGGTCTCTCTCAGGAATTGACTAATCGCTGGTCCCGCCCTCTTACTCCGCTGGCAAATTCCCTAGCCTCCGACAGGAAGTTCAACTTCGATTTCAAACGATGTTATTTTGTCAGACTTATGGCAAGTAGCTTGTGATAAAAAGGTTGGTTGTCGATCTAAACGTCGTAACTACAGCTTGAATACGACGTTTAATGCACCAAACCGATAAAGCATAACAAAGGTGTCGGCCAATGTCACTTTTTAAGTCATTACTGGTCTAATTGAATGGTTTCCTTGGTCCTCTATTTAAAACCCTACAAATCTATGAGGACTTCTACTTTATCTTTATATAGAAACAAATTATCGAAAAGAACATTTGAAATCACGGAAGTACTTAAAGACCAAAACATTCCGTGTTCTCGTTAAATAACAATAACGTATCCGTTCAACTGTATTCGAGTCGAGATCTAGTAAAAGCGTTCTTGTGAGTCAAACACTCGGATTTATTTTTCTTGTGGGCAGTATAATAAGAAAAGTAATAAAGATGAACTCAGTCCTGTAAGTTCGGCGTAATCTCTACGTGTTATGTTAATACGAATCTCCGACCCAAATTTCTTCCGTGTAAATGACTTTCGAAATCAATTTATGGCACCTTCAAACCCTTTCTTGTTCAAACCCTGGTACGTCCCTATGATTTTATAAGTGAGAAAATATTTGAGAAAAGAAGAAATTGCCTGAAACAAGCATTTTTTTCTTTTTCCACAATATTTTCTACCATACTGAATGATTATTTTTCAGGTTAAATGCAGTTTAAATTTTCATCTGCAAATCCTTTGAATTTGGGCAGGTCTTAAATTTCGCAAAACAGGAAAGGGTTAAGAGAACCAAGTTGGACAAAAATAGTCTAACTAGATCGTTCCAATCTCCCCAAACTGCCTTTAGCCAAACTGTTTCAATTATTGCTAATATCTGAATAATTTTGAAAGTTTGATCATAGTTAAACCAGCCATAAGTTGAATATATCATCGTTGGGTAAAAGAAATATGCCAGCCTTTCCTAATCTATCAATATATAGAAGATTACACTCCTGTCCGTTTTTACCTCATTGAATAAAGAGCAAAAAGGGCCCATTTTCACAATCTGTACCTCCTCCCAAAAGTTTCGTTAGGCCTTAAATCTTAGTCCGTCTTAAAGAGCAGTCTTTTGGTCTTGAATTACAGGCCAGGAAAATGGTATCATAAGGGATATTTTTTTTCGCAAATCTTCAGTCTGCACATCAACCCATGAAATTTTTTAAGGCTCGGAAGTGAAAGTCTTGTAGGGTACCACCTTCAAATGTCAGTTTCTACAAGGAAATAGTTCCAAGATAAATGCTTTGAATCACGTGCATGACATGCAGCAGTGATCTCTCACTCTGCAGAACCTAACATCAAGCAAATTGCTGTTGATTAATCGTTAAAACAGCATGACAAAAGGAGATCAAATTTTCTTGTTACCCGAAAGTTATTCCGGAGTGGAGTTGACCCAGAAGGGTAGCTTAGACGGGATAGGTTAGCAAATTTAGAGTAATGTAAAACGTGACGAAAGAATGCACTACTATGTGATTCTTGTTTGAAATTTGTTCAATTTTTCAAAGCTTTATTATCAAACTAATTAAAAAAATTCGTCAAAAATTGATTAATGAAAATCAAGACCATTCCTATGAAATTTGGTTGAAAACCATCCTCCAGTTTCAGAGAACAGGATTTTCAAAATTTTCACTACCTACCATATATGAACACTAGCCCCGACCATAAAAGCAAAGTTCTGTAACCCCGTAAAACTCTTTGAATGAATCTTATAGTCACCCGATAATTCTGGTCGAAATCCACCAACTGGTTTCTGAGTAGAATATTTTTCTTTAAATTTACACTGTATTCCATATTTGGATGTTTGACCCGCCTATTAAAGCTATGCTTTTCATAGACTCCTTTAAAACTTGATGGAAATCCATCACCTTGTTCGAGAAAAACAATTTTCAAAGTTTTCACTGTATTCGGAAATAAGCTCCAACCATTAAAGCCATGATTTTTTCTTCAATCAAATTTTTTCGAAGGAATCGGAGGAAAGGGTCACCCAAAGATCATCCCTGCGAAATTTGGTTGAAATCCATCAACTGATCAAAGTTTTCACCATTAATGGAAATTAGATCTGACTATTTAAGCCATGTTTTTTATCTGATGAAGATTTGAGATAATCTGATTAAGAGTAAACCAAAGGTCATTCCTGTGAAATTGAGTTGAAATCCATCACCTGGTTTCTGAGAAAGTTTTCACCATAAATGGAAATTAGTTTCACCTATTCAAGCCATGTTTTTGGTGTTTTTTTTTTCTTTTCTTTCTTCCGTATCAACGGTCTTTGATGGAATCTGATCCGGGGTAAACCAAAGATCATTCCTGTGAAATTTGGTTGAAATCCATCAGCTAGTTTCTAAGAAGAATTTCAAAGTTTTCCCCATTAATAAAAATAAGCTCAGCCTATTAAAGCCATGTTTTTATCCGATCCAAATTCCTTGAGAGAGTTTGAAAAGGATCGGCCAGGGATCGTTCCTGTGAAATTTGGTGGGATTCTATTTAGAGTTTTCTGACGAGAAGGTTTTTAAGTAAAAGTGTACGGACGGAAGCCCGCACTAATGACATTCTGCCATGACCAAGAGCCCGCTGGCTTTCAGCCAATGAAGATAAAACAGCCGCGTTAATAGCGCAGTTGGTAGCGCGTAGGACTCATAGGGTCCCGGGTTCGATCCCCAACCACGGCGAATATCCTTTGTCTGGAGCTAGAGGCACGGAAGGATGTTGTGGCATTACTGGCGTGAGAAATGGTAGGAATCCGTGGATAGGTGCTCCAGTCGCCACGATGACCGAAATATCGTTAAAAGTGGTGTTAAACCCAATTCAATTAATTTTAACATCAACATAAATAGGCAAGAAATTATCCCACGGTAAAACGTGTTGAGCTTCGACGTCGACAAAAACATTCTTTTGTACAGCTCTACATCCGTCGTTTCGAAATCCGTATGAAAAGCTGGGTGAAACAAAAAGAGTGAAGAGAGAGAGTGAGAGAGAGAGAGAGAGAGAGAGAGAGAGAGAGAGAGAGAGAGAGAGAGAGAGAGAGATTTCAAGGGCGCAACTGAGCGGGTCTATGAATAATCTAAGGGATATTACATGGACAAACTTGGTGGAATGTCCACTAGAAGTTGTTAAATACTAAACAAGCACGGCATGCGGATGTCAACGTTTGGCTGTACAAGTGCTAGAAAGCATTATGTCGACGTTGAAATACATAGGGAATATTACCACAGTGTCTTTTTCTATGCGTTGTTATCGTGTTCGAGAATCGTGTGTAGGTATTTTTTATTGGATGAGACCGAAGGTCGAATCCAATAAAAATACCTACACACGATTCGAGAACACGATAACAACAAATAGAAAAACACACTGTAGTAATATTCCTTTTATTATATACCTTTTAGGAAATGACATTTAAATGGCTAAGAAATAACCAACTTTCCGAAAAACCCGGAACGTCAATACACAAAAAGAAGTCAGTGTTTAACGGTACTCGACGAATACGGTTTTTTGCTACACGCCGAATATCGATTTTTTTTCTGTCGAGTTGTATTTGACAGCCAGGTTTTACTCCATATCTTTTATAGGTATATAATAAATTTAAATATTCCTCTTGTTGGTTAAACTTTTGATACTGAATACATATACCGAGTTTCAAGTGAATAAGTTCGGTAATACCGGATGTTACAAAATGTCAAAGCTTATGGACGGCGGTCACGCTGACGATGATCTGGTCATGACAAAGACTCGGGATTTCTCCGAAAACAACTGAGCTTATAAATTGGTCCTCCCATTACAAACGGCAATATTTTAGACTGGTCCAAATTAAAAGGAGTTGCAGACGACAATTTAAAGTTTATGAAATTTCAGATTTTTTCAACTTTCTGGGTAGAAACATTTCTTCATTTTTACACAATGTTTTGTTTTACTTGAGGGGCGTCCAAGTGTCATTGTGTACGAATTAGTTGAGAGAAATGTCTTTGAAAAATAACTTCTTTGTCTCTGTGTGAAAGAGGGCATGTTTTGGCAGTATCCAAATATGGCTGAAAGAAACACATAAACAAACGTTACAGAGGTTTACTCGGAGATTCGACATAACAAGTATAAATGCTCTATGCTTCTGATTTCAGAGAAGATATAAACAAGAGGGCCGTTAGCCCTGGGGCGCTCACCTGAGATAAGGGCTCTTTTTCTTTCAACAGTCTAATTTCATGTTTAGGTTAGGATTATGAAACAAGTGGGCCACATTTACATATAAAGACTATAAACCTGGGGATCCAAATGTCTAAATTACAAATTCCAAGGCTTTAGTGCTAATTTGAAAGAAGGAAAAAACTTTTTCCATGGGTTATAATTTCAGAAATTAGAAAAAAGACTGAACTGATGCTTCTTGCCTATAACCCCCCCCCTGGGTCCGCCCCTGGAGACCCGAGGATCATGATTTTAGCTATTTTGTAAGAGATCAATATACTGATGCTTCATGCATAATATCAAGGCTCTACGCCTTCTGGGTCATGAGGAGAAGATTCTTAAAGATTATTTTGAAATTTCACTTTTGTTGCCATGGCAACTAGAGTTTTTAACGGATTTCAATTCTTTTAGCTAATTTTAGGGGGGGGGGGGCGACAAAGAAACATTTATGCTAATTTTGGTTCAAGTCCGCCCAGTGGTTTGGTAGGAGATGTCATTTAAAAAATCGTTCTTTATTTCTATATAAACCCCCCCCCCTGGGGCTCCGCCCCTGGGGACCCGAGGATCTTGATTTTAGCTATTTTGAAAGAGGTCAATATACTGATGCTTCATGCAAAATATCAAGGCTCTACGCCTTCTGGGTCAGGAGGAGAAGATTTTTAAAGATTAATTTGAAATTTCACTTTTGTCACCATGGCAACCACAGTTTTTAACGGATTTCAATTCTTTTGGCTATTTTTGAAGGGGACCACCTAAGCAACATTTCTGCCAAATTTGGTTCATGTCCGCCCAAGGGTTTGGGAGGAGATGTCATTTAAAAAATCGTTCTTTAATTCTATATAAACCCCACCCCCCTTGGGCTCCGCCCCTGGGGACCCGAGGATCTTGATTTTAGCTATTTTGAAAGAGGTCAATATACTGATGCTTCATGCAAAATATCAAGGCTCTACGCCTTCTGGGTCAGGAGGAGAAGATTTTTAAACATTAATTTCAGATTTTACTTTTGTTGCCATGGCAACCAGAGTTTTAAACGGATTTCTGGCTATTTTTGAAGGGGACCACCTAAGGAACATTTCCGCCAAATTTGGTTCAAATTGGCCCAGTGGTTTGGGAGGAGATGTCGTTTAAAGAAATTGTTGACGGACGACGCACGATTCACGACGGACGGACGCCGGACAAAAGGGGATCACAAAAATCCCTTATTTGCTTCTAATGAACACTAAAGGTTGCATAAAAATTGGGCCCTAATACGAATCTTATGGAATCATGCGCACAAACTTGAGATTATGCTACTTACCAAATATGAATACATGTACTTCAGACTTTCTGGTTTCGGCGGATAAGAATTATAAAGGTTCCCTTCTATGTTTCTGTATTAAAGTCATATGCGCCAGGGCAGAGCTAAAACATGGTTAGACGACCATCAGAGGAACAAACTTTATAGATGTTCTCAAGGTGTTGCAATATACGAAATATTTATGCTTTCTGGATTCAGAGAAGAAACTTTTTACAAGTCACGAGTCCATTTGATGAAAGAACTTGATATGGGCCTCCTAGAAGGGGCTGCATACGAAGCTAACAGCCTTCTAGTTTCAGACAAGGTGTAAAAGAGTTTATCAATTTTTGCCTTTTTTGTTGCAACGGCTAACGGATTTAGATCATTTGGACATTTTGGAAGAATTTTATATCTTCCTAGTACATAGACCATCTGGTTCTGGAGGATCTTTGAAAAATGCTTAATGTTTCACATTACCACCAACCAAAGGGCGACCACCCTTGCTCACCCTAAGAAGATTGTGCTAAGGTTAACTAAGTAGAAAAGCATTCATTACCTAATGACAATTGCTTGACGTCTCACACAACCATCAAACAAAGGGCGATAACCCTAGCTCGTTGTGCTAAGGTGAACTAACTTGAAAAGTATTGATTACCTGATGACAAATTTAAGATTAGTCAAAATTGAAAGCATTTACTGAATGCATTTTAAAGTTGACAAACTTAAATCTAAAACACTATTATTATACGGCAGAAAGTATTGGTAAATAATACTTTTCATTATGAAAACAGTGCACTGTGTGCTTGTAAGTAATGGTTTGATAACATTCACTTTCAAAATATTTTCATTTTCAAAGAGTTTTAGCTCTTATTTTTGTCGAGGTACAACATCAATTAGAAACAACAAAGACAGTTTGTTCAAAATTTGAGTTTTATTTCCTCGATGGGAAGTTTGATTCATAGAAATGACACAATGTGTGAAGAACATTCAACTATAATATGTATGAAAGAACAGGTACAAAACACGTCATAAATACTATACATATAATTACAGTTCATTACTCAAATATTCTTTGACAAACAAGCTTACATGAAAAAACTCAGAGACACATTTGCAGATAAAGATGAAACTGCAATACTTGGATTTCAAACTTTGGAAACATCATCACATGGATTTTCAATAACTACCTTGAACTGTTTATTCACAACCCTGATAGAGAAGTTCATGGCCCATGATTCACTATCATTTTACTAACAATACAATTATAGAAAGAAGCTTTTTTTAGAGCTACTGATAGAGGGTGTAATTCGTATATTAAGACCTAACCCATTCCAACACAGCAAAATTTTAGACCAGTCCAAATTGAAAGAAGCTCTTTTTATTGCTACAGATAGAGGGCGTAATTCGTATATTAACCCTTGTCATGCTGAACCCGGAATATTCCGGTTTTGGCAGGAGGTGAAGACTAAGATCAGACTGCACTTATGTGCAGGCTGATCTTAGTCTACACCTCCTGCTTGTACTTTACCTGCCAGAGTTGTTTATGAAGTTGATTTCCAAAAGAAATATTGATTTTTGAACAAGTTCTATCAGTGCTTTCAGCCCTTTGATTTGACAGTAATTCAGTAAGGTAATTAATACAGCATGACAAGGGTTAAGACTTAAATTTTTCACAAAGACTACCATAAATCCAATGTTGAAGGCACTCATTTGAATTGTCTCGAAGAGATGATTCAAATGAGTACCCACAACATAGTGTTTCGTTGAGAAATAGGGATTTTAGAATGCTATTAACCTCTCTTATCTAACCCTCTGTTTTTGTTATTTTCAATCAGATTTGTGGTAAACAGGAATCCAC
The DNA here is from genome assembly GCA_946902895.1 of Fragum fragum. NCBI lineage: Eukaryota > Metazoa > Mollusca > Bivalvia > Cardiida > Cardiidae > Fragum > Fragum fragum. Next base: position 66,676,008 of record OX336371.1, on the reverse strand, counting down.
TGTTCCTTTACAATTTTTGAGAAACAGACATTAAGATCAAGCTAAAATATTGTATGTAAAACAGTGTATGTGTACTTGTATAGTTTTGTATTGTCCATTTATATAAAATAACATTGTTACATTGATATCATTTGCTGAACACTGTAAATCCGGATATTTCCTTCTATAATAAACAACAAATAATATAAAGTTTTGAACACATTTTCTTTTTTCTGTGATTCAAATAGACAAACAAAATACAACAATGACTGTGATTTTACCCAATGCCACATAAACTCCAACATTGAAGCCCTTGAGGAAAGTAAGTTTGTAAAACATTGAGAGAAACAGGGAAATGTGTGATACTGGCAATTTTACCCTTTGTCACAATTTTTCAAGCCTCAAAGCTATTTTTTTCAAATTCCAAATTTAAGTTATCTGCTAATTCTTTCAATTTGGACCAGTCTTGAATCATGTTTCTGGTAATGGGTTAAAGAAAACAACAACATGATATGGTCAATACAAAAAGATAATACATAGATTAGCACTTATGTCTATAACAAGACATTTTCAAAATCGAAGTCATCCAACTGCAATTGTCTGAATTATAACCTCAATTGATAAACAAGATGTGTTTGCGAGACACCATGACCCGCCCCTCCACAACTTTACAGCTTTTTTTTGGAAATGGGACCTTGATAATTGAGTTTGACCTTGTCAGTTAACCTTGACCTTGAAAATTATGGTGATGCTTATCAATAAGATTTACCATCATGCCATATATGAGCATTGTATCTTGAATAGGCTTAAAGTAATTTAAAATGATAAGCTTTTTGGTTGAGTTTTGCAGAAGTTTGACCTTGTCACATGACCTCAACCTTGGTATCTGCAGATGCTTGTCAATGAAATATATCATGCCAAGTATGAGCAATGTACCTTGAATAGGCTTAAAAGTTATTGCAAATGTTTAGCTTTTTGCAGACAGATAGAATGACAGACAAACAGACAGGCAAGTTAAAACAATATACCCTCAATCTGTCAATATGCGGGCATAATATTAACTTGAACTTGTCAAATGTAGTTGATATTTTGTTAAAGCATTCCCACACAGTGACACTTTTTGATGCCCCAAAAGACAAGCAATTAGGAAAACATTGCATAAAATGAAGAAATTGCTTGTGACAAGCAATTTCTTCATTTTACACAATGTTTTCTACCAAGAAAGTAGAAAAAACTAGAGCTGTCGCCCTCAAGGGCTGACGAGAATACCCCCCACACCGCTAAAAAGGCTTTTCTATGAAGGAGTGGAATTTGAAGCTGTTTAATCACATGCATGACATGGTGGATGAACATTGCCAACCCTCCACCTCTTTCTGATTTTGTGTTTGTTGCTAGAGTTGACTGTTTGGAAAGGTTGGTCAATATGAGCCTATGTTAAAGAAAACTGTGAGGAGATGATGACACAAAATTATATCCACGAAAAGTCAATATGAGCCTATGTTAAATTTTTGACTCCCGGGGGCGGGGTCAAATTTGACCTCAGGAAATAAACCGTTCGATATTTTGTAAAGGTCAACAAGATGATGTTACTTACCAAATTTGGTAACTCCCCTTATGGTTACTGAGTTTTGCAATTTTAAATTTTGATTACTCCCCCCCTCCCATTAAAAAGTTCAAAATGGCATAACTCTGAAACTAACAACTGGATCAAGATGAAAATTGCAGGTGCACAACTTCATATGATAGGAAACACCCTGATAAAATTTCAGCAAAATTGGTCAAAAAATGTGGGAGGAGAAGAGGACACAAAATTATGTCCACGGACGGACGGACAGCGGACGGAGGGACGGACAACCTGATTCCAATATACCTCCCCATAACTTAGTTGTGGGGGGTATAATAAAAAAATTCATAAACTGTAAAATGTTGTGTGCAACTCCTTTCAATTTGGACCAGTCTAAAATTTGGCTGTCTGGTAATGGGTAAATCTAATATAATTTTTCCTCCTTATGTAGGTGAGACAGACAGATCTATAATGACAAAACACTACTAACCCTTGCCATTCTGGATATAATACTCTACAGAATTGCTACAGAATTGCTATAGAATCAAAGAGTTGAAATTAGTGGAGTCACTAGTTCAATCTTCATTATGAAAATTTATCCTGTAAACATCTCAAGAGATAAGCAGGTGGTGTAGATTAAGATCAGACTGAACATGTAGTTGTTATGTACAATGAACATGTACATTGGTTTCCCTGTGTCTATTTTTAGAACTCACTGGACTGTTTGATTGAAGAATTGATTGAATGGGGTTTAATGCCATATTGCACGGCTTGAGCACCCAACAATGGATTCCTGGCATTTCTCACATCAGTACTACCCCTACATCCTTTCCTAGCATCCAGCTGCTATCCCATTTATATTACGATTATCCACCCATTGGTGAGAGACAATTGTCGGAAAGAATATGTGCCAACGCCGGGGATCGAACCCATGACATCCAATGATTGAGGATTAGGAGTCTGGTGTGCTACCGACTGCGATATGACGGCGGCTTGATCGAAGAATATGAAATGTTCTCGAGTATTGGTCAGTAGAAATGAAGCAGTCATTGGAACGCTCTAAAAGAATAAAATATTCTATTACCATATATAAAGAGAATCTGTTTGCATTCTAGGTTCACTAGTTAAAAGTACTTAAGTTTTAATTCAATTGTCAGAAAAAAAGGGAATATTGTGTTAGTGCTTTATTCACAATTTGGATTATTTGGATTATTTTGGACCTGGAAATAACATAGACAGTTTAATTCGGAGTCAATCTCTAAAGGGATTACCATCTAAGTTTTTGTTTCCTGGGGATTAATGTTAAATTTTGTCTTGTAAAGTTAGTTTCTGGCTTCTTCTTTCAAGATAAATTTAGTTTGTAAAAATGTGCATGCTGATCTTTGTCTAATACCTCCAAACAAAACCAAATATTCCAGGTTCAGCATGACAGGGGTTAAAATGTTTAGAGGTAAAAAGTTTATAGAGCACCATACAGTCAGAGACAAAACATAATTTACCAAACTAATGTACCACTGAGGTCACTTTGTTCAAGTTGACAACTGATCCCCAGACCTCATCAGATTAACAAAGTACTAGACTACAAATTTTCAAACTCGTCCAATTTCAAAGAAGTTGCAGATGACAATTTTAAGTTGGTTGAATTTTAAAAGTCTTTGTCTCTTAGGGTAGAAAACATTGTGGACAATGAAGAAATTGCTTGAAACAAGCAATTTCTTCATTTTCGACAATGTTTTTCAAAGTTCTTCTCTTGAGAAGTGTCCAAAAGTGTAATTGTGTTGGAATGGGTTAACAAATTATTAGACAAATTTTGTAAAACTGGTCTAAATTCCAAGAAGTTGCAGATCACTATTTTTAGTCCATGAAATTTTAAAAATATAGGGGATGATGCAGAAATTGTTTATAATGTGATTTCCTTATTTTCAACAATGTTTTCCAAAGTCTTTTTGACAGGGATATCAAAAAGCGGTATCGAGTTGGACAGAGTTTTCAATAAAAGGCATATTATGAACAGAATTTGATATCTTCTTTTTCAGAATTGATATGACAATTATTTCTAACTCATAGTTAGTTGAAGTAAAATTGAAAATTGGAATTTGAACAAAAATAAAACACTGTGAATATGGATGAAATGATGATCATGTGAGATCTTATTTAGTCATATTTTTTACCAAATCTTTCTTTCTACAGCACTGACAAAAGAATGGGGATTTTTCATATTTTGACTTATTGCAAGAATTTGTAAAATAAGAAAATGCAACGAGAATTTTCTCCATTTTCAAGATTTTTTTTTCAAGTTGTCAAAAAAGAATGAATTAATCTAGTCAAAAGCAATTTCTTCATTCTCATAAATATTTTCCAAAGCATCTCATATTTAGGGGCATTTAAAAGTGTCATTGTGTGGGAATTTTTTAAGAGATGCCCCCCTCCCCCTTGGAGAGATCCCCCCCTTGGAGAGATTGCCCTATAAATAGTAACTTACATTCTGAGATTCAGATCAAAACCTTCAAGAATAATTTGGCCAACATCAACAATTACATTGGTGTAGAGGTTAGAGCAATACCCTAAGTTTCTCATTAATTTACTCGTTAGTCTTTTCTTGCAAAATTTAAGAACTGTCCAAATTTAAAGGTTCATTGAAAAATGACCATAGGGAAGAAAATATTGTGGAAAAAAAAGGAAATTGCTTGTTACAAGCAGTTTATTCAGTTTTTACAATATTTTCTCGAATATGAATTCCAGGGCATCGACTTGAAAGCGTGAAAAAATGAGCTAAAATGATGATATTTGAAGTTATATAGGTTTAGGACTGTACAATTTCTTATTCTGATACATTAACCCTTATCATGCTGAACCCAGGACATTCTGATTTTAACAGGAGATATAGACAAAGATCAGACTGCATATAAGTGCAGTCAGGTCTTAGTCTTCACCTCCTGTCTGTCCTTTTAAAACAGAGCTGTTTATGAAATTATTTTCAAAAGAATTATTGACAAATAAACAACAAGCACTACTAGAGATTTCAGCCCTTTGATTTTGATACAACTCTGAAAAGGATTTTATTCAGCATGACAAGGGTTAAAAACATGAACTGGATTAGAATTCAGATTTAAAATATCATGATTACATCTTGTATACTTGTATTTATGGAAGTTTATGTTTAATGAAACCTGTACATGCGGACACATAAACATTAGCATAACAATTAAAGGAAGATTTAGACAAATATTATGCATTTCTGGAATTCTTTGATACATTGAATGGCTGTCATAGCTTCTTTGGGGAAATACTTAATATCATGAATGAATGAATTTTAGGAATAATGGAAACTTGGAATGTACTAAATGTTTAAGTCATCTATCAAGCAAAAAGAAGGGAACTTATTCATAAAATAGAGTCCGTGTGCAAGCTTATGGTTTGGGTTAGTAAAATCCAATGGTAAATATAAATCTTACATCCATTTGACCATCAGAACTGACCTTGACCTTACCAGATGACCTTGAATCGTGTACTCAAAAGAAGGCCCTTCAACAAGTAAAATCTATTTTGCCCTAATGTTCTGTGACCTATCATTATGCTAGACATGGCTATATATAAACATGAACTATAAAATTCTAATACAAGATAACCAGAACTATCACAATCTTGTTGATAATTTGACCAGGAGATCCACACGATAAATTCATGATGTTGGTTGGAGAAAATTAAATTTCTTTTTTTTTAAATTTTAATAAATCACTTATATTGATGAATGCTTAGCCCTCTAACATTTAATCACATTTTTACCTTCAAATGAAAATCTTTACAAATAAAAGTGTATTTTCTATGTCATGTTAAGTTCCATTTGTTTATCACCATCTGTCTTTATATTGTGTTGGACGGACATCATAATGAAATCACCGATAACATAAGTTTAAACGTCACCACCTATAATCACCGACATATTACACGCAGGTTTCATGGCTGTCTCTGTGTGAATAAACAAAACAAAAACAACACAAAATAAAACAAAACAACATGCATGTGAGTAAGAAAATGAAAATATACCCGTCTCAAGCTGATTGTTCAAATATATTGTTCTTTATTTCTGCATAAATTGCTCCTCTTTTATGAGTGTCAGAAATCCAAATCATGGAATAACTTAAATCTGAATGATTAACTACTTCATGAATTACTTATAGCTGATTGAATAGATGAAATTAAGATATCTACAAAGTCCTGAAAATATGTGTTTTTGTATATATATATTTTTTTTTTCGTATTTGGGGTTGGCGGGGGGGGTGTCGGGGAGTGGGGGGAGGAATTATAAATAGATCATAGAATGATGAGACACTATGTTTTAAATGCCCCCCACCTGGACATCAAGGTTTCAATCATAAGAGTGATTAATTTAATTTTGGTGTAATAACAATGACTAGATGATCCCTACACGTAATCAGCATGACAAGGCTAACATATTACAACATATCAATGAATTGACAGATCACTCTGTGAATGAGGGACATTCTTGGGTTATCTCCCTTGAATACTCCCCAGAAATACATTGGTCCCTATCAGTGTTTACATGGACTTTATCCTTGGTTTCTTTGCACTGCCTTGTTTAAAGGCCAGCTGTAAAATACAAACTTAAAGCCTGGAGATGTTTGTTTCATCTTGAAAAATACATTTCTATGTTATTTCTGAACCATAAACTAACACCATTTAGAGATTTGTATTTAAACTGGAAGAGGCAAATAAAAAATCACAACTTCCCCAAACTGAACAAGGATAAAAACAAAGGTAATGAAGAGAAAGGACCAATGTACAATTTAGCACACCTTTGATTTGATGTTAACAGAACAGGAATGGTCCTCATTAATTTATCAAAACATTTATCCTGACGATGACCTAAGACATAAGACAAGAATCTATATGATGCAAAGCGTGTTGATTGCTAACCATAAATTCACTTTATACTCCTGACCATAATTTATGCAAAAATCTAGGTCAAATTGTCAGTTCTTCAGCTGCCTTGGTTATGGATCTGTCAAGTCAAGGCTGTGATAGGACTTTGGAAGAAGTATGTTTTGGTAATTGCAATTGTCAGGCTTTGTGAGATAAGTTCAAATATCAGTTTTTTGTTTTCCTTCAATCTGAAATTGGACCAGTTTGATATTTGTCTAGATCATTTCAAAATTAGCCAGGCAGAAAAAATTTAAACTGGTCAAATCGATATCATTAAAGCACAAACAACTTATTAGTTATTGAATCAACAGATTAGACAATTAGATAAAAAGAACCATTAAGGCCAGTTTCTTCATATGTTATAAATATGCTTCAAAGTATTTCTTTCCAGAAATCTTTATTTTTATCTACTAAAAGGTAATTGATTATGCTTTTTCTGCATCCCCCCCCCCCTCTGGGAGACACTTGCTAGATTTTTTTGTTAACCCATTACAACACAACCCTGCTTTTGATGCCCCTAAATTTAAAGGTTTAACCCATTCCCTCACAAGCCCTCCTTTTTACGCCCCTCAAGATAAAAAGATTTGGAAAACATTGTGATAAATGAAGAAATTAATTGTATTAAGCAAATTCTTCATTATCCATAATGTTTCTGTCCAAAAGGATGTACAAATTTAAAAGTCGATCAACTTAAAATTGTCACCTGCATTTTCTTCCAATTTGGCTAAGTCTGAAATTTAGTTGTGTGAGAATGGGTTAAGAAAATGTGGTAAATGTAGAGATTGAAGTTCTATCCCTGAAAAATGTCATCAGCAACTCTTTTCATTTATGACTAGTCTAAAATTTTGCCATCTGGTGATGGGTTAAATGTAAAATGTCAAGTTATCTCATAATTATCAATTTTTCACTATAATGATGGCGGTGAACTATTGATCAAAACAAGGAACTAGATACGAAAGTATGCAAAATAGTTCCATCTCTTTTTGGGGGGAGGTATGAAACGAACTTTTCAGCCAATTAGAATGCAGATAAGTTGATAGCCAAACTAGAATATTTTTAACCAAATACCAGACGGCAAAATTTTAGACTAGTCCAAATTTAAAGTAGTTGCAGATGATAATTTATAGTTTATGAAATTTTAGATTTTTCAACTTCATGGCTAGAAAACATTGTGTAAAATGAAGAAAAATATTTTTTCCTGAGGGGCATCAAAAAGTGTCACTGTGTGGGAATGGGTTAACGGTAGATCTTAAAGTTGTAAGAAAATAAGGTGTAAACTAAATTCTGTGAAATTAGAAAAGCACAATTAAACACATGCAGAAACACAATGTAATTTTAGAAAACAATGAATTCACAATAAAACATGCAAAACACAATCCAGCAATGAATCCTGCTCTCCTCACATAGAATAGCGTCGTAGCTGTATAATACATTTCAATACCTCAATTAACATTAAATCAAAACACCTCAGTAAAATGTCTAATACCTACAGACATTGCAGTTCAATTCAAAATTACTCCATTAGTATTGTTTAGAAAAATCTTAATTCACAATGTAAAAGTGGCTTTCCTACAAATTGTCGGTGCACAAGTAAAAGGTCGCAACTACAGCTTGATCAAAGCTGTAATAACAACATTTTGCTCACGCACCGAAAACATGTAACAGATTTTGTTCTAAGACCATCATTACATTAAAACTACTGTAATTTAGATAATTCATAGCATGAACTGCAGGCAAACAATTCACTCAAATCATTTATAAGGACTTAAAATGAACTTTGAACTCTGATATTGGTCTACGTTGTGAACACTTATTCAGGATCCTCTATACAGAAGCCCTAAACTTCATTTAGTCAGTTGAAGAATTGAGGTACATAACCTCTGTACAGAAGCCCCAAAATTTCATTTAGTCAGTTGAAGCATCAAGGTATTGAAGTATTGAGGTATTAACCTCTCTGCAGAAGCCCCAAACTTTATTTAGTCAGTTGAGTATTAAGGTATGTAACCTCTGTACAGAAGCCCCAAACTTCATTTAGTCAATTGAGGTATTGAGGTATGTAATAGTGACTTACTCTGACTCAGAATCAGAAGAAATGCTTCCTCGGTGAGTCAGCACTTTGACCGTCATCTTATTAGGAGACGCAAGTGGACTTCCCAGTCTTTGTAGCGGACTTTGAGGTACGTCTCTCGGAGAATGTTTTAAATGGGGTGATCCAAATGGTGACGAAACAATGTCATGATTTTGAATGTTATTTGAATCATTTCGTAGACTGTCATTACGTCTTGGTGGTGAAACTAAAAAATCTCTTCCTATACAATATAGCAAAGTGTTGAGGATTAACCCTTGACATGCTGAATAAAATCTTTATTGGGGAATTAAATGAAAATCAAAGGACTGATAGCACTGTAAGGCTTTAACCCATTCCAACACATTGAAATTTTAGACTGGTCCAAATTGAAAGAAGCTGCAAACAACAATTTCAAGTTGATGAAATTTTAATTTTTTAGGTCTTTCTGTATAGGAAACATTGTGGATAATGAAGAAATTGCTTGATACAAGCACTTTCTTCATTTTCCACAATGTTTTCCAAAGCTTTTTGCTTGAGGGGCGTAAAAAGGAGGGCTTGTGTTGGAATGGGTTAACTGTGGGGTCAATATTTCTTTTGACAAACGTATTCATAATTAATTCTGACTTGAATTGGACAAGTAGTTGGTCTATACAAAGATCACACTGCACATATCAATGGTTCAGAGCGAAACAGTTGTAACTGCCTATAATTACATAGGGGGTTACAACTGTTTCGCACTGAAACATCAACATGTGCAGTCTATTCTTTGTTTATACCTCCTGCATAAACAGGAATATTCCAGGTTCAGCGAGACAAGGGTTAACATCATAACACACCTGAACAAACAAACAGAAGTTGTCGAGGTATCAGCCATACTTTGTTTTGGAATCAATCAGATCAAGCATCAGCCATCGATATATAGATAGCTAGGAAATGACAATTGACGAAACAGACTTGTGCTTTACGGACACATAACAAAGGTCATAATATTAAAATTTCAAAGCTTTTAATTCTCAAACGATTGAATTATTGATTGAATGTGGTTTAACGTCACTTTTAACAGTATTTCAGTCAAATCGTGGAAGCTGGAGAACTTAAGAATGGATTCCTGGTATTTCTCACACCAGTACTACCACTACATCCTTTTCTAGCCTCCAGCTGCTATCCTACTAAGTTTTAAGATTATCCTCCCATTGATGAGAGACAAATGTCGGAAAGGATATGTGCCGCTGCCGGAGATCGAACCAATTAAACCTCAATTGAAAAGTAAGTGACCGAAATACACTATAAGGCTAGAACTACACAGTTGCCAATGTGATTTAAAGGTTTTTGTTTGAAAACAAATGACATTATATCCACAATGATGCATAACTATTTTCATATTACAATTTTTCAATTCCATTTACGTTTCAAGGGAGGATGAAAGACTGTATTAACAATCCATACATTGTATGGAGTTATTACAATCCTGCCCTCATCTCATTATTTTGACATTAATGCCTGTATAAATCTATAGCAAAAATCATAGAGGATTGAATTATATACAAATTAAACAAATTAAATTGACTGGAATGTTGCAAATAAATAAAGTAAATTGTATGAACACACTTTGATTTCAATATATATACACTCTTTTATACAATTAATATTTTTTATGAACATATATTTTTCAGTAAGATCTTCAAAATATATAACTTTCATACATTGCACATTCTAAATTCACAATTCAAAAACAGGAAACAGAAGTCAAGACTAATTACAAATTTAGCATAGCAAGCCATAGAAGCCATTTTTTGTAGTTTACCATTGCCCTCCCTTAGTTTAACCCATTTTATTCCCTTAATATCTAATAATGATTGAACACCTCTTTTAATTGACCGATTCCCAGAAGTCAAAAATAAAGACTGAACCAAATTTAAAGATGTTGTAGATGACAATTTTTACTTCATACAATTTTTTACATTTTAGTCTAGTAGTTTAGAAACATTGAGTTTGTTTGTTTGAATAGTGTTTAACACCACTTTTAACAGTATATTTCAGTCAAATTGTGGTGGCCGGAGCACCTAACTGCGGTTTCGAAGTCCGAAGTTTATGACTAGGCTCCTCAAGAATTGTTTTGGTAAACATTGAGAGAAGAACAGATACTATTTGTAGTAATCTATTTCAAATTTTCTCATATTGTTTTCTAACCTCCATGTCATTTATATTCCATTTAAATGCACTTTAGATTTTCTTCTACAAAAACTTTCACACTAAATTTGTTTCATCTGGTAAAGGCTATACTGCTTTCTTATGCAGGAATATTTCAGAATCAATTGAGGACAACGTAATTCAATACTAGATGACAAAATGTGAATAAAGTTCCGGAGGACACTTCAAAATGTGTCTAAATAAGAAGATACATACTAAACATTGTAGAAAACATTGTGAGAATTTCTTAAGAGTATCAGTACTTGGACATGTTAAGTTTGCAGTCTGATAAAAAATTTCATTTCATGTTTAAACTCTGGAAAACAAAATATGATATTTTTATAAGGTAGCACTTTCACATGGTCATAAAAAGGGACAACCTGGAAAGCTTTAAACTATAACCCCCATTCAGTCTGTTTGGAGAGGCTACGCTTATCATTGTCAAACCTTTTCATTGTTGTAAGATTTTCTGAGTATAAAAACGTCTTTCTACTTAAATATGAGTTGCTCTTCTTACATCTTTAATTATTCTAATTTTCTATCCTATTTTTCTAAATGAAACTGGGATCTTAGATTGACCCTTGCTGGATGTAATCAATTACAGTGTATTTATAGGGATCACATAATAAATTCAACCATGTAAATAGTAGGATATTTTTGTTCAACTTTGTGAGAAGAAAGGCGAGTATATTCCCTGTCCGTATCTTGTACCTTTATATTCGGGTGTCTGTAAAGTTACGTCAGGCTGGATACTCGATAGTGTGGTGGGCTGATCACTCACGCGGTACTCAGAGTCACTACCTCGCGGGGAATTAGATAACTGTGGGTCACCTGGCCACTGGCCCAGACTGTGGGGTTGAGGTTTGGGTTGGTATGAAGGTGTTGGGTTCCCTGAAATTACAAAAATGTTAATCCTTATCAACACAGTACTCTGTGATATATCTCTTAACCTTTTAAAAAAACTTAAAATTTCAGACCAGTCTAAGATCAATAACTCATTTCATGTATTGTAGTTATCTTTGCACTGTTCTGTTTGTTTTTAGTTAAACTATCCTTAAATTTCTTGTGTACTAAATGACCACAGCTGTCGATGCATCATGAAACATCAACCAATTGCTCCACTGGCTTGAATGTACTTATTAAGCAAATGGTATTTTCATGAACTCAACATCAAATGGATCATCTTTGCCATGTCTAGCAAATAAATTTAGTCAACCAAAATCACAGATGAATCTCAAACTTTCCATTGTTTTACAAAAGTCAGGTCAAGTTTGATAAAATCAAATTACCTAGGTAGAAGGCTTATGGAAATTATAAATGGTTTTCAACCTGATCAATAGTGACCTTGATCTTTGACCCAAGTCATGGAAAAAAAGTTCAATTATGATCTTGACTCATCCCCCCCCCCCCAAAAAAAAGAATGGGTACTTCCTTGGATCTGTAGCAACAATTGTATGAAGTTTCTAGATTATAGGTCAATTGGTTCTAGAGTTAGATTGTTTGTTTGTTTGAATGTAGTTTAAAACCACTTTTAAAAGTATTTTAGTCATATTGCAGTGGCTGCCATTCAAGCACATATGGATTCCTGGTATTGCTCAGAATGTACCACCTCTACATCCTTTTCCAGCCTCTAGTTGCCAATCTCTCTAAGGTTAATACTTACCTACCCATTTTTTGGAGACAAATGTTGGAAAGGATATTTGCCAGTCAGTTTTCAGCTAGTCAAGCTTAAACCCAACAGGACAGCATTATAGCCATTGAATGCATTAACCCATTACCAAACTATAGACTTTTAGACTAGTCAAAATTGAAAGAAGTTAAAGACAACAATTTGAAATTGATTGATTTTTGAAGTTCTTCGTCTTTTGGAGTAGAAAACATTGTGGGAAGTAAAGAAATTGCTTGTTTCAAGCAATTTCTTCCTTTACCACAATATTTTCCAAAGCCTATTTTACAAAGGGGTGTAAAAAAGCGGGAGTGTGAGGTAATTGGTCAATCCTCTCATCCCCACAGCTAAACCAGTGTTGTTTCATGTAAAGATAAAAGCAAATAGTGTTTACCTGTCATACCTGTGTAGATATGCTCAAATGGATTTTGATAATGATGTTGTGATGTTGGCACTTGATAATGGGGCTGGTCCCCCGTAGGGAGCTGGGGTTGTATTGCATCAGGTTGTGGAGATGGGCGCTGTTTGTTCTCTTCTTTCTGCTTTAACTTGGCCTGTTCTAATGCGTCTTCTGTTCAATAAGGAGAAATAGGTAAGAATTCAAAACCAAATTAACAGTTATAATTTTGTTAATATAAAATTACTTTTGTAAAAGAGGTCCAGTGTGAAGCCATTTTCTAAAGACATCCACTGGGAAAAAGTTTAATATTGTGGAAATTATTTAACCTGGAATTATTTAGATAAGATTATATCATTAGAACTGTTGTTTTACATCTAGAAATAAACAGTTGAAAATCACAGAAATTCTACCTTGTTGACATAGTTTAATGCATCATTACAAGTAATACTAGCAAATGCTGATTTTATTATAAAATAGCCTCTAGGTTGTATCATTTGAAAAAAAAATGTTTGCAAATTTAAATCACTGACACATACAAAAATATCAACAGAATTTACTAAATAAGTACGACAAATGCAGGTGCTACATCAATGCCAAGGCCATAATAATTACTCAGATATTTGGTCAATAGGACAGCTTAAATATATGTTACACTTTGTGCATGTACATATCTTAATGATCCCTCAGCCCATAGCATACATTAATATTAATAGATTTTCTACAACAAGATGACCATATGCAGGTATCCCAGTCTATTTTTTAGGATATTGGTAAAACAAGGTTGAATTGTTATATTGAAGAGGTAACAGAAATCACACTTGCAATTGCAATACTTCCCCTAATAACACTTGCAATACTATCCCATATCACACTTGCAATTGCAATACTTTCCCAAATCACACTTACAATAAGTTATACCTCATATTATGTAAAGAATAGACTGATTAACCCACTCCACATTTTGACACCTTTTGACACCCCTAAAGAAAAATGATTGGGGAAACATTGTGTAAAATGTTTTTTCCAGAATATTTTCTACCCAGAAAGGTGAATAATTCTAAAATTTCATAAACTTTAAATCAGAATCTGCAACTCATTTGAATCTGGACCAGTTTAGAATTATGCTGTCTGGTAAAGGGTTAAGGAAAAGGTTTGTTTGTATCAATAAATGATAGTGTACAGAATTCCTACATCATTAATGTAGGTTTGAGTATAATGGGAAAGGTTAGTAAGGATAAAATCATGTGACATACATGGGCAAATTTTCCCAAAACCACTCACTTCTCAGAATGACATACAACCATTGACCATGTTATTTTACATTGGTAGATTCCACTAAATTGCAAACTGGGAATGATAAAGTAATATATTACAGATTTGGAAACAGAATAGGTATTACTAAACTTCTCTCATATTAAACATGAGCTAAAACTGGTAAAAAGGAGCCAGGCAGAAAACATTGTGAGAAAGGAGAAATAGCTTATTACAAACAATTTATCCATTTCCCACGCAGAGTATTGTTTACTAATTTCTTCAGGGCATCAACAATCTGTATTGTGTGGTAAAGGGGCTCACCCATTCTCACACAATCCTGCCTGTTTTATGTCCCTCAAGGAAAAGCACTGGAAAACTTTGAGGAAAATTAATTGATTGAAACAACCAATTTCTTTATCATCCATAATGCTTTCTATCCAAAAAAGGCGAAAGGTTTCAAAATCTCATCAACAAGAAAGTGCCAGTATGTCATGTCAATGTAAAGTTTGCTGTAGGCCAGTTTGCAATTCAGAGAAACCCAATCCAACACCACCATTATGTGTCCCAATAAACCCAGTTACCTGTTGATACCAGTTTGTGGAAATAATGAAGTAATTTCTGAGCATCTGGTCACATAAAAAAGAATACAGCAAAAACATTAAAATAAAATTGAAATCTCAGAATACTTGCCCTATATAATTTAACTTTTTCCGAATAAATGAGTCAGTTTCTTACTTGTTCTTTAACCTTTTTTGAGAGTTTGAAGGTACATATTTTAGGGTTCTTTAAAATTCTAAATATTTTTTCTTTAGATCAAGATTTAAACCATTACCACACAATGCCACTTTTTGATGCCTGCTGTTTTCTTGTTTAGTATTTTAGGCAACAAAACACAGGTCAATCAATTCCAATGTTAAATCACACAGGTATGTGTCAATGGGATATACTGAAGGAATAATTTTTAACTTCATAGCTGAGGGACAAACAAACATACCTAATGAACTAGCAATAACATCAAGGTTCTACACTAAATATTCTGAGGAAAAAATAATTCAACCCATTACAATATGTCAAAATTGGTGGTCCTAAATTGCTCACCTGAGGCATCTGCAAAGTACTTTTTTGTCTACCCTGAAATTCTTTCTACTTAGATTAAACTCAAACTCTAATTACTGTCTGCAACTTCAATGGGTGTAATTTTAGCAACCTCAGTAGAAACAATCTGGATGTATTATAAATTAAATATGATTGCATAACAAATTATACATTAGGAGAGGAAGATATTTGAACATGCCCTTATTAAGCGTTTTTCATAAGTTTGGATGCCTTAGGAAGGGCCATGGTTGTCCAAAAGAAATAAAGATTGTAGATAACAACAATGTTATCCTATGTTTTTAATGTAAATGATCTAGGACCTATATTTATAAAGAAGAATTTTTTCAATGCGATTTAGGCAATTTTCAAATCCAGGGGAAGTGCAATGTTTTATCCTAGGGCTAAGATTTTAGCCAACATGGTAGAGAACCATCTGGTTATGCTATATACCAAATATGAATGCCTTAGACTTTGTAGATTGGGAGGAAAAGACTGTTGAACATGGTCTAATTGAGCAATTTTACGAACTTTGGACTCCCAAGGAAGGGGTGTTTTTTAACCTACAGGCATAATTCAATCAAAATTGATAGATAACAGCCAGGCTATGCTACTCTCAAAATATCAATGCCCTCCGCCTTAAAATGAAAATTTTCTTTTTTTTTTTTTTTTTTTAACATACTCAAATTTTGCATTTTTCCCAATTTGGACCCCTAGTGCAGGACCATTTTGGACCCTAGGAGGAGAACTTTTAATGATATAGTACAAAACCATCTAGTTATGCTAAATACCAAATATGAATATCCTAGACCTTATAGTTTAAGAGAAGTCTTTCGGAATTGCTCTTATTAAGCATTTTTCAGAACTTTGGACCTCAGGGGCGGGGCCATTTTTGACCCCGAGATTAAATATTTAAAAACTTGGAAGAGAACCATAATAAATAAAAAACAACAACAAATGTTTACTAAATTTCCCATTTTCATATGCCGTGGTTACAAGAGTTTTTGATGAAATTATATTCTTTTAACAACTTCACCCAAGGAACATCTCTGCAAAGTTTCAGCTTGATTGGCCTAGTGGTTTAGGAGGAGAAGATTTTTAAAGATTTACTAAAGATTCCCATTTTCATATGCCGTGGCAATCAGAGTTTTTGACGGAATTAAATTCGTTTAACAACTTTTGTAGAACTTCACCGAAGGAACATCCCTGCAAAGTTTCAGTTTGATTGGCCTACTGGTTTAGGAGGAGAAGATTTTTAAAGAAATTGTGGATGGACGGACAGATGGACAGACAGTCAGACAGACGGACGACAGACAACGACCGATCTCAATAGCTCACCTTGCACTTTGTGCTCAGGTGAGCTGAAAATCTAAAGTTTCATAAACTTTAAATTGTTGTCTGCAACTCCTTTTAATTTCGACTTGTCTGAAATTGTGTTGAGTGGGAAAGGCTTAAGTTGATGAAATTTTTTTTAAAAAATCTTGTTTTTTTAGGTAAAAAAATTGTGGACAGAATATAACCTTTGGACATGACATTCACCGTAAGAGTATGAGCCTGAACCAAGTACTCCATTCTTATTCTGTTCAAGACATAAAAGCAAGTTGAACATAAAGTAAACCTGACCATAGGATCAAGATATATAAACAAGGTCAAAATCTGACACTTGATCTTCCAATGTGACCTCGTCCTTTAGAGAAGGAACTTTAATCAAGTGCATCACACCAGTTCTCATCAAGATTTACAAGTCTACTCAATAATCAGAGAATGAAAACATAATAGTAAGTGATACAGGCAAGGTCAAAATTTGACTATTGATCTTTAGTGGTGATTATGACCATTAGAGTAGGAGCCCAAAATCAGGTGTAGGAAACTTTATTTCATTATGATATACAAGTGTGTAAAAAAATAATCAGAATCTGACCATAAGTTATTTATATATAATTAACCTTCAGGTGCAACCTTGACCTTCAGATAAGAGTCTGAATCAATCACAGCAAATTGCTCCTACCAAGAAATATAATGAGAATGGGATCATAGCTGCAAGAGATCTCACAAAATGATACAGAGAGAAGAACTTTAATTTCTTATCTAATAGACTTGATAATGAGAGTGGTAAAATAAACTTGATTGAAAGCCGACATCCAGTTGATATATCACAGCCCTCTATCAAAGAATCAATTGAAAAGAGAATTAGTATTTATACTGGAAGCGAGCTGTAAACTCCAACATTGGCCAATATTTATATCAAGCATTTTTGTTGGTTTGGCTGCTTAAATATCATGACTAAAGCTTATTGAAACTGTAGTTATGTTTACAATGTAGTTATGATATTTGAGTCACCAACTAACCATTTACTTTTTTTGTAACACCATACTGGCTACACGTTTTTAAAACTGAGCCAAACATCTGCCAATTTGTTTACACAGACAGAATATTTTATAGTTCAATAAAATTAAGATTTCTTTTCTTTAAATTAATTACATCTTTTATTTTTCATTTTTAATTCAGCAAGTTCAAAAACTGTACATCAGTTGCTGCCTGTAAAAGCCTAAACTAGACCAACCAATAGACGACAAACAGACGGACAAACCAAATACTTTAAAATAAAGTTTTCTTATTACAACAGATCTAACCTAAACTAGACAAAGCTAGACCAACCAATAGACGGACAAACAGACGGACAAACAAAATACTTTGAACAAAGGTATTCTTATTACAACAGATCTAATCTAAACTAGACAAAGCTAGACCAACCAATAGATGGACAAACAGACGGACAAACAAAATACTTTGAACAAAGGTATCCTTATTACAACAGATCTAACCTAAACTAGACAAAGCTAGACCAACCAATTGACGGACAAACAGACAGACAAACCAAATACTTTAAGCTATGGTATACCTATACCTTCTGTTCATCATGTTTGCATTGACAGTACCTACCAATTTTCTTATTTTTAGGAAGCTGTTTTTCCCAGTCCATTTGGACATCCATGTCATCATCATCATCGGAGGAATGACTGGACGCCAGATCGAGGCTCACACGCTCCGACATTTCACTGTCTGAGTCAGAATCATTCCCATCTCCTTTAGCACGAATTTGTATTGTATTGTGGTCTGTATATATGAAACAAAAGAATATCTTTGAACTATCATATAATTAACCCTATTTGTGCAATCACTTGTTATCAACATATTAAAAGTTTGTTTATGTACATGGGATTTAAGCCACTTTTAACAGTATTTCATTCATATCTTGTCGCTGGAGCACTTAACCATGAATTCCTGGTATTTCTCACACCAGTACTACAATTTTCAAACAAGTGAAACATAGTAGGAAAAAGAAGACATTGCTTGTCACAAGCAATTTTTTTTCTGTCCACAATGTTTTCTTTCCTTTAAGCTGGTTATTTCTCTATTTACACACAGTAGATTTGTTTCTCCCAGCTCTCTAAATTTGGACCAGTCTGAAATGTTGTCATCTAGTAAAGGGTCAACAACATTTCAATTCTAAATTTTTATCAAATAGCATTACAGGACATTACAGGAATAATTAATCATATCTAAACTGTTTTTTTCAATTCCATACTTGTTAATTCAATTTTATGCACTCTGATTTAATGGTCCCATCATTTTTCATCTAATCTTATCTCATGATAAAGAATTTGGTGAATAACTCTAGTTCATGTATAGAAGTTAACAGGATATTTATAAATCCTAAACCAATTATGGCATGAACGAACAGTTAACCCGTTAACATACAATCATGCTTTTTGACATACGAAGAATTATAGTTATAAAAAACTGTAGGAAAATCATAAATTGCTTTGAACAAGTAATTTCTCCTTTTCACAAAGTTTTCTACCATATTTAGCAGTCATTTTCAATTTTAAGGCACTTTGATATGTTGTTTCTAACTTTTTTCCCATTTGACCAATTTTGACAAGTGCTATCGGTTAAGAGATCATTAGATTCATTTGATGATTTCTACAAATTTCTTTTCTTTGGTCAGAAAGTAAAATTCATGGTCTTGTCTTAATTCATGATGTTCATTATATAGATATCTTACCCAGCTCATCCCCCTTTTCAGGGTTATATCCGTACGGTGGATGTAAACCATTATTTTTCGGATATTTCATAGAGGGTCCTCCAGACGTAGATGAGCTAACACTGCGTAGATACTCTTCTCCCTTATAAATACCACCACTACTTTTACTGGTTGACCTACTTGTGGTGGAGGTGGTTGAGATTCCAACATTTATCCTGCTCATAGGACCCTCCACAGAGTCATTTCTGTACGCTAAAGCAGATTTCTGAAAACAGGCAATAACTGATAATTTAATTCTTAGTTTTGTCTATCAAACACGGTTGTTCTGATTGGTCAAAAAAAAAAATTCATACCTCCATGAACAAAATCTTGAGTACGCAGCCATTGTGTATACTTCTGCACATCCATACAAAAAAGTATCAAAATTTGAAAATTTTTTGCTTTTTTGCTCTTTGCTCTTAAATTATAAGAAATGAAGAGAATATATTTTTTTTTCATTGAGGTATGAACCAAAAAACCTAATCACACTTAAGTATGAATCCACTTTGCCTATACATACAGTGTGGACAGCTTTTTCGGTTCACACCTCCATGAAAACAATGTTCTTTTCATCTCTGCAATCTTTCTATCAGGATCTCCTATGTATCATATGTTGAGTTATCAATAATAAGAATATCATTCTTCAAAAAAAAATCATTTTTCTTTTGCTATTCGCAATCCATTACAAAATGTCAAAATTTTAGAGTACCGGTAGTCCAAGTTGAAAGAAGTTGCAGACAACAACTCTTAGTTGATGGAATTTGAAAAACTTTTTCCTATTATGTAGAAAACATGGTTGAAAATGAAGAAAATGCTTGTTACAAGTTAACCGTCTATCCGAAAGACAATTAGTTTGTTAGATCGGTCATCAAAGGGCTCAAACCCATGATCTCTAGTTTTGAAAACAAGTACTCTACCAACTGAGCTAACCCAGCTGACAATGAGTCTAAAAAACTGCAGTATTTATACTGAGCATTGTAATACAAGCATTTATAATACTTACACTGTGTAAAGAACTCCTTGTACCACCAATATCTTCTAGGTCTAGTTTCTGACCCCGTATCTTATACCAGAACTTCTTCAGTTCTAACCTAACCTGTATGAAAGAAGTTGAATGAGGATCTAAATAATCCAATGACAGACACCAAATTTTACAATAGTTCAAATCCAATGTTGAATTTCTTTTTTGTCATTTGAGCTTGAAACATTGTGAATAATGAAGAAAATTCTTTTAACAAGCAATTTCTTCATTGTCCACAATGTTTTACAAAGCCTTTAATTCTTTAGGGGCATCTAAAAGCCTTATTGTGTGGGAATGGGTTATTATTTCAAAAGTTCCATACATTGTGTTCTATAAACCTTCAAACTTACATACACAAATATCATACATTTTCTGACAAAAGTGTTTCCAGCATTTTACTTTCCTCATTTTACATCAGACTGTTCTTTAGATGCAATAGATTTCTTATGTTTGGTGGCATTTACACTATATTTGTTGTTAATCTTGGTTATTATTCACCAAAATAACTTTTCCACGTGCCTGTGATTTATGGGTATCATCAACATTTGGTCTCAAGGATAAATCCTAATAATATTACATTGCCTTAATGACTGTAACTAGACAAATTGTGGAGAAAAGTGTGCTAAATAGAGCTTCAGATTGAGCCAACACACTTCTATGTACCTTTTGCGTGAAACAGTTCACAATGATTTGAAAAATAATTACAAGTTTATGTAAACCATAAAATAAGATGATATAAATAATGCCATTTCTTAACAAGTGCTTCAAAGTGCAGTGCATATATGCTAAGAGGGGCTAATATATACCTGAAGGGGTTTGTCAATTGTCAGTGAATTAACACTGTAGTTTCGTGCTATTTTGAAAAGTCAAGGGCAGATAACTCCAAAACAACTTAAAAGATAAAAAAAATTTCATCTCGTGCACAACAAGACAGCAGGGTGATTCACTATGGCAAGTTTCAATTCATTTAAAATAAAAATGTAGGAGGACAAAAAACACAAAAAACCCTGCATATTTAAAGCTATTTTGCTATGCCTAGGGAAGTAATTCTAAAACGAGTCGATAGATAAAAATAATATTAGTCTCGTGCAAAACTAGACGACATAGAGATTCATTTTGGCAACTTTCGATTCATTCCAATCAAAACTGTTGGAGGAGTTCGGCACACAAAATATTGCTAATGAACAGAGAGACAGACAGATGGATGATAGGTTTGTTTGTTTGAATGGGGTTTTACGCTGCTTTCAACAATCTTTCAGTTATATCGCGGCGGCTGGAGCACCTAACAATTGAATCCTGGTATTTCTCACACCAGTACCACCATCACATCCTTTCCTAGCCTCCAGCTGCTAAGATGGACGATAAGACAACCAAGGCTATAACATAATACAACCTTTTTGAATATGAATACAAATGGGTGAACTTCACTTAAACCAATTCTATAAAACAATATCTACCAATAATAGTTTAATCATACAGTTTTAATGCATAGAAATAAGTCAGAACCTTACATGAATCAAAAGAAATTCTTGATCAAGATCTCTTACCTTGGAATGTGCGAGTACATAGATGGCAAAAATGAAAACTCCAAGAGCTAGACAGAATATTGAGTAAATATAATGAAGCACCGGGTATGAGAAATTCACTGTCAGTAGTCCAACAACCCAGATTATACCCCATAACATTAATATCACAATGTTGGCAACCAAACCCAATCTGAAATATATAAATGTAGATTAATCCATTACAAGTTGCGAAAACTTTAGACTGATCCAAATTGAAAAATGTTGCAGGCAACATTTCAAAATGTGCTGACATTGGAAAATAAGTGGAAAATTAGATACAAAACATAGTAAAAATCTATTTCTCCTTTTTCCACAAAGTTTTCCATGATTGTATTAGGGTAAATTTCAAATGAAACCTATTCCAAATGCAATTAACTAAGTATGGACACACATTATTTTACACTAATGAATTATTCAATCAGTTGTATCCAATAAAAACTGTTTAATATTCAAATTACAATTAGATAACTATTGGGTTATGCTACATTCCAAATATGAATGCTTTAGGCCTTATTGTTGATAAGATTTTTTTCAACTTGCTCATTTTGAGCTAAATTCCCAACTTTGGATCTCTGGTATAGGGATGTTTTTGACCCCAGGGCTTGAATTCTAATAACATACTACAAAACCATTTAGTTTTCATGCATAACAAATATGAAAAACTTAGGCCATAAAGTTCAGGTTGAGAATAGTTTGGAACTTGCTCTGAGTGTTTTTCCAAACTTTGGGTCTATGGGGCGAGGCCATTTTTGACCAAAAGGGTATAATTTTTGATAACTTGATAGAAAACCATATGATTATCATATGTATAAATTATACATGCCTTAGGCATTATAGTTTCTTAAAAAAGATTTCTATAGATTTTTTAAAATTTCAAATTTTCAATTGCTATGGGAACAAGACTTTTGCACAAAATGAAATTTTCTAATAACTTTTGTAAAGCTTCAGCCAAGAAAAAAAAAAAACCCTGAAAAGTTTCAGCTTAAATGGTCATGGTTTTTGAGGAGATTTTTAAAGATTGTGGATGGACAGACAACGTACAATGACGGATCACTAGTGCTCAGGCGAGCTAAAAATGGGCTTGAAAAATTATGGATAATGAACAAATTGCGTGTCATAAAATGTACGAAGCTTCACAGGTGTGTTAACAAATCATTAAGACCCATTTTCCTATTTCACTGTTTTTTTTCCATACAAATTATGCATGGTCCAGGGATTTTGATTATTGGCTTAACTATGAAACTTCATCAAATTCTGACAAGTAAATAAGATGATACTAGGAAGAACTAATTTTGCATTGAGTACACACACCCTTTTGTGTGATTGAAAAAAAGGGGGAAAGTTATCTGGGAATTATAAGAAGATTGCATATGAAGTGTCATCAAATTCGGTCAATGGGTAAATAGTTTCAGATGACTGAAGGAAGAAAGGAAGGACATAGACATAGTATCTGACTATAATGCTCCACAGGGAAAGTATAATAATGGAAATAATACAAAATGTCAGTTTTTTGCAGACAATGCTAAGGCCATATCAATACCTTAGGTTGTCTCAGAACATCCAAGCTAGAAATATGGGTCAACATAACCTTATTTTCACTAAATCTGATCATTAAAGGTCAAAATGACATTATTTCCATTAAATTGGAAAACATTGCCTAATTTCAACTCAACATTAACTTATTTCAATTAAATTTGACAAATAAAGGTGAACATTATCTTATTTCAACTAAATCTGACAAATAAAAGTCAACATGACCTTATTTCCACTAAATCCCCTTATTTCAACTAAATCTTACAAATGAAGTTCAACATTACCTTATTTCCATTAAATTTGACAAATAAAGGTCAACATTACCTTATTTCCATTAAATCTTACAAATGAAGTTCAATATTACCTTATTTCCACTAAATCTGACACGCTGACTTTCTCTCTACATGACGCTTTAAAGGCCAGGAAGAATGTAAACACAGTGACAATGACAGAGATTGTGATGGGCCCCGCAAAACTCCAGATAAACTTGTCCGACATCGATAACCAACAACTGCAATAAAGTGTAAGAGTTATCATTGAAACATAGTACAGTATCTAATAACAGTTAAATATTATCAATACTCACATTGAGATATAATAACACACCTTTCCACCCAAAACAAGAAAAAGACCTATAAGCTAATTTCATATTAACACATTTCCACACGATAACACTTTTAGATGCCCCTCAAGAAAAGCAATCGGGAAAACATTGTGTAAAATGAAGAAATTGCTTGAAACAAGCAATTTCTTCATTTTCCTCAATGTTTTCTACCACAAAACTTGAAAAAATCTAAATATACATACACTTTTCATTACCATGTGCAAACCCTAGTCTAAAATTTTGACATCTGGTAATGGTTTAAGTAACATAAAACATAGATCAGTCTAAAACGTTTTTCTAACAAGGGCAAGAACTGTTTCTAATTAGACCTACACTAGTCTTTAAGATCTTTACTTTTAAGAGTTAATAAATTAAATTTTGGTTTCATCTATCAAAAATGGGCATTCTGATTGGTCAAAATAATTATCTAAACCACCATGAACAAAATTTTTCGCACAAAATAGTTCCATATAAAAATGTATCAAGATTTGTAAAGTTGATGCTTTTTTCAATTAATGCTATTATATTAAACCTAATCACACTTATGTATGAATTCACTTCGCACATTCATACAGTATAATTAGTTTTTTTGGATCATACCTCCATGAAAACAAAAAATATTCTCTTGATTAACCCTTGTCATGCTGCATAAATAACCTAACTGAAATGCTGTCAAATCAGAGAGCTGAAAGCACTGATAGAACTTGTTGTTCAAAAATCAACATTTTCTTTTAGAAATCAACTTCATAAACAACTCTGACAGGAAAAGTACAAGCAGGAGGTGCAGACTAAGATCAGCCTGCACATAAGTGCAGTCTGATCTTAGTCTACACCTCCTGCCAAAACCGGAATATTCCGGTTTCAGCATGACAAGGGTTAACAAAATGTTTGTTATTATTAATTGAGGACTCACAATGAAGATGTTCCATAACTCTCTGTTTTCAGGCCAACAGCTAAACTAACAATGATCCCGGGTATGACATAGGCGATGAGGTAATAGAACTTCATAGAGCCCTGATTGATGTTACGAACTTCCGTCAACATACGATAGATATGTAGAACATCAACAAACAGCCATGAAAATCCAGCCATGAAGAAGTAATGTAATGTGATCGCCACTAATCTACAGTATAACTGAAAATAAACATAGGGTAAGAAAATGATAGATGATGGCTGTCAGTAAAGGAATCAATCAACTAATCAAATCATTTATTACAGACTAGAAATGAACTTTGAACTCTAACACCAGCCAACTTTCATGTGAAGCATTTTTGTTGATTAAGGGTCTTATATGTCATAGTTACAGTTTAGATCGGTAATAAACCAATCATTTTACATTTTTGTTACATGTTACTGACAGTAAACTTTGCAAAAAGTATCTTAACCCTAGTCAAGCTGAATAAAATCCTCTTCAGAAATGCATTAAGTCACAGTGATGACAGTACTGGATGCAATTATTGTGGGTTTATAATTCATTTGAAAATTTATCTTACAAACAACTCTGGCTTAAAAGGAATTAGCAGGAGGTGTAAACTAAGATCAGCCTGCACATATAAGCAGGCTGATCTTTGCCTAAATCACCTGCCAAAACAGGAATATTCATGGTTCAGCATGATAAGGGTTAATATCAAGGCTCAGCAGACAGTGCCAGTAATCCATCAATTACATACAGTAGTGGTATACGAACCTACCAATAAACTATGATAAAGGGGACTATTCTTTGTTTCAGTGTAAAATCAATTTACAGAATAACAATTTCTTACTGTTGGTTATTGAAAATTTAACCACGCTTCTGAGTTATGAGGCTCAATAAATAATCCACGAGAGCGTTAGTCATTGAGGGACAGCATATCTAACACACAAAATATTTGACTTTGAAGCTATCGGAAAACGATTGTCAAAATTTTTGTCTAAATCCCTGCAGGAAATACCCTATTGGTAAACTCTATTAGAATTTTGACCTTGACCTCCGAAGTTGATGCTGTCCATCTTTTTTTCAATTAACACATCTACTAGAAATGTAGAATAATAGTGCCCTGTTATTTTGAAATCTATCCATAAATGTAAGAGATATGCTCTAGACAAATTTTGGATGGATTGACGAACTAACATACAGTCCAATATCGTGTCATATGGCAATCAGTTAATACAAGTTTTATAGTGAACAGAATAATGTTAACCACTTACCACTTTATTTACTTTATCAATTCCAATGAGGAAAGCCAGTTCCGACACAAATATCACGAACACCAGATTTGTATGTATTGACGTGCTGTTAGACTGTATCCTCTTTAAACACAAAAATATGATAAAACAGAGAACCAGACAGCACATACAGATAATCAGGCCAATATACATGATAACTTCTATCTTGATCTTCTCTACCGGGACATACTGAAAATAAACAAGATTTGTTTGTGAATCACCATATATGGTCACTAAATCAAACAAGAGCAATATGCAAATGGTGAGCATATGTGATGTTCTTTGAAAGCAGATCTTATGTTTTTTATAATCTATTCAACTCATGTTTGTTTACATTTTGGGATCGAATCGAAATCACCAGACTCTTCATCTGAAATGTTTGCTTATCTTCAGCATTGACTGTTCTATGCACTGGCGGTGAAGACTCAACCTTAAGGACCTTTTTTCTCCCTGACCAAGTGGAATTTTACGCTAGTTGTTTGAATGACGAGCAAAAGAGAAAAAGTCATCAATGATGTCAAATTTTTAGTAAATCTTAATTTGTGGTGGGTCACGTTTCAAAATATTTAAGCTGCAAGAAATTAAGGCGTACAGAGTAGAATTAGACTGGTCTAAATTGAAAGAAACTGCAGAGAAGAATTTAAGTCTGTAGATATAGTCAATGCCAATTAGGGTAGAAAATATTATGGAAAAAGGAGAAATTGCTTGAATTAGAGAATTTGCCTTTTCCCACACTATTTTAAACAGTTACTTTTTTTATGCAGTGAACATTTTGGATAGTATGAATATTGGTTTAACAAAAGCACTGCATGGGGATGCCAATGTTAGGCTGTTCAAGTGCTTGATAGTAAGTAAAACATGGCCATCCCCCGCCGTAAAAGCTTGATAGTAAACTGAAGCCAGTTAGATTTAGGCTTCTTGTGCACTGCATTTCTTCAGTTTGATAATAGCTATTATACTTTCAAAGATATACTCAGGACAAAATCTAAGTCTTTAAAACAAAAGACAATCACTCCATAACTCCAAATATTTGCATGCAAGAGTTGTGGTTCTTGTGCACTGCACTTCTCCTCAATGAGATGTGTCAACCAATGAAGTTTCATGTTGATAGCAATTATACTTTCAGAGATTTGCTAAGGACAAAATGATAGTGTTTAAAAGAACAAAGGGCAATAACTCCAAAATAATTCAAAGCAAGAGTTGTCGTTCTTGTGCAATTCTCCTTAACAAGATCTATTCACCTATGAAGTTTCAAGTTGATAGCAATTATACTTTCAGAGATTTGCTCAGGACAAAATGAAAGTGTTTAGAAGAACAAAGGGCAATAACTCCAAAATTATTCAAAGCAAGAGTTGTGGTTCTTGTGCACTGCACTTCTCCTTAACAAGATGTATCCACCTATGAAGTTTCAAATTGATAGCAATTTTACTCTCACAGATTAGCTCAGGACAAAATCTAAGTCTTTAAAACAACAAAGGGCAATAACTGCAAAATTATGCAAGCAAGAGTTGTGGTTCTTGTGCACTGCATTTCTCCTAAATGAGATGTATTGACCTATGAAGTTTCAAGTTGATAGCAATAATACTTTCAGAGATATAACCCGGACAAAATCTTAGTCTTTAAAACAACAATGGGCAATAACTCCAAATTCATGCAAGCAAGAGTAGTGATTCTTGTGCACTGCACTTCTTGTCAATGAGATGTATCCACATATGAAGTTTCCAGTTGATAGCAATTATACTTTCAGAGATATGCTCAGAACAAAATGTAAGTGTTTAAAACAACAAAGGGCAATAACTCCAAATTTATGCAAGCAAGAGTTGTCGTTCTTGTGCAATTCTCCTTAACAAGATCTATTCACCTATGAAGTTTCAAGTTGATAGCAATTATACTTTCAGAGATTTGCTCAGGACAAAATGAAAGTGTTTAGAAGAACAAAGGGCAATAACTCCAAAATTATTCAAAGCAAGAGTTGTGGTTCTTGTGCACTGCACTTCTCCTTAACAAGATCTATTCACCTATGAAGTTTCAAGTTGATAGCTTTTATACTTTCAGAGATATAACTCAGGACAAAATCTTAGTCTTTAAAACAACAAAGGGCAATAACTCCAAATTTATGCAAGCAAGAGTTGTGGTTCTTGTGCACTGCATCTCTCCTCAACGAGATGTATTGACCTATTAAGTTTCAAGTTGATGGCAATTATACTTTCAGAGCTATGCTCTGGACAAATGAAAGTGTTTAAAAGAACAAAGAGCAATAACTCCAAAATTATTCAAAGCAAGAGTTGTGGTTCTTGTGCACTGCACTTCTCCTTAACAAGATCTATTCACCTATGAAGTTTCAAGTTGATAGCTTTTATACTTTCAGAGATATAACTCGGACAAAATCTAAGTCTTTAAAACAACAAAGGGCAAAAACTCCAAATTTATGCAAGCAAGAGTTGTGGTTCTTGTGCACTGCACCTCTCCTCAACGAGATGTATTGACCTATTAAGTTTCAAGTTGATGGCAATTATACTTTCAGAGCTATGCTCTGGATAAAATGAAAGTGTTTAAAAGAACAAAGAGCAATAACTCCAAAATTTTGCAAGCAAGAGTTGTTGTCTTGTGCACTGCGCTTCTCAATGAGATGTATCCACCTATGAAGTTTCAAATTGATAGCAATTTTACTTTCACAGATTAGCTCAGGACAAAATCTAAGTCTTTAAAACAACAAAGGGCAATAACTGCAAAATTATGCAAGCAAGAGTTGTGGTTCTTGTGCACTGCATTTCTCCTAAATGAGATGTATTGACCTATGAAGTTTCAAGTTGATAGCAATAATACTTTCAGAGATATAACCCGGACAAAATCTTAGTCTTTAAAACAACAATGGGCAATAACTCCAAATTCATGCAAGCAAGAGTAGTGATTCTTGTGCACTGCACTTCTTGTCAATGAGATGTATCCACATATGAAGTTTCCAGTTGATAGCAATTATACTTTCAGAGATATGCTCAGAACAAAATGTAAGTGTTTAAAACAACAAAGGGCAATAACTCCAAATTTATGCAAGCAAGAGTTGTCGTTCTTGTGCAATTCTCCTTAACAAGATCTATTCACCTATGAAGTTTCAAGTTGATAGCAATTATACTTTCAGAGATTTGCTCAGGACAAAATGAAAGTGTTTAGAAGAACAAAGGGCAATAACTCCAAAATTATTCAAAGCAAGAGTTGTGGTTCTTGTGCACTGCACTTCTCCTTAACAAGATCTATTCACCTATGAAGTTTCAAGTTGATAGCTTTTATACTTTCAGAGATATAACTCGGACAAAATCTTAGTCTTTAAAACAACAAAGGGCAATAACTCCAAATTTATGCAAGCAAGAGTTGTGGTTCTTGTGCACTGCACCTCTCCTCAACGAGATGTATTGACCTATTAAGTTTCAAGTTGATGGCAATTATACTTTCAGAGCTATGCTCTGGACAAAATGAAAGTGTTTAAAAGAACAAAGAGCAATAACTCCAAAATTATTCAAAGCAAGAGTTGTGGTTCTTGTGCACTGCACTTCTCCTTAACAAGATCTATTCACCTATGAAGTTTCAAGTTGATAGCTTTTATACTTTCAGAGATATAACTCGGACAAAATCTAAGTCTTTAAAACAACAAAGGGCAAAAACTCCAAATTTATGCAAGCAAGAGTTGTGGTTCTTGTGCACTGCACCTCTCCTCAACGAGATGTATTGACCTATTAAGTTTCAAGTTGATGGCAATTATACTTTCAGAGCTATGCTCTGGATAAAATGAAAGTGTTTAAAAGAACAAAGAGCAATAACCCAAAATTTTGCAAGCAAGAGTTGTTGTCTTGTGCACTGCGCTTCTCAATGAGATGTATCCACCTATGAAGTTTCAAATTGATAGCAATTTTACTTTCACAGATTAGCTCAGGACAAAATCTAAGTCTTTAAAACAACAAAGGGCAATAACTGCAAAATTATGCAAGCAAGAGTTGTGGTTCTTGTGCACTGCATTTCTCCTAAATGAGATGTATTGACCTATGAAGTTTCAAGTTGATAGCAATAATACTTTCAGAGATATAACCCGGACAAAATCTTAGTCTTTAAAACAACAATGGGCAATAACTCCAAATTCATGCAAGCAAGAGTAGTGATTCTTGTGCACTGCACTTCTTGTCAATGAGATGTATCCACATATGAAGTTTCCAGTTGATAGCAATTATACTTTCAGAGATATGCTCAGAACAAAATGTAAGTGTTTAAAACAACAAAGGGCAATAACTCCAAATTTATGCAAGCAAGAGTTGTCGTTCTTGTGCAATTCTCCTTAACAAGATCTATTCACCTATGAAGTTTCAAGTTGATAGCAATTATACTTTCAGAGATTTGCTCAGGACAAAATGAAAGTGTTTAGAAGAACAAAGGGCAATAACTCCAAAATTATTCAAAGCAAGAGTTGTGGTTCTTGTGCACTGCACTTCTCCTTAACAAGATCTATTCACCTATGAAGTTTCAAGTTGATAGCTTTTATACTTTCAGAGATATAACTCGGACAAAATCTTAGTCTTTAAAACAACAAAGGGCAATAACTCCAAATTTATGCAAGCAAGAGTTGTGGTTCTTGTGCACTGCACCTCTCCTCAACGAGATGTATTGACCTATTAAGTTTCAAGTTTATGGCAATTATACTTTCAGAGCTATGCTCTGGACAAAATGAAAGTGTTTAAAAGAACAAAGAGCAATAACTCCAAAATTATTCAAAGCAAGAGTTGTGGTTCTTGTGCACTGCACTTCTCCTTAACAAGATCTATTCACCTATGAAGTTTCAAGTTGATAGCTTTTATACTTTCAGAGATATAACTCGGACAAAATCTAAGTCTTTAAAACAACAAAGGGCAAAAACTCCAAATTTATGCAAGCAAGAGTTGTGGTTCTTGTGCACTGCACCTCTCCTCAACGAGATGTATTGACCTATTAAGTTTCAAGTTGATGGCAATTATACTTTCAGAGCTATGCTCTGGATAAAATGAAAGTGTTTAAAAGAACAAAGAGCAATAACTCCAAAATTTTGCAAGCAAGAGTTGTTGTCTTGTGCACTGCGCTTCTCAATGAGATGTATCCACCTATGAAGTTTCAAATTGATAGCAATTTTACTTTCACAGATTAGCTCAGGACAAAATCTAAGTCTTTAAAACAACAAAGGGCAATAACTGCAAAATTATGCAAGCAAGAGTTGTGGTTCTTGTGCACTGCATTTCTCCTAAATGAGATGTATTGACCTATGAAGTTTCAAGTTGATAGCAATAATACTTTCAGAGATATAACCCGGACAAAATCTTAGTCTTTAAAACAACAATGGGCAATAACTCCAAATTCATGCAAGCAAGAGTAGTGATTCTTGTGCACTGCACTTCTTGTCAATGAGATGTATCCACATATGAAGTTTCCAGTTGATAGCAATTATACTTTCAGAGATATGCTCAGAACAAAATGTAAGTGTTTAAAACAACAAAGGGCAATAACTCCAAATTTATGCAAGCAAGAGTTGTCGTTCTTGTGCAATTCTCCTTAACAAGATCTATTCACCTATGAAGTTTCAAGTTGATAGCAATTATACTTTCAGAGATTTGCTCAGGACAAAATGAAAGTGTTTAGAAGAACAAAGGGCAATAACTCCAAAATTATTCAAAGCAAGAGTTGTGGTTCTTGTGCACTGCACTTCTCCTTAACAAGATCTATTCACCTATGAAGTTTCAAGTTGATAGCTTTTATACTTTCAGAGATATAACTCGGACAAAATCTTAGTCTTTAAAACAACAAAGGGCAATAACTCCAAATTTATGCAAGCAAGAGTTGTGGTTCTTGTGCACTGCACCTCTCCTCAACGAGATGTATTGACCTATTAAGTTTCAAGTTGATGGCAATTATACTTTCAGAGCTATGCTCTGGACAAAATGAAAGTGTTTAAAAGAACAAAGAGCAATAACTCCAAAATTTTGCAAGCAAGAGTTGTTGTCTTGTGCACTGCGCTTCTCAATGAGATGTATCCACCTATGAAGTTTCAAATTGATAGCAATTTTACTTTCACAGATTAGCTCAGGACAAAATCTAAGTCTTTAAAACAACAAAGGGCAATAACTGCAAAATTATGCAAGCAAGAGTTGTGGTTCTTGTGCACTGCATTTCTCCTAAATGAGATGTATTGACCTATGAAGTTTCAAGTTGATAGCAATAATACTTTCAGAGATATAACCCGGACAAAATCTTAGTCTTTAAAACAACAATGGGCAATAACTCCAAATTCATGCAAGCAAGAGTAGTGATTCTTGTGCACTGCACTTCTTGTCAATGAGATGTATCCACATATGAAGTTTCCAGTTGATAGCAATTATACTTTCAGAGATATGCTCAGAACAAAATGTAAGTGTTTAAAACAACAAAGGGCAATAACTCCAAATTTATGCAAGCAAGAGTTGTGGTTTTTGTGCATTGCACTTCTCCTTAATAAGATGTATCCACCTATGAATTTTCAAGTTGATGGCAATTATACTTTCAGAGATATGCCCCAGACAAAATCTTAGTCTTTAAAACAACAAAAGGCAATAACTCCAAAGTTATGCAAGCAAGAGTTGTGGTTCTTGTGCACTGCGCTTCTCCTCAATGAGATCTATTGACCCATGAAGTTTCA
Organism: Fragum fragum; assembly: GCA_946902895.1. Lineage (NCBI taxonomy): Eukaryota > Metazoa > Mollusca > Bivalvia > Cardiida > Cardiidae > Fragum > Fragum fragum. The sequence goes on along the minus strand of OX336371.1, from coordinate 66,643,151 downwards.
AGTTGATACCAATTATACTTTCAGAGATATGCTCCAGACAAGTTTAGAGACGGAAGGATGGAAGGAGACCATTAATATATCCCCTTCGTTGAATCGGCGGGGGGGGGGGTGAAAATGCATTTACAGTTATCCCAATGTTAGTTTAGATTGCTCTTTTGATAGTGACCATGTGTTCTGTGTTTCAAGTGAATGTCTTCATTGATAACAGAGATGTTACAAAGTGTCAAAGTATACAGACAACAATACTGAGTCAATCACAGCTACAGACATTGGTGGCCGAGCTAGTACAATACCTTGGGTTTTCTCTGAACACAGCCAAGCTAAAATTCAGATGACTATTTACCTCTGTATCTGAGATGTCCATTAGTAAAGCATAACTAGACAGATGGTTACAGGAACATTTGACAAAATAATCTCCATCTATCTGATATCTCTCTACTTCTTCACACCCTGATGAAGACCAATGGCCCCTGAAAGAATTAGATATATAAGTGTGAGTATAGCATATCTAGTCAGATGGTTACGGGAACATTCGACAAAAAATCTACATCTATCTGATATCTCTCTACTTCTTCACTACCTTATAAAGAGCAATGACTACTAAAATTGAAATAGACATATATAAACACATTTCCTCAAATGGGTGAATGCAAAAATCAAACTCTTTGTTATAAAATGCTGCTTACATGATGCTGGCCATAATATAGGTTGTAAGGTTGCAAGATTTGGTCATATTTTCCAATTTTCTATGCATTAACTATTGGTTTCCTAGCCAACTAAACTTACCTATTTCCTCCTGTTTCCCAGTACACACATTGTGGACTAGTCCGGTTCTCTATTTGTAGTTGTTTGAAAGCAAACACTAGTGGTTCAGAAAGGGGACCAGCAACTTCCTGTTCATCATTTATCAACAATAAAGTGAACACTGGGCTGTTGATATCCATTGGTCTATCATTTAAAACCCTGCAAACAAGAAACGTGTGCTGTGAAACAATAAAACCCTGCAAACAAGAAACAAAATGTGCTGTGAAACAATAATGACCCTATAACAGCAAATTTCATAAATAGATCAACCTTGATACATGACCTTGACCAAGGTATTAGTAGATGCATTTCAATAAAAGCTATTATTGCATTATATCATAATATATCAAATATGAGAATTGCAATTTAACCCATTCCCACACAGTGACGCTTTTAGACGCCCCCTCAAGAAAATATTTGGGATAACATTGTATAAAATGAAGAAATTGCTTGTGACAAGAAATTTCTTCATTTCACAAATAGTTTTCTTTCAGAAAGTTGAAAAAATCTAAAATTTCATAAACTTTAAATTGTTGTCAGCAACTCCTTTGAATTTTGCCATCTGGTACTGGGTTAAAGAGTATAGAAGTGGTAGGAAAAGGTCAAGTTTATGTGTTAAGTTTTTATAAACTCTTTCCTATACAATCCCAGGATTTTACGTTGTGGTGATAATATACTTGTAAGACGTAGGATGGTTTCATGCCATATTGCAATCAATTTTGATTGTAATCAGCAACCTCTTTCAATTTGGACCAGTCTAATATTTCTAAGAACAGGAAAGGATTAAAACCAAGAATGCCTCACCTAATGTTTTGCCCATAATTTTGTGGTAGCAGTGTTCCAAGATGTTTATACATTATATAGCCAACATAGGTCATGGATTGTCTGTAATCAGCTGGATCCAGGAAATCTAAATTAGAGAAATGAAAAATTAAGAAATCAGTGATATACATGGATTTATGACAGTATTTATGATAAATCTAGTATAATTGTGAAAATTTAACAGTGCAAATAAATCGATATACATAAAACATGTTCTTGTTACCATTTAAAGATGATCTTTTCTGTAGATGTATTGTTTCCTGAAAATCTCAGCAAAATGTCAATCTTACCATTTATAAACGAGAAAAAATATAATTGTCACAAAGTAGACTTATACCCACTACCATCATTTTGTCACCCAACAAGCACAATAACCCTTTGACCTACCATACTCAAATACAATAGGGCACTTCCTTGGGTCATGAATGACATTTGTATGTTTCAAAGTTCTAGGTCAATTGGCTTATGAAGTAGAGCATGGGAATTGTGACCTTTGACCTCAGTGACCCAAATACAATAGGGCTCTTCTTTGGTTCATTGGCAACAGTTATATAAAGTTTCATGGTTGAATGTCATTTGTTTCTAGAGTTGGAGCACAGAAACAAAAAAGTATACTGATGGATTAACAGACAGATATACATGGCAAAACCCATACATCTCCCTCTACTTTGTAAGGGAGGGACGGTATACTGAGTTTTTATTTTGTTTATTTGTTTGAATGGGGTTTAACATTGCTTTACACAATTTTCCAGTCAAATCACGGCAGTTGGAGCACCTAATAATGGTATATCTGGCACCAGTACCACCAGAAGATCCTTTATTATCCTCCAGCTGCTATCCCACTTAGGTTTACGGGTAACCACCCATTGGTGAGAGACAAATGCCGAAAAGGTTATGTGCGGCTGCAGGGGATCGAACCCATGACACCCTATGATTGAAGACTGGGAGTCTGATGCGCTACCAACTGCACTATAACTACTTCCTCAGTCATTTTCATGTTTTCTGCATATCCCTTGCTCTAGTATTTTGTAAGTAAAAACTTGCCAAAGGATATACCAATGTCGCTAGTAAATGGGGAGAGTTTTGAGCCTGTGACCTGTGTTTCAATAAGTCAAGATGACAAACCTTATGGAACTCAAAAACCTTTCAAAGGAACCTTTTCCAAATAATTTGTTTAAAAACAAATACAAGTAAGGATGTTCCTCAATGTATCTTTTTAACCCTTGTTTAACCTACAATATTCCTGTTTTGCATGGAGGAATAGACTAAGATCAGCCTGCAAAAATGTCCAGGCCAATCTTAGTGTACACCACCTGCTTTTCCATTTTTCACCAAAGTTGTTTTTTTATCACATAATTTGTACTAGCCAGATTTAGTACTTTGAATACTTTCATCCCTTTGATTTTAACACAACTTTGCAGAGAATTTTATTCGGAATGGATAGGGTTAATATTCCTGTATTTTTTACCATTTATTCCCCTTACTGATTCATTTTATATTTAACCCTTTCCTGTTTTGCAAAATTTTAGACCTGTCCAAATTCAATGTTTTTGCAGATGAAAATTTAAAGTTGATTTATTATGAAAAATTACCATTCAGTAGGGTAGAAAATATTGTTGAAAAAGAAGAAATTGCTTGTAACAAGCAATTATGTCTTTCTCTACAATGTTTTCTCAATTATGAAATCACAAAAATGTAAAAACTAGGGATTGAACAGGGAAGGGTTAATTACCTTCAAGTGGTTGATTATCTAGTATTGAAGGAGGCAGGTAGACACTAGAGCTCTCATCAAACACAGGACTCTTCACAATGTTGTCATACTTTGGGATATTTCTACCAGAATAGTTCTGATTGTCCAGGGTATCTACAGCCAAAACTGAAACAAAACAGGATTTTATTTATTAACCCATTACCTGACGACAACATTTAAGACGTCCAAAATTAGAGAAGTTGCAGACAATTTTTGTTGATGAAATAAGGTCTTTTGTAGTAATTAACGTTGTGAATAATGAAGAAATTACTGGTAATAAGCAATATCTCATTTTTCCTCAATGTTTTCCAAAGCTTCTTTGTTCGGGGGAGTAAAAAGCAGAATCGCATGGGAATGGATTAATTGATTATACTTATTGAATAGTCAGTTTGTTGGTTCTCATACTGATGTAGTAGTTTGCAACATAAACTAGAAGCCATCATGTGCCTGTACTCAGGCCTGAATGCATCTGGCAAATAAATCTCAAAGAAATTTTTGAAATCCACACTTTTTTTAATTTAACAAAAGTAAAGTCATGTAAATTTCATTTACTAAGTCAGATGCAAATTCATTAAATAAACCAATACCTAGCTTTAAATAGTTGTGGTGCATTTAACACCTTATTGAGTGCATGTTTTACATAAGCAATAGAAAATAATGAAGAAACGTAATTCAGGGTTATTTAAGATACTGTTTACTTTCTAAAGCAAATCTGCTGATATACATGTTTTTCTACTAAATAAATTCTTTTCTGTTAAGGGGTCATCTATGGATAATTTCTGTGAAATTCTATCAAATGTCAAATATTTTCTGTTCAATTAAAATTTGCTCAATACATATTACGAAGGATCACAAAAGATTGCTACTTGACAAATGATTACAACAAATCATTTCTGAGAATTTTGGTTGAATTGCTGATGGTTTTGAGAAAAGATTTTCAAGTATACCCTATATCTGAAAATTAGCCCCACCAACAAAAGCTGTTAAAATTCTTTGAAGGAATCTTATTTAAGGTCACACTAGGATCATTAGTATGAAATTTGTTTGAATCCTTGTCAATAGTTTCATAGTAGAAGATTGTTAAAGAAAGTTTACAAACAGACAAACACATGCACATGGCCAGTGAAGCTAAAAACAAGAGGACCATGATGGTCCTAGATCGCTAACCTGAACTGTCTGCTGTTAAAAAAGTGCAATTAGAGACAAATAACTATAATCAGTTTCATGAAGATAGAGGCAAAACTGTAACTTCTATATTGTATCCTGTGTTATCCTATAGAATCTTCCCATTATCTAAAAGGTTCATCTTTATGACCTAACAAGTATCCTGACCAAGTAACATGGCAATTGAGCCAAATGATGACCTCTAGAGCATTAACAAAGAAATTATCATTAAGGCCTCTTTTCCTGTGTTTTCCAAAAGTACCTTCCCATAATCAATCGGATTCATCCTCATGCCCTAATACTTATTCTGGACTAGTTTCATGAAGATTGAGCCTAAATTGTGGCCTCTAGAATATATACAAAGAAATTGTCATTAAAGCCCCTTTTCCTGTGTTTTCCAATAGAACCATTCCAAAATCAATAGGCTTAATCCTTATGACCTAACAATAATTCTGACCAAGTTTCATGAAGATTGAGCCAAAATTGTGGCCTCTAGAGTGTAAACAAAGAAATTGTCATTAAGGCCCCTTTTCCTGTGTTTTCGAATATAATCCTCCAGTAATCGATAGGGTACATCCTCATGACCTAATAATTATTCTGACCAAGTTTCATGGAGATTTGGCCAAAATTGTGGCCTCTAGAGTGTAAACAAAGAAATTGTCATTAAGGCCCCTTTTCCTGTGTTTTCAAAAAGATCCTTCTAATAATCAATAGGGTTCATCTCTATAACCTAATAATTATTCTGGCAAAGTTTCATGAAGATAGAGCCATATTTGTTGCTTCTAGAGTGTGAACAAAGAAATTGTTGTCATTAAGGCCCCTTTTCCTGTGTTTTCAAATAGAACCCTCCCATAATCAATAGAGTTCATCCTCATGACCTAATAATTATTCTGACCAAGTTTCATGAAGATTGGGTCAAAACTGTGGCCTCTAGAGTGTAAACACTTCAATTGTTGACGACGCACGTGGACGACAGACATTCACCTGCATTCAACAATCACAAAAGCTCAATATGAGCACGTTTTGCTCAGGTGAGCTAATAACAATTTTCATTTTCTGACATATGTTGCCTCTTGTTTCTGACCTTGAAGGAATCTAACATTTCTTCTACAACTTCAGATATATCTAAACATGTCTGGTCTAATAATTTGACTTACCAATATTGTCAGTGATAACATTGTATGGTCTTGGTGTTTCAATAGTAGTCAGATCAAGGGCAGATAACAAGGCACTAAGATAATGTTCCAGTTTAATGATCAGGGCTTGAGTTCCTTCCCCTCCTTCATTCAGGCGTTTCCACTCATCCTTGTAGTCTGGTACCGTAATGTCACTAAGTACAGATAGGATATTCTGTGGAGGAAACAGAATTATATAGAACTAAGATGTCTTCTGATCTGTAGCACTCAGTAATAATGAGGGAGCTATTATGAATCTGTGTACATTTTATTGCAATCTAAATAGATACTTCTATAGGCCATACATTTTTAAGCGAAATTTGGATGAGTCTCAATTTTTATTTATAATGACAGATTAACTCAATAAATTGATAGGCAAGACTTTTGTTCAACAATAAATATGTCCATTTCAGGTACATTAAGCCTTTCCAAATCTGACATTCTTAATTTTTAAACAAACTTTTAACCAACTACTGTAATTCCCCAAAATACTGAAAAATACTAAGAAGGTTTTAAATTAATGCTAAAAAGATCATACGTCTTTTTACCTTTTTCTTACCTTGATTGCACAATGATAATTGCCATAATCATTATGTTTCATATCACAGTTTTGTCACTTAAACTTTTCCAAAAATACAAATCTAAAAAGTCAAAAGAGTTAACCCATTCCAAAACAATCACCACAAGAATAAAGCTTGAGAAAATATTGCAGAAAATGAAGAAATTACTACTTATAAGTCATTTCTTCATTATCCCAATATTTTTTACCCTGAAAGACATAGATTTTCATTCAAAGTTCCATCAACTTGAAACTGTTGTCAGTAATTTCTTTCAATTTGGACTAGTCTAAAACTTTGTTGAGAGGAAATGGGCTAAAATGCATGAGACCTGTCAAGCCAAAAAGAGCCAACCAATCAATTCTATAAAACAATTAGTTAAACAAGAGCCATGTCTGACATGGCCATCCCCCTCCTTAACAACTTGAAAGTAAACTGAAGCCAATTAGATTTATGCTTCTTGTGCAACGCATTTCTTCTCAATGAGTTCCATAATAGCTATTATACTTTCAGAGATATGCTCAAGACAAAATCTATGTCTTTAAAACAACAATGGGCAATAACTGCAAAATTATGCAAGCAAGAGTTGTGGTTCTTGTGCACTGCACTTCTCCTCAATGAGATCTATCCACCTATGAAGTTTCAAGATAATAGCTATTATACTTTCAGAGATATGCTCCGGACAAAATCTCAGTCTTTAAAACAACAAAGGGCACTAACTCCAAAATTATGCGAGCAAGAGTTGTGGTTCTTGTGCACTGCACTTCTCCTTAATGAGATCTACCTCCTATAAAGTTTCAAGTTGATAGCAATTATACTTTCAGAGATATGCTCCGGACAAGTTTAGTGATGGAAGGACAGAATGATGGAAGGATGGAATGATGGACGGAGACCATTACTATAAAAGGCGGGGGATAACAAGAGATCAGATCAAGCACATGGTTTCATTTTTTACTTCAAACTTACAGACAGAAAGCTGCTATCCTGTTCACTGGTTAAGTTTAGTCCAGTCTGGTTCCCTTCATAATCCAACATTCTCATCAATATACGAAGCGTGATGTTTAAATCATTGCCAAACATTTTATCGGTCTGGGCAGTGGAGTCAGCAAGTCCTGCTATCATTGTCTTTGCCACAAATGTGTTTATCTTCAGGGTGCCCGATTCCAACTTCTCAATCTAAAATAAAGGTGTTAAATCGACATTTTTAAGTTTAATAACATATAACCAAATTCTTGCTCTGAAATAAAGATATTTAACCCATTCTGACACAATTTTTTTACGGGTTCAAATTGAAAAGAGTTGCAATTTAAATTTGATGGAATTTAATTTTTTTGTGTCTTTTTGGATAGAAAACACTGTGGATAATGAAGAAATTGCTTGGTACAATTTCTTCATTTTCCACAATGTTTTCCAAAGCTTTTTTCTTGAGACATATAAAAAGGAGGGATTGCTTGGGAATGGGTTAATCCAGTATTCTAAGTTCAATTATGTTGTATTACTTGCAATACTTGCTAATTCTTGTTATGAGCTTGTATCTGCTAAGAATTAGATGAAGCTCCGTAAAAGACAATATAATTTTTATTATCAACATCATTTTTGATTCATCAATTCTTCAGGCAGAATGAATGTATAACCCCTTTCCAGTTCAATCCCTGGTTTTTATGACCCTGTGATTTTATGAATGAGAAAACATTGTAGAAAAAGAAGAATTGCTTGTAACAAGCAATTTCTTCTTTTTCAATAATTTCTTCTTTTTCGTCTGCAAAGCCTTTGAATTTGGACAGGTCTAAATTTTCACAAAACAGGAAAGGGTCAAACAAGATATTTTTACCTTCTAACCACCATTATTTATAACAGCCTATCAGAGGAAATAAAAACAAAATGATTAAGATGACAAAAAAATTGATTTTTCATTTTTCAAAAAATTTCAAAATAAACAATCTTTCTGATTCACAATAAATGAAAAAAGAAACAGGTCACTATCTCAAAAACTGACAGAGATACAACTGTTTTTGTACATTAACCCACTGTAAGACAGCAACATTGTAGACTGGTACAAAGCTATAGACAACTGTTTATATCTAATGAAATTTGTACCAGCAAATTTTTCATTTCACTCAATGTTTTCGAAGACTTTTTATTGATGAGCATAGCAATTATTAGACAATAGTGACATCATCGAAACAGTTTTCTAACATTTTTAAAGTAATGTTATTTAGGCAGATTTCCCTGGATCTGTTATATCTTACTGAATAAGGGAGAAAATAACTTAAGAGTTTGTGTGCAAAGATTATTACCTCAATATTGAAGATATCTACAGAACCTTTCACCCATTCCAACAAAATCCAACTCTGTGATGCCCCTCAAGAAAAAGGCATTGGAAAATCTTGTGGAAAAATGAAAAATTGCTTGTTACAAGCAATTTAGTCATGTCTACAATGTTCTCTAACAAAAAAAGACAAATACCTTCTAAATTTCAACAACTTGCAATTGCTGTCTGCATCTTCTTTGTATTTGGACCAGTCTAAATTTTGTTATTAGAGAATAGGTTAATTATTTATCTCTTATTACCTGAGTAAGATGATCAAGAAACTTAGGACTAGTACAGTTAAATAGATCAGGTTCTAGCCACAGTCCAGTTCCACTACAGTTTCTTGTTGCTTGACCCACAGCATTGTTTGGACAGTTCTGTATGACCATGACATTGACCACCTCCGAGTCCCACCACATACCATGGGAATACACCCGTGGACAGGCTCCATAGTCCACTGAAAATAAAGGTCAAAGTTCATCCAATTTGAAATTTGTCTTTTGACCAAGACATGATCTTTCATTTGAACTTAGTCAATCTTTCAATTTGTTTGTGTGTTTGAATTGGGTCTAACGCCACTTTAACAATATTTCAGTCCTATTACAGTTGCTAGAGCACCTAACCATGGTTTCCTATTATTTCTAACACCAGTACCAGCACTACATCCTTTCAGAGTCTCTAGCCACTCATCCCACTTAGGTTAACAATTATCCACTCATTGGAGACAAATGTTCGAAAGGATACTTACCACGACTGGGGTTCAGTCCCTGGACCTCATGATTGATAATCCGGTGCACTACCAACTACACCATGGCTCTTTTGAAAACATTGTCACAACTAGAGCTGTCGCCCTCAAGGGCTGACGAGAATACCCCCCACACCGCTAAAAAGGCTTTTCTATGAAGGAGTGGAATTTGAAGCTGTTTAATCACATGCATGTCATGGTGGATGAACATTGCCAACCCTCCACCTCTTTCTGATTTTGTGTTTGTTGCTAGAGTTGACTGATTAGGAAAGGTTGGTCAATATGAGCCTATGTTAAAGAAAACTGTGTGAGGAGATGATGACACAAAATTATATCCACGAAAAGTCAATATGAGCCTATGTTAAATTTTTGACCCCGGGGGGCGGGGTCAAATTTGACCTCAGGAAATAAACCGTTCGATATTTTGTAAAGGTCAACAAGATGATGTTACTTACCAAATTTGGTAACTCCCCTTATGGTTACTGAGTTTTGCAATTTTAAATTTTGACTACTCCCCCCCCCCCCATTAAAAAGTTCAAAATGGCATAACTCTGAAACTAACAACTGGATCAAGATGAAAATTGCAGGTGCACAACTTCATATGATAGGAAACAACCTGATAAAATTTCAGCAAAATTGGTCAAAAAATGTGGGAGGAGAAGAGGACACAAAATTATGTCCACGGACGGACGGACAGACGGACGGACAACCTGTTTCCAGTATACCCCCCCATAACTTCGTTGTGGGGGGTATAATTACTGTAAAGGAGGGTTGGAGTGAATGCCAGAACTATTAAAGCCTTGTCAGAAAACTCTACCCTAGTTTGGGATATGCAACAAAGGTGATTTAAACATAGTGGAGAGTGTATAACTTACCTTTACAAGCATATTTATCTGTGTCTTCATCCATCCTGATTTCGGCATATTTACTGGGACACTGATCACACCTTTTACCGATCACACCTTCTATACATGGACACTGTCCAGTCCCATCACACTGTAGACTTTGTGAACCATGAGAATAACAATTGCATGGTAAACATTCAGAACTACCAGCTGGTTGGTAGTAGTTGTCCTAAAAAAATTATTTTACACCATTTATGAAGGATCCCAACAACATCTACATAGTCAGTACACATACCCGTTTTAAAATCCTTCATTACAGTATAATGGAAAGTAAATCAAATGTAATTAGATACATCTTGATCTTACACTTGAGTATTCGCTTTGAATTACAGTAAAATTTGGTTATAATAAACAATGTAAATATGTCAATTTATCCAAATAATGTTACTATCAACATTTCTTACAAAAGACAGTGTTGCAATCATGAAATCAACTTCCTTACGAGCAACCATATTATCTCAATGGATTAGCATAATTCAATTTATTAATTTGGTATTTTATAGAGTTGCCAAAATTCAAAAATATCATAACACCCTTAAGTTTCATTTCTGACAGTAATTCTATACATACCAGACAGGAGCATTTTCCTGTGGCTTTATCACAGTCTGGGTTGAATCCATTGTCCCTGGTACAGTGATCTGGACATGGCCCACACACAGGGTAACCCCACCAACCCTTCGTACACGGTTGTTCTGCAATCACCTCACAATACTGTCCGGACTGTAACTGACCACACTCACACTCGTAACTTGCGCCTGTCTGATGACGACAGTATGCCATGTTCTGACACGGGTTATAGTTAGTACAGATACTCTTACACTCAGGGCCCAGTGTGCCTGTTGAAAAACCATTTACCAAATCAATCAAATTTCATGATCAAATATGAAATGTAACAAACAATGTTGGTAGTTCATCAGGTATTGTTGCATGTATACAGCTTTTATTACTTTAGTGTTTTATATCCAATTGGTGCAAGACTCTCCAACTTATAGCACTACAACTGTTACTGAACTATCTATAGAAAATCTCTCTAAAAACATCAGTTCCAAGGTATTTTTCTTATTTACCATCATATTTTTCTTCAAAGAAAGACCAAAACAAAAATTTAATTTTATCAAATTCAAATTGCTGTATGCAACCTTTTTTAATTTGGCTTGGTCTCAAAAGTATTCATCTGGTAATGTGGTAGGGCAGAAGAGAGTAACTACATGCAGATGTTGATAAATGTCTATTGAGTACTGTTAAGTAAAGAAGTTATGTCAAAAGGGGTCTGTGTAGCATATGAATAACTGTGTTGACATCAACAAAGATAATATGAATGCTTAAGCAATATCTCAGACTTTTCATGAAAACCTCAACATCATTTTATTCCATTTGATTTGCCCATACTGACCTGGTGGACAGCGACATTCGTAATTCTCCCAATCACTGATACATTCAGCTCTAACATTACAGGGGTTACTGTTACACAGATTTGTGACTGTACAGCCTTCTGGGGCGTTGTGTAGATCTGGTCTAAGGAGCACGGAATTCTGGGTATTCCCTACTCGGGCATTCTGAAAATTATAATAAAAGATTTTTTTGTCAAGTATTTGACATATGTGCAGGCTGATCTGTGTCTATATCTCCTGCCAATGTAGGAATAGTCCAAGTTCAGCATGACAAGGGTAAAAATAACCAATATACTGTAAGCAGTACCAAGGCTTGGTGATGGATAGGTAAACAAAGAATTGGGCCACAGAATCCTAAATTTAGAATTTGACTTTTGGGCTAGACCTGGTTTTTAAATCAAACTTCAGCAGATAGGCCTGCATCAGTTGCAGTGCATTTGCTCATATCAATATGTATAAGTGCGCAAAATATTTTAGGATAGGACCATTAGGATAAAAATACAGAATCATGTTGAATAGGCAAGTTCATAATTTGACCTTTGATCTCCTGCTGTAACTTTGGCAGTAGGAGCATGAAAGAAGTTCAGCATACATGCTCTGATCTAGATGTACAAATGTGTGATTATTTTCAGAATTGGACAAAATGTTTCAAAGATATCTCAAAAGTTTTAACATTTTTACATGCCAACAACAACCACAACAACAATGCAGCTAATGACGTGGCTAAAGCAACACTTCAGAATTTCTCCAAAACAGCGAACTTGAAAATCAACTTTGTGTCATATTTTTCATCCTGAATTTTAGAGCAAGTGGCCAACTGGAATATTTGAAGAATGTAATACATATAAACACATTGTTATACTATTCAATCTGTTATAAGACCAGAATCTCTTGAACCAACATAATTGTATGGATTTACACAGACTAATGTAGTTCTAACCTCAATAAATCCAGTAAAGTAGTTTTCAGCTGCAGTCTCTGTTGTTTTCATAGCTCCTATATACACATCCATAATGATTAATATAACCCTTACCTCAATGAACCCAGTAAAGTAGTTTTCAGATGCAGTCTCTACTGTCTTCAGGGCTCCTATATACACATCCATAATGATTAATATAATTCTTACCTCAATAAATCCAGTAAAGTAGTTTTTGGTTGCAGTCTCTGCTGTCTTCAGGGCTCCTATATACACATCCATAATGATTAAAATAGTTCTTACCTCAATAAATCCAGTAAAGTAGTTTTCGGCTGCAGTCTCTGTTGTTTTCAGAGCTCCTATAGACACATCCATAATGATTAAAATAGTTCTTACCTCAATAAATCCAGTAAAGTGGTTTTCGGCTGCAGTCTCTGTTGTCTTCAGGGTACCTATAGACACATCCATAATGATTAATTTAGTTCTTACCTCAATAAATCAAGTAAAGTAGTTTTCAGATGCAGTCTCTGCTGTCTTCAGGGTACCTATAGACACATCCATAATGATTAATTTAGTTCTTACCTCAATAAATTCAGTAAAGAAGTTTTTGGGTGCAGTCTCTGCTGTCTTCAGCGCATTCAGGGCTCCTAAAGACACATTCATAATGATTAATTAAGTTCTTACCTCTATTAATCCAGTAAAGTAGTTTTCAGCTGCCGTCTCTGCTGTCTTCAGGGCTCCTATATACTCATCCATAATGATTAATGTAGTTCTTATCTCAATACATCCAGTAAAGTACTTTTTGGCTGCAGTCTCTGTTGTCTTCAGGGCTCCTATATACACATCCATAATGATTAATATAGTTCTTACCTCAATACATCCAGTAAAGTAGTTTTCGGCTGCAGTCTCTGCTGTCTTCAGGGCTCCTATAAACACGTCCATAATGGCTTTCTGTGATAAACTACTCTGAATCCTCTCTAACATCTACAACAGATTTTAATATAGGAACTAATATGGGCTGCACTTGTCAGCTAAGGAGTGCAATGAAACAATGAAAAGTGAACTCTAACATAGAGCATTTCAATCTGCTCCCAGTAAATGTATACAAAAACCTTCTTTTATTCCATTACCTTTGCCGTATTGACTAGGCAATAACTTTCAGATTCTTAATTAAAAAAAAAAAAAGAGTTCTACCCTATAACTTCAAGTATGAACAAATCAAATATCGGGTGACTTTTGCTTTAACTGTAGTCAAAATGTATCATGTTTCAACAATGCTCAATACACTGACAATGGGAGACCAAACCTTTATAAAAACATCCTACTTAAGCTGTTGTTACAATTTTTCCATTTATCCCTCAAAATATCAATCTTTATTCATTTGCTAAATCAATTACATTTACACAAGGCTGGTATTCTTGAATGACTTACAAGCAATTTTTCAAAAGAAACAAATAACCCATTACCAGGTGGCAAAATGTTTTCCCAAATACTTTTCTTGAGGAGTGTCATTGTGTGGGAATTGGATAATTTTAAATGAAATGTTTCAAGATGCTTACCACTCTTTCTCCATAATCTAACACCATGAAGAAATGACCATTGTCCATCCATCTTGTCTCAAAGAAATGCCACTGACCATCATTAACTGGGACAGAGTCAAACACAAACACTTGTGGATCTAAACTGTTTGTGTAGGTGTAGGTAACATAGCCATTAATCAACTGAAAAATAGAGTCCAAAATGATGTACTAAAATAGATTTCTTTCACCCATTACCCGATGACAATATTTCAGACCAGTCTAATTTGAAGGAAATCGTTGACAATAATTTTTAGTTTATGGAATTTGAATAATCTTTGTCTAAGGGTAGAAAAACTGTGGATAATGGAGAAACCCTTTATCTACACAATATTTTTCAAAGCTTTTTTCCTGAGGGGCATCAAAAAGCAGGATTGTACGGGAATGGATAAATATGAAAATATATTTTCAATTAAGATTTCCTCTCATCAGGTTGTTTCTGAATTAGACTAACTTATGTTTTTTCCTTTTAATTTCAAACAAGAGCCATGTTGGACATGGCCATCCCCCGCCGTAAAAGCTTGATAGTAAACTGGAGCCAGTTAGGTTTAGGCTTCTTGTGCACTGCATTTCTCCTCAATGAGTTCGATAATAGCTATTATACTTTCAGGGATATGCTCAGGACAAAATTTAAGTCTTTAAAACAACAAAGGGCAATAACTCCAAAATTATGCAAGCCAGAGTTGTGGCTCTTGTGCACTGCACTTTTCCTCAACAAGATCTATCCACCTATGAAGTTTCAAGTTAATAGCTATCATACTTTCAGAGATATACCCAGGACAAAATCTTAGTTTTTAAAACAACAAATGGCAATAACTCAAAAATCACTTCTTCTCAATGAGATCTATCCACCTATGAAGTTTCAAGTTGATAGCAATTATACTTTCAGAGATATGCACCGGACAAGTTTAGTGACGAAAGGACGGAATGACGGAAGGACGGAATGACAGAAGGACAGAGAGCATTACTATATCTTTCGCCGAAACGGTGGGAGATAATTAAATCTTCCCTAATCAGTGAAAGTATTAATGATTTTGGAACATGAAGACCATGATGGTCCTATGTCATTCACATGGGTATAATAGCTTGGAGAATTTTTTATTCAAAGATATCAATAGTTATTACTTTACATGGTATTCTAATTTACATCAATTCTGATCTAAGATCAATAGTTTGAATTATTTTGATAGACCCACCATAAGACTATACTGCAAGCAAAAGAATGTGACAGCACTGAAACACCTTAAGGACTTTTTTTAATCTAAGAATCGTAATTTGAAGTATTTTGTATGGTGGATCATAAGGCAATGCTATATGCAAAATGTAAGAGCTCTAGGTGAATTGGTTTTGGCAGATATACCTGTTGATAATTACTTAAACCCTTTCCTGTTTCTTGAAATTCTCAGCTGTCATATTTGAGTTATTCAGTCTCAGCAGTGATCATTTAGATATCCAGTCTCAGAAGTGATCATTTATACAATCCAGTCTCAGGAGTGATCATTTATACAATCCAGTCTCAGCAATGATCATTTATACAATCCAGTCCCAGCAGTGATCATTTATACAATCCAGTCCCAGCAGTGATCATTTATACAATCCAGTCTCAGCAATGATCATTTATACAATCCAGTCTCAGCAGTGATCATTCAGTTATCCAGTTTCAGCTGTGATCATTAAGATATTCAGTCTCAGCAGATATAATATATTAAACAGAATTAAACAGAATTAAGGGAATAAAGATATGTCAAATTCCTGATTCAGAAAAAATAATTCATTGATGTACAAAAAGATTGCACTAACCTCCATATGAATAGTTTCTGATTTTTCTGCAATAATGTACATCAGGGTACCATTAGCAGAGCGAGTTCTGAATGATAATCCATTATACCATGGAAAATGGACACGTGGAATAAGTGCATTTTTGTAGTGTAGGTAACCATTTCCACGTAACTGTCGTGGCACATCAATTTCTGTAAGAATGTATAAGACAAAAATATACACTAAGTAAAAATTCATTCATTCCCACACAATCCAACTTTTTGATGTCTGTCCAGAGAAGAGTTTAAAAAACATTGTGGGAAAAAGAAGAAATTGCTTGAGACAAGCAATTTCTTCCATTCCCACTATGCTTTTTACCCTGATTTACAAAGATAATATAAAATTTCATCAACTTGAGGCCTGCAACTTCTCTCAATTTGGACCAGTCTAAAATTTTGTCATCTGGTAATGGGGTACCAGCTGACTAGCAATTCAATGAGCAGGGGCAAAAGAATGAAGTTGGTTGAATATACAAAAAGATAGGAACAGACTATAATGAACCCATAGATTTAACCAATTACCGAAGGCGAAATTCTAGACTGGTCCAAATTGAAATGAGTTGTAGACAACAATTAAAAATTTATGAGATTTTGGATTTTTACAACTATCTGGTTTTATCATTTTCTAAAATTTTTAATCAAGCTTTTTTTCTCAAGTGACATTTAAAAGCGTCATTGTGTGGAAATGGGTTAACTTTTAAGATAATCATTGAATGACATGGAAATACCAACATTTTTACAGTCAACTACTGAGGTTATTCTACATTGAACAAATTTGTTATATCATAAACACCATTTTGATATTTCATTTATAATATGCCCATACTGTGTATGATAGGTAGACATATTTCTTGTAATGTATCAATTTATGATATTTCACAAATCATATAATGATGTTCATAAGATTATCTCATTACAAGCATTGTTACGTTCTGGTAATGTACGGGCGTTTCTATAATCAAAGCATCAGTTCATTTCCATGTAGAAAAAATATTCAACAGAAATATTTCATCCCTGAACTGTGGGCCCTATCATTATATTATATATAAACTTACTAACTATTGTAAAATCTTCAACTCACCCTGACTGCAGTCTTTGCCTCCCCATTGGTTTGGACATGTACAGATATATGTACCCCACCCATCTCTACAGGTACCTGAAGATAGGATATCAACACATTTACATTTATCTATAATCAAATTATGAGAGTTAAATTAACCACATTACAACAAGATTTAAGACAGGAATAGGATAACAAAACATTTACATTTATCTAATATCTAATCATGAGAGTTGAATTAACCCTAGACAACAAATTTTAAGATGGGTCCAAATTCAAAGAAGCTGAAGACAACAATTTCTAATTTAAAAAATTTCAAAAATCCCTATCAAACAAAGTGAATATAAAGAAATTTCTATCTATGACATTATTTTCCAGTACTATTATCTTGAGGGGCATAAAAAGTGACTTTGTGTGATAATGAGTTAAAGAAGATTGACTATTCACAATTAGACAGTTATAGGAAGTGAAATATTCTCAGTTAAGCAATATCAATTATTTCCCTTGGATTACTATTTGATCTCAACCTGAATTGAGTCCAATCCTCCAAAGTAATACAGTGGAATCCTCATAATTGCATTCTTGATAATAGCAGTTGGCAACCTAAATGTTATAGCTTGAATAAGCAGTAGTAAGGACACTTAAGTCACCATACAGCAAAAATACTTTGAACAAATGTCGCGAGCTCAAAGTTTGCTTTCAGTCAATTGTTTTTTGTTTTTTTTTTTAATGGGGTTTAACACCGCTTTTTACAATCTTTCAATTATATCGTGCAGCTGGAGCACCTAACAATGGATTCCTGATATATATCCTGCATTAGTTCCACCTTTACATACTTTCCTAGCCTCCAGCTGTTATCCAACTTAGGCTTACATTTATCCAACCATTGGTGAGAGACAAATGTTGGAAAGGATATGTGTGGCTGCCAGGTATCCCCATGATACTCCATGATTGAAGTTTGGAAGTCTGATATGCTTCCAACTGCACTATGATGGCAGTATTTGCTTCCAGTTAAAATGGTCAATCTATTTTTTGATTGGCTGTGTTGAACTGTCAAATATGCTATTGACAGTGTTGACCTGTATCAAAGTCTTTCAATTTAAGAACCAACTCTCAATTGAGATTGTTTTTAATCTATCAAAAGACAACAAAACTTTAGACAGATCCAAATTAGAAATAGTAGCAGGCCACAATTTGAAATTAATGAAATTTGATAATTTCTGGCATTTTGGGTAGATGATATTGTGGGAAATGAAAAATTGCTTGTTAAAAACAATTTCTTTATTTCCATAATGTTTTTTCCAAACTCTCTTGTCTTAAGGGGTCTCAAAAAGTCAGAAGTGAGTGGGAATGGGAACAAAAGATTGAAATAATGAATGGACTGAATACAAAAGCCAGCATAATTGTCCATAATTACCTCCATGCTGACAAGGAGAACTTCTACAGAACTCATTCTTCTCTTTACAACCAGGTTCTGATCCATTGTTAGCCACAGCATTATTAAAGTCCATTAACTTGTAGTCGAGGTAAAAATCCTTCATACATCCAATATATTCTTTATTTTCTATCTGAAAGTTTGATGGCAGTGTGGGAACACCACCTATCTGTAATGGTCCAGTCAGATCAAAGAACTTTTGGCAATTAGACGATGCGCTTGCGCAACTGAAATAAACAAGATTCAATATATTGTCACAAGGTTCTATAGCTGTACTGTAATTCAGCCATTACCAATCATTTCATTTGATGCTGCTTATGAAAATTATTATCAAAACATGGTAGGAAAAGGAGACTCTGACATAAGGAAAAAAGATCCTGAACAACTGAACCGTAGGTAAGGGATAAGTGATTAATTGCTGTTGTAAGTCAAAGAAACAGTCATCCAATTGATTGAATCATTTATCAAGACCATACATGAACTTAACTCTGACATTTATGTGAAGCATTTTTGTTGGTATGGCAACCTAAATGTTGTAACTACAGCTTATTCAAGCTGTAGTTATGATGTTTGGGTTACAAATCAATCATTTTCCATCTTTGTTACAGTGCTACAGCTATAGATATTGCCATTTAATATCGAAGCAGAACATTCTTTGGCAATCAGTGAGCGAGGCCAGCGAAGTCAGTTGGCAGGGCCAGGGACCAGTAAATTAACCCTTTATCAAACAAATAAAAGTTAGACTGGTCTAGAGTGAAAGAAGTTGCAGGCAACAATCAAAATGCATTCAATCTGAAAAAAGAAACATCAAAAAGGGTGAAAACTTTATAATAAAAGAAGAAAATGTATGTTATAAGTAACTTCACTTACAATAGAGAATTTTGAGTCTTTTTGGGTAGAAAGCAAGGTTGGAAATGAAGAAATTGCTTAGAACAAACAATTTCTTCATTTTTAGCCGTGTTTTCCTCAAGTCTTTTTGTGAGGAGCAAAAAAAGCATAATTGTATGTGTTAATCTAGAAATGCAAGATACTTACATTGGAGCTAGCTGATGAACCACCCTTGCAGCACACGTATAATTGATGTCTCTACCGTACAAAACAGCTATTTCTGGATCACAGTCCTCTCCAACAGATACTGTCGCAGTCTGTAATTAATATGATGAAATTGACAGAAACTAACATTATGTACTTATCAGGAAGTTGAAGAGAAAATACTTTAACCCATTACCAGATGGCAAAATTTTAGACAAGTCCAAATTGAAAGGAGTTGCAGGCGACAATTCAGAAGTTATGAAATTTTGAATTTCTTTACTTTTGGGTAGAAAACTCAGTGGTTAATGAAGAAATTGCTAGTAATAAGCAATTTCTTCATTTTCCACAACATTTACCAAAGCTTTCATTCTTGGGGGCATCTAAATGAGTCATTGAGTGGGATTGGGTTAAACTGTACATACAGTTATTTCAAGCATTCTTTCCTAAAAAATCTAGCATAAATTGTAACTTCCTAATTTCAATTACATATCAAAGTCTACAAAACTTAAAAAGGAGTAGTTTCAAGTTTTCTTAGGGAAAATGACAAAATATAGTGCAATGTAACACTTTGATATAAACTGAAGTTTGAGTCACAAAGAGGGACTTCAAATATCTCACATCAAACCCTTTACAGCTGGTATTCAAGAAACATCTTGATATGATGCTGAAAAAATTGTACCAACAACATACAGATCAATCAATTATAAGATAATAACATCGCCTACCCATAGCCCTTTTAACCCTTTCCTGTACAAACCCGGGATTTCACGTCACTGTTATTTTATACATGAGAAAATATTGTGGAAAAAGGAAGAATTGCTTCTAACAAGCAATTTTTTCTTTCCCACAATGTTTTCTACCACATAGGATGGTTTAATTTCAAATTGCATCCAATTTTCATTATTGTCTGCAACCTCTGCAAAACTTGGATGAGTCATAAATCTTGCTGCCTTGTAATGGGTAAAGTTAGCTAGTATTAACAGGGCTGGTATTTGACTTTTAAACTAGGAATTCATCCCACAAAAATCTGAAAAAATCTGTTTTGGCTCTTAGAGATTTTCTTAAAAAGGGGTCATTTTTACAGCTTTGAACGATATTTATATGGCTCATTATAGATTATTATGACCCCTAAAGTACAGAGAGGCATCCTAGGTATTATTTAAAAGTTGAATGAATTGAAAATTAACTTTAAAACTTTTCAAGATTATCATAAAAAAGAATGAACATCCACCAGAATGGTAGTCACTTAACACAACTTTCACATATTCAACATAGAATCTTTTTGTCGTTCATGAGCCTATAAAAATTTCGACCCTTTAACCCTTTCCTGGTTTTTGAAATTTTAAACTGGTCCGAATTGAAAGAGGATGCAGACGACAATGAAAATTGGATGCAATTCCAAATAAAACCATCCTATATGGTAGAAAACATTGTGGGAAAAGGAGAAATTGCTTATTATAAGCAATTTCTCCTTTTTCCACAATGTTTTCTCAAGTATAAAAGCACAGTGACGTAAAATCCCGGGTTTATCCAGGAAAGGGTTAAATTCACTGTCAATGATGTCCTCAATTTAAAAGGCTTACACAAGCCCTAATTATCACACTATTTGAGATTCTTACCAAATTCAGGTAGCTGACTGTCACATGATGCCATTTTCCATTGTTGACCCCATTTTCCAAATGTGGAGATACCTTGGAAATATTTGCTCCAAGAGAGAAAGAGAGTTGAAGTTGACCATCAATTATTTCCAGGGCAATAAAATCGTGCATCTCATTGAGACGTCCATTATAGAACAACAAACCATTTTTCATCTGGGTGGCAAACCTGAGAGTAGAAAAGAATAATTAACTAAATGGTTGTCCCAGGACAGCTGCTGTCGAGCCTGCAAAGTTTTCTAGGTATCATGCTCCAGATAAGATCAATTTAAGTATTTGACCTTGAGCTTTGACCTTGGATTTGAAGCTTTCCAAAAAATTCTTTCAATTGGCACATCTACTCATGATGGAGAACAACTGTGCTAATTCATTTTGAAATCCATCAATATTGGTAGGAAAAATGCTCCGGACAAGCACAATTTTAGTGTTTGAACTTGAAGCTACCCTAACAATTCTTTCAAATGACACATCTACTCATAATGGAGAATAATTGTGCTAAGTTATTTTGAAATCCATCCATAATTGTAGGAGAAATGCTCCGGATAAGCACAATTTTAGTGTTTGACCTTGAGCTGTGACCTTGAACTTGAAGCTTTCCAAAAAAATTTTTTCAAATGGCACATCTATTCATGATGCAGAATAATTGAGCCAATTTATTCTGAAATCCATCCATAATTGTAGGAGAATAATTGTGCCAAGTTATTTTGAAATCCATCCATAAATGTAGGAGTAATTGTCCGGACAAATTCAGACGAACGGACGGACTAACAGACTAACAGACTAACACATTTACGCACATACACCGACTTGTGATAGTGACAACTATGTCTCGCTCACCGCAAGCGCGCTCGACAAAATTACTTCACTCTTTAAGAATATTTTTAACCTATTATGAGCCTAGAAATCTTACAGATAACAAATTTAAGTTCATAAAATATCAAATTTAAGACTGTTTTGAATTGAAACAACTGCGGCTGACAATTTTTTAGTTTATGAAAATCATTACGTTTTAGGTTAGAAACCTTGCCATTATTAAGAACAATTTCTTCATTTTCCAAAATGTTATGAAAAGCTTGAGGGGTGTAAATGAGTGGGAATGTTTTAAAGATGATTTGTTGTTCAGAGAAACAGTTACTTCATATTCCAAAATGATAAGGGTCTACAAATGTAAGATTGTTTCATAATGGGTTGAAAGACAAGCACAATTTCTACTATGGTTGGATTCAATACTGGTGAGAAACTTTTGGTACTTCACATTCGATGCTATTTTTGTTTACCAAGATTGAAGGGGGGGAATTAATCTAAAAGCCTGATCTTTCAGCTTTAGACACCCCAATGTTTGACGGGACTGTAAATAATGACTGATTTGTAAGGCTTTGTCACAGTCTGTTGAAGGATTAAAGAGTAACTCAGTACATCTCAAAATATCCATTCAGTAGGACAACACTGGTTGTGGCTAATTGGGCTCAGTGAAAAAAATAGACTTAAACAATTTTTAAGACAGGTCCCTTGTTGAAGAAGATTTTTGAGCAATGGCTGAAGTCAGACTGACTGATAAAGTGATAAATAAATTTGAATCCAAAACTTATAGACATGTTTATTATGTTCAGAATGTTAAATAAAAGATTACCAGACAACAAAATTTATTCCATTCCCACACAATGATGCTTTTGGTGGCCCTCGGGAAAAACAATTGGGAAAACATTGTGTAAAATGAAGAAATTGCTTGTAAAAAGCAATTTCCTCATTTTACACAATGTTTTCTTTCCAAAAAAATGAATATTCTAAAATTTCGTAAACTTTAAATTGTCATCTACAACTCCTTCCAATTTGGACCAGACTGAAATTTTGTCATCTGGTAATGGGTCAAGACTTGTTGTAAGTCAAATAGTTGAAAACAACAGTTCATAGTTCATAGAATTTAATTTTTTTTTCTTTTTGTGTTAAAAAATATTGTGGATAATGAGTAAATTGCTTCTAACATCTAAGTGGCGTCAAAATGCCTTATCATGTTGGAATGGGTTAAATTTGTTTTAACAAATGAAATTAAGTGTGACTACTTGTTTATAGAAAAAATTAAGATGCTAATAATTTCAGGCTTAATTAAAGCTACATGAAACTTTTTTACTTTTGATATTCAAGAACTTAGTTGTTTCATGATCAGTTAGATAACCCCTAAATTGTAAAGTTGGAGCCTACCTGCGATATTCATTTGTTTGAGTATTGACAAATCTTTATTAAGACCACTGGTAAAAGGATATGGTCAAAAGGTTCTCAATAAATGAAGGCCATTTTCCAGTTCAATGGATCTCTTGTCTACTGTTTTAGAGAGTGTAAGTGGCCTGACCTATAGATTTCATGTCAGAATCAATAAGTTTAGATCATTATCATACTGCCCTAGGGATTAACTTGGTGTAAGCATATCCCCAAATATTGGCAGAAAACACACTTCTTTTTCTTATACACTTATACATAGTTTTGTAAGAAACTCATTAGTTCCAAGTTCATGAGTTTTAAGAGGGAGTTGATTTCAGTTTTCTGCCACATTTATTAACCCATTACCATTTGATCCCATTTTTTGAAACCCTCAAGTAATAATTAAACATTTCCTGTTTTGAACAATTTTAGACCTGCTCAAATTCAAAAGTTTTGCAGACCAAAATTTAAAGAGGATTTAATTTGAAAAGTATCTTATCAATAGGCTAGAAAATATAGTGGAAAAGAAGGAATTACTTGTTTCAGTTTGGACCAGTCTAATAAGTTATCATCTGGTGATAGGTTAACCTACTGTATTTTGAGACCATGAAGTCAAGTAACTAAAGTTAAATAAGTAGAAATTCTCAAAACAAGCAATGCATACTACCAGATTTCTGCAGCAATATTTCTACTTATTTTCAATTAACCTATTAACAAATGACAAAATTTAGACTTGTTAAAATTGAATGGATTTGTAGACAACAATTCAAAGTACATGTATGGTATATGAATTTTTCAATTTCTGGGTTAACCAATTCCAATACAACAAAAATTCAGACTTGTCCAAATTAAGGTGCAGACAACAATGTAAATTAGTTTTTTCAACTATCTGGGTAGAAAACATTGTGAAAATGTAGAAATTGTTTGTTACAAGAAATTTCTCCATTTACACAATGTTTTCCCAATTGTTTTTCTTGAGGTGTCGAAAAGCATCATTGTGTGGGAATGGGTTAAATTGTCATTTGCAACATATTTCAATTAGGACCAGTCTTATGTTTTGTCTTGTTGGATTAATTTGATTACATCTACAGAAGTTCTGTTTAACCCATTATCAGAAGGCAAAATTTTAGACTGGTCCAAATTGACAGCAGTTGCAGACGACAATTCAAAGTCAATGAAAGTTTAGATTGTTCAACTTTCTGAGTAGAAAACATTGTGTAAAATGAAAAAATTGAAAATCTTTCCCAATTTTTTTCTTAAGGTGTGCTAGAAAGCGTCACTGTGTGGAAATGGATCAAGTGCTTGTCACATAATCTTGGGATAAAGTTTAAGCAAAACTTGGTGTTCAAAAAGGTGAACATTAAATATACACAGCTTGCATACAAATACAAAGTTTGCAATTATACACTTAAATTTCTAACATCAAAAAGTCTAAAATCTTTGACATTAAAGACACACCATACAAATTATAGGTTATTTTCACTGGTAAGGTTTAAAAGAAAACACAGGGCAATAAAATATCAATATACACACTACAAACATATATTTGCCTGTACAAAACCATGTCACAAAGGAGATAACGTCAACCATTTATGATTTAAAACCATTCTCTCTTTCTTTGATTGATTTTGCCTAGAGATAAGTTTATTCGATATGGGTTTGCGACAGGTTATTGACATAAAATCAAAATATAATTAACTAAATAATTACGTTAGGTTTCTAAGATTTACTTGTTGTCTTCCTAAGCTCTTCAAAAACATTTTCTGAAGAAGGGTGCAATCCTCACAACATACAAAATGACCAATCTCTAACACTGAACCCATTGCAACAACCAATTTCTTCTTTTTCTGCAATATTTTCTACTTTACTAAATAATTATTTTCAAAAAAAATCTACCTTAAATTGTCGACTGAAAAACCTTTGAATTTGTACACGTCTAAAATTTTGAAAAAAATTAAAGATTTAAAGCAAGCATATCCTATAAGCCTTCTTCCTGGAATGCTTTGCTATAACTTTGATTTATTTACTGGTACTGTTTAACTTACTTCAGTTGAATATTAAATCTGTATCTTGACTTTATAGTTGGAAACACCAGAAATGATCCTTTAGGAAAGTGGATGGTTGTCAGCTGACAGAACTGATCGTAGTCCACCTGGTTTGGGCATCCTTCACATCGGAATCCTCCCTCTATCAATGGAACACACCTGGACGGGGGCTGACACACACCTGCAGGACAGGTAGCCATGTCGTATTTCCTGGACATGTCCACCTCACAGTTCTCACCTGGAAATATAAATAGATCAAAATATTGATGATCATACTGATTAATGGTCCATGCCTGAACTGGGGCTGACATAACCCTGTGGGAAAGGTACCCGTGTTGCCTGGAACAAGCAAATATATCATATTTCCACAATGTTTTCATCAAAAATATCATTCTTTGAGGGTGTCAAAAATCATGATTATGTGGAATGATTGATTGAAGGGGGTTTAACGCCACCTTTAACAATATTTCAGTCACATTCCGGCGGCTGGAGCACCTAACAATGGATTCCTGGTATTTCTCACACCACTTCTACCATAACATCCTTTCCTAGCCTCCAGCTGCTATCCCACTTAGGTTTACGATTATCCACCCATTGGTGAGAGACAAATGTTGGAAATGATATGTTCTGTAGCTTGGAATTGAACCCAGGACATACCATGATTGAAGATTGGGAGTCTATGATAGCGGCCATTGATCAACAGTCCACGCCTGTAAGAGGGCTAACACAATCCTGTGGGATAGGTAGCCATATCACCTGAAACTGAAACAAATGTCTACTTTTTTCAGTGTTTTTCATAAATATTATTCTTTGAGGGTGTAAAAAGTCTTGATTGTGTGGTAATGGAATAAGTTTCATATAAATACGCTAACAGACAATAGTATGTCAAGTGACCATGCTATAACTCTTGGTAAATTGTATCTCTGCCTTTTTGACAAACCAACTGAAGTAAAAACAAGAACACAGCATACAAATGCCAACACTTGGCTGTTCTTGTGCTTAATAGTGGGTAAAATTTCTAAGTTTTAAGTCCTGTATCACTCCCCTGAGTATGATGGCTCAAGGCTTAAGATACTGTAAATACAACATATCATAGCTCTACCCTTGAATATTTTGGGGAAGTTTCTGAAACATTTCTCCTCCCTAGGTATAGATCAAACAATATGGTGCTAATTTCCAGAGAAGACTAATTCTTTGAAGTATTTTGGTAGAGGGACAAATACTCACACCAAACCTGCATGAGCTTGTTTTTGTGAGCTCAAGTTAGGAGACGGAGTGATAACAGACTGCCAATCCATTGATTCTATCAATATCAAAAATTGATGTACAAATTACCCCCAAGGTCTTTAGATTGACAATAAGGTTGTTGTCCTTAAATACAGTATGTTTCATCCAAATTGCTTTTATTCAAGACATTAACATAATTATCTCTATTGGTCTTAAATAAGGCTTTGCCCTAAAGTCCTTTTAACACTTTCCTGTACAATCACTTGTTTTTACGTACTTGTGTTTTTATACTTGAGAAAAGATTGTGGGAAAAGAAGAAATTGCTTGTAACAAGCAATTTCTACTTTTTCCACAATATTTTCTACCCTACTGAATGGTTATTTTTCGAATAAAATCAACCATAAATTTTTGTCTGCAAAGCCATTGAATTTGGACCAGTCTAAAATTTTGTAAAACAGGAAAGGGTTAAACCCTCACCCACTGCATAAAGGCAATCCAAGATGGCTAAAAGAAATTACAGAAAACATAATTTGTTATTAGAAAAGCGCCCAGCTCCAAAGGCCAAAGAAGATAAATGTTATTGAAATAAATAGGCAATGAATGAAAATAAAGATGCTTGAAATGTAATCAAAAGAATAATCTGTTGGTTATATTTGATATGAAAAATCTCTCACTTGAATGCATTGATAGGCGTTAAAAAACTCTTCCTTAGGACTCCTTTTTCTTAAAGCCTAACAAAGCATTCTTGTCCGAGATTTTTCATATCAAAAATAACCATTTGACTATCCTCGATATATTCCCAGTTTCAAGTGAATGTGTTCAGTAATACCAGAGACATTACAAAATGTCAAAGTTTTTGGACAACAACAACAGAGTAGACGCTGACATGGGTGCAAACAACAACCTGGCCATAGCAATACATCAGTAAGGTTTTCTTCTGAAAACAGCCAAGGTAAATATCTTGACCTTTACTATCAAGATTGATATATGAATGACTATCCCCTGTGGGAAAGATCAGATAGAAAATTTCCATATTGGGCTTTTGTGATTTTTGACCATTGTCCTTTCATGGCCTTACTTATTGAACCCACTTCAGCAATTCATCAACTTATTACCAGACAACAAAATTTTAAACTGACCAAAACTGATGGAAGTTACAGAAAACTATTTGTAGTAAAAGACATTCATAAATTCATTGTCTATCTGGGTAGAAAACATAGTAAGTAATGGTGGTATCGCTTCTCAAAATTTCCAAAGCAATTTCTTCTTTTTCCATAATACTTTGCAAAAGGTTTTGTCATAAAGAAAGCCAGATTATGTGATAATGGATGAAACATACAATAAAGAATACTGGAACTTCATCAATATATTTAACCCATCACAAGGTAATGGAATTTTAAACTTGTTCAAATCAAACTTGAATTGTCACAAAGTAGACTTACAGCCACACTAGTATTTTGTCACTCAAGATGTACAGTTGACCTTTGACCTACATTATCCCAAAACAATATGGCATCTCCTTGGGTCATGGGCAACATTTGTACAAAGTTTCAAAGTACTAGGTCAAATGGCTAGATCCCAGAAACTTTTTTTCAAACAAAGATCAATTTTGAACTTGACTTAAAAACAATAGGGCACTTCCTTGGATCAGTGACGTCTGGCGACAATTTTACAGTTGTAGGTTAAATGGTTCTAAATTTGTAGAATGGAAATGAAAAAGTTTACAGATGGACAAACAGACTGATAGGCAGACATGGTGAAACCAATATGTCCTCCTCTACTTCCAAGGTGGTGGATATGATCAAGTTGCAAATTATGACTCAAATTATGTGTACACTGAAAGCTAAGTCTCAGATTAGATCAAATATACTTAGTAATGGAGAAATTGCTTGTTATAAGTAGTTTCTCTTACTACCACAATTTTTTTCTTGATGCCATTTTTCTTAATGCCATTACCATGCCACTAAAAGCCGATGAATCCTTGAGGAATGGGTTAATGCACAACTCATGAGTGAAACTATATCACACTTACTTAAAATAAAGCAAAATCTGATTTGAGACTGGTCCAATTTGACAGAGGTGCATAAAAAGGTGGGACTGTGTAGGAATTGGTTAAAGATTTCAATTTTTGAAGTGTGAAATCAGCCAGCAGGTACATCCAGTAACTGTTTCAATTTGACTTAGTTTAAATTTTCATCCAGGATACCCAAGTTTGAAGATTTTGCCATCCTACTTGGAGTTTATCTCAAAGTTTCGATAAAGATTTGGTATCAATTTCAAATCCTCCTAGGGACCAAATACCATTTCAATTATCTATTTAAAACAGGAAATAAACTATCAATGTATCAACATAACAGAACACTGTCAAAAACAGATCTCAATTTGATATCACTGATAATTAATTTCTTCACCTCCAGTTTGATACTTCTTTTCTATATTAAACAAGAGTGCCATAGTCACAATAATAATACACCACCAGATAATTGTTTTTTTTTAACCCTTGTCAGGCTGAACGTGGAATATTCCTGCTTTTGCAGATTCTTAGTCTACAATTTCTTCTTTTCTCACAATGTTATCCTTAGTTTACTTATTTGGTGGGTGAAATTACAGAATTGTGTGACAAGGGTTAACTCATCAATAAATGAAGGAGGAGACATATACATAAGAAATTTTTGTACTTAGCCTCTTTTTCTTTGACACACCTTTAAATGGTAAAACCCCAGCAATGTGCCAAAGGTCAGATGACAAGAAACATTCGGTAAAAAAATATCTTTAAGCTACGTCTATAAATATAGGAGAGGTTTTAATGAGAAATTTTGCATTTAGCCACCTTTTTCTGTGACAGTGCCTAAAATGTTAAAATCCTGACAGTATGCACAAGGTAGAATTATTCTGTGAAAGTTTCATTCTAATTCATTTATAAATGTTGAAGGAGATGTGTTTAACCCATTACCAGTTGACAAATTTTAGACTAGTCCAAACTCAAAGGAGTTGCAGACGACAATTTGAACTTCATGAAAATCTAGGTTTTATCAACTTTCTTGGTAGAAAATATTGTGGAAAATGATGAAATTGCTTGTAACAAGTAACAAGCAATTTCTTCATTTTCCACAATGTTTTCACAAGTGGTTTTCTGGAGGGGCGTTTAAAAGTGTCACTGTGTGGGAATGGGTTAAAAAGACGTGGACAGACACCAGAACAGACAATCAGAGAGTAAAGATGATACCAATATACACCCACCTTTGGTGGCATATGAAAACAGTTCAAAATCAAGAAACACATTTGTTTGTAAATTATCAATGGCAAATCCATGTATCTTTTAAGGCATTCCCACACAAGCCCTCCTTTTTACGACCCTCAAAAAAAACTTTGGAAAACATTGTGGAAAATGAAAAAAATTGCTTGTATCAAACAATGTCTTCATTATCAACAATGTTTTCTATCCAAAAAGACAAAAAAATCTAGAATTCCATGATCTGTTGTCTGCAGCTTCTTCAAATTTGGACTAGTCTAAAATTTTGTTGTGACGGAATTGGTTATGCCTTTTTTATTTACAGAGGGAAACACAAGTGAAAATCTATTTTGAGCCAATGGTTTATCGATTTACAAATCACCCCAAAGTATTTGCTTGAGGAGATAAGCTATAATTTATTGGTCTGGTAATGTATCAGTCAATACTACTACCAGAAATGAGTGTGCTCGTTTGTAGAAAAATCATTTTTATGCACAAAACTTTTTTTTGACATGGAGACTTAGTCACACATTGCAGAGAAAAATTAATGCATTCTCACATTCCAGCTTTTTTACGGCCTCAAAAGAATGGTAAAACATTGTGGAATTGAAGAAATTGCTTGTCAAAAGCAATTTCTTCATTTCGTGGAATGTTTTCTGCAAAAAGAAACAAAGATTTTTAAAATTTCATCAACTGTTACTTGTCATCTGTAAAATTATTTCATTTGGGACCAGTCTTTAAAGATTTGTGCTTGAATGGTTTTAAAATGATCAGTTTTTCATAACAATATGTTGTACAAACTTAGACATGAACTCTTGTCAATATTCCTATTTTGGCCGGAGGTATAGACAAAGATCAGCCGGCACATATCTTTCTCTAGACCTCCTGCTTGTCCCTTTAAAGCTAGAATTGTTTATACCTTTAATTTTCTAAATATAATTACAAACCAATGAGTTGTTTTTTTCCTATGCTTTCAGTCCTTTGATTTGAAGATAAATTGGGAAAGGATTTTTTTTAGCATGACAATGGTTAAGTTATTAACTAATTATTTTTGAATTTCATACAATAGATTTCCTAATAGTTGCATATTGTAATTCATGAGGAAAGTTTTATGCTCATGAAGTAGTATAGATTCAATATCAGAATAACAATTTTATTTGTATTCCCATCCATAGTTGGCACGCAAAAATTACAAGTCTACCATAACACGGATGTCTATAGATAAGGTAGATCTCTTGATTCCATTTTATTGAAAAAGAGAATATGTTCCTTATCAACCAAAATTAACTAATTCCCACAAAAATCCACTTTTTGGAGCCCCCCCCCCTCCAGTTTTGTTGCAAACAATTCCATCATTATATTATCATATTATCCTTGTTTCCTCCATTAACCCATTACCAAACAAAATTTTAAACTGGTCCAAATTGAAAGAAATTTTTAGTTAGTGGAATTCAAATTTCTTTATCTTTTTGGGTAGAGAACATTGTGGATAATGAAGAAATTACTTGCAACAAGCAATTTCTTCATTTCCAGAATGTTTCCCAAAGCTTTTTAATGGGGGGGGGGGCATCCAAAAGCGTTAATGTGTGGGAATAGGTTAAAAGACAGTTGTTTTTTCTAAATTCTATTAACTTAAATTTATCATCTACAACATCTTTGAATTTGGACCAGTCTAAAATTTTGTTTTGGGAATGGGTTGAGGCTAGAGCTTAAAAAATCAAAATTGATCGATGGAATGAAATGTGATTGGCATCCATCAAAGGTATATTAATGGTTCATATGATGAATTCTTTATAACTAATGCTCACATTAAACATTTTCATCAAGAGACAAAATTGACCAAATATAAAGGAACTTGATACAATGCAGATCTTTGAAAACCGATATACAAACCTGATTGACTGACTCAGAATGGGATCAGTTATGTGAAAATGGAGATTTTCTCCACTTGTCCTCAGACATGGGATTGTATTTGTCCAGAATAAAAATGAACTGGTTGGCCAAAAGGTGAAGACATAAGTAAGCTTCATTGATTGATTGAATGGGGTTTAACACCACTTTAAACAGTATCTCAGTCATATCACAGCGGCTTGAGCACCTAATAATGAACTCCTGGTATTTCTCACACCAGTACTACCATTAAATCCTTTCCTAGCCTCAAGCTGCTATTCCACTTAGGTTTACAATTGGTGAGAGACTAATGTTGGAAAGGATATGTTTTCCAAAGATTTCAAATTGAGGGGCCTCATTGTGTTGGAATAGGTTAAAAAATACACTCCACTCCACATTCCATTTTCAATAGGGTTCATCCTTATGACCTAACAAACATTCTAACAAAGTATGCTTCATGTCTATAACCACCCCCCACCCCCAGGCTCTGTCCCTGGGGACCCAAAGACCATGATTCTAGCTATTTTGAAAGAGGTCAATAAACTGAGCTTCATGCAAATTATCAAGGCTCTACACCTTCTGGATCAGGAGGAAAAGATTTTTAAAGATTATTTCAAAACTTCACTTTTGTTGCCATGGCAACAAGAGTTTTAAAAAAGGATTTCTGTTATTTAGCTATTTTCAATGGGGAGCACCTAAGGAACATTTCTGCCAAATTTGGTTCAAATTGGTCTAGTGGTTGGTTTGGGAGATGTCGTTTAAAAATCGCTCTTTATTTCTAAATAAACCTCATCCTCCTGGGGCTCAGTCCCTGGAGACCCAAGAATCATGATTTAAGCTATTTTAAAAGAGGTCAATATACTAATGCTTCATGCAAAATATCGAGAGTCAAAAAGAATTTTTTTCTGTCAAATTTCTATTATGAAAACTGAATTGTAATATCAAATCTGACTGAAAAATAACAAGCAGGTGGTGTAGACTAAGATCAGGCTGCACTAAGGTGCAGCTGATATTTGTCTATACCTCCTGCCAAAACAGGAATGATTCATGTTCAGCCTGTCAAGGGTTAAAAGAGTCAAAAAGAATTTTTCTCTGTTTGGGTTTTTGTGCATGTTTATACTTCAAATACTCCTGAAACTGAAAGCCTAAATTTTTGTCTATGATAAATAATCAGGTTTAATTTTCATGTCAGAAATAATTTTCTTTTAATGTCAAATTAATGAATGGTTTTAGGGTAAATTTCACTCCTTATATCTTCAAATATTAAATCCAACAGAGGTATGTTATACCAAGTTGTATATTAACCCTTTCCTGTTTTACATGATTTTAGACCTGTCCAACTTCAAAGGTTTTCAGACGAAAATTTTAAGTGGATTTAATCTGAAAAATTACCAATCATTAGGGTAGAAAATATTGTGGAAAAAGAAGAAATTGCTTGTTACAAGCAATTTCTTCTTTTCCCACAATGTTTTCTAAAGTATAAAATCACAGGGACGTAAAAACCAGGGATTGTACAGGAAAGGATAAAATCCAACAGAAGTCATATCTTATCTAATCTAAAAATGGAAAATCCTAAACCTTTCTCAGATAGAAATCTATGTGTTCTGTATTTATTCAATGGTACTGTTGATTTTAATCCATTACCAAATGACAAATTTTTAGACTGGTCAAAATTGAAAGAAACTGCAGATGATATTTCAAATTGTGCAAAAATTGGGAAATAAGTACCAAATAAGGTAGAAAACTTTGTGAGTGGAGGAGAAATTGCTTTTTATAAGTTGCAATTCCTCCTTTCCCACAAAGTTATATTTCTTGAGGGCATCAAAAAGCGTCATTGTGTGGTACATATAATTGGTTAAATTTAATGTCATGTAAAATCCATACATGTTTTTACTTTAGAGATAAAGAGAATATATTTTCTTTTTTTTTTAGAGGTACGAACTGAAAAACTAATCACACTGTATGAATACGTAAACTTAAGTACGATTAATTTTTTCGGTTCATACCTCTTTGAAAACAAAATATATTCTCTTCATTTCTTATAAACAACACCAAGCGAAAAAAGCAAAATTTTTACAAATTATGATACTTGTTTGTATGGAACTATTTTGTGCTTAAGTCTACAAAAAGGCTGCGTGTTCAAAATTTTGTTCATGGAGGTATGAATTTTTTTTTTCAACCAATAAGAACACCCGTTTTTGATAGACGAAACTAACAATTAAATTATACAGATATTTATTCTTGTTTAAAAAGGTAATACATTTTTAACTTGAAAAACAATGACCAATGATTTCAATATTTTTATAATCACAGCATTTGTACAAATAGTACATGTTGTCTATAAATACTGAAAACCATAAAAGTCACCTCAATGAAAAAGAGGAATAACATTAAATTCCTTCCCGTATAATCCCATCTTTTTATGAACCCCGCTCCCCCAAAAAGAAAGTCTTGAGAAAACAATGTGGAAAATGAAGAAATTGCTTATAAGAATGAGAGAATTTTTAAAAGATTTCATCGACTTTTTTCAGTTTTGACCAGTCTAGAATTTTGTCATCTTGTAACTGGTTAATCTGATGTTTTTGGTTCAACTCTGCTTGTAACAATTTTCAGTCATATCGCGGAGACTGGTGCACCTAGCAATGGATTCCGTGTATATCTTGCACCAGTACTACCATTACATCCTTTCCTCGCATAACTTGTTAATATCAAGGCTATACTGGTCAAATGCTACCATCTTCAGTATAGGCCCCCACTACCACCAAGTGAAGCCCATAACTCTAAGCTGGTGTTTGCTATCAGTATGATGGGCTGCCATTTCACCATTACATCTTTGTGTCAAATACATATACATGCTAAAGATGGTCAATTTTCAAACAAGACTTCAAAACCAAGTTTGAAAATATCAATCTGAAAATGCCTAAACAAAATCACGAAAAGATCAAGATTGCTTAGAATCTTTCTTTTTTAAAATCATGTTGTAAGAAGCTTTCAACCATTCCAAGACAAATTTTTTTAGACTAGTCAAAATCAAAAGAAGTTGCAGCCCACAATTTAAAGTTTACAAAATTCTCCATTTTCAACTTTTTTAGAAGAAAAAATTTAGGAAAATGAAGAAAATGCTTGTAACAAGCAATTTCTTCATTATACACAGTGTTTTCCAAAGTTTTTATTCTTGGAGACCTCAAAAGGCGTCATTTTGTGGGAATGGGTTATATTTGCACAAATAAATGAATAAACCCTGAGCCGTTGTCAAAGCACAGTTGGTAGCCCGTCAGACTCCTTATCTTCAATCATGGGATGTCATGGGTTCGATCCCAGGGGCGGCACATATCCTTACCGACATTTGTCTCTCACAAATTGGTGGATAATTGTAAACCTTAGAGGGATAGAAGCTGGAGGCTAGGAAAGGATGTACTGTGGTGTGAGAAATACCAGGAATCCATTGTTAGGTGCTCCAGCTGCCGCGATATGACTGAAATACTGTTAAAAGTGGTGTTAAACCCAATTTGATCAATCAATGAATAAACCATTCAGAGAGCTTGGCTGAAGTATTCTGGCAAAGTTCATAGTGTGTGGATGTCTATAGACAAGACACTCTGTCTGCTAAATTACATTGTAAGAGCGTGAACCATCATTGGTCATATGTAATGGCAGAGCACTCCCAAATCTTAACCCATTCCCACACAATGACGCTTTTGACGCCCCTCAAGAAAAACAATTAGAACAATTTTGTGTAAAATCAAGAAATTGCTTGTGGCAAGCAATTTCTTCGTTTTATACAATGTTTTTTACCCAGAACAATGAAAAATCTGAAATTTCCTAGATTTTAAAATGTTGTCTGCAACTGCTTCCACTTTGGACAAGGTCAAAATTTTGCCGTCCCGTAATTGGTTAATCGACTAGATCCGGGACATGGAACAGTAGCTGTAGGTCAATTAGATCTGAAATGTTTAATGGTTGTACATGAATTGAGAGGGTTTTGTTGAAATGTCTGCCTTATTGTGTGATTTGGTCTTCAATACTTTCCGAATGAGATATCATTAGTGCAGAAAACATTTTGAGAAAAGGAGCTTTTCTCAAAGTTTTCCATAATATGATAGAGTAAGCGAAGCCAGACGTGTTTAATGATAGTCATTATACAACAGAAATAAAATCTGTTTTACTAATGACTGACTTTGAAAGAAAGATACCATCACAAAAACAGAGAAACAGAGTACATAATTGCTGACTTTTGTTTTAAGATATCAAGATGTCACAAAGAAGTAACCCTAGTATTCTATTTCTTTATTCATTAGAACAGTTGCCTTGACAACACTACAAAACCTACAAAGCTTAAAAATCTAATATCTTGACCTTGGAATAAGAAACATTACAGCAAAGATCTTTTCAACAACATGTAAATGACTATTTGACACATTACAGAACTTTTAAAAAAATTAACAGAATGACAAAATATTAGACTTGTCCAAATTTAAAAATAGTTACAGACAACAATTTTTAGTTGATGAAATATAAAATCTTTGTTTATTGGGGAAGAAAACATTGTAGATAAAGAAGAAATTGCCAGTATAGAGGCACAATTTTTTCAAAAGTTTTTTTTCTTGAGGAGCATCACAAAGCGAGATTATATGGGAATAGGTTAACCCATTCCCACTCAATGACACTTTTAGATGCCCTCAAGAAATAAAGCTTTTGAAAACATTGTTTTCTATCCAAAAAGACGAAAAAAATAAAATTAATTCAACTTGAAATTGTTGTCTGCACCTTTTTTTCAATTTGGACCAGTCTGAAATTTTGCCGTCTGGTAATGGGTTAAGTAAACTCAGACACAATATTATTCACATTGATGTAACATCCTCATGCCAAATAGGGACTTGAACCAGCTTCAGAAAAATTTAATCTGAAAATTTATTGCATTGTCAATAGAGTTAAAATCTTAACACTGTCTTGTGCAAATAGCAGTCAGACTCAATACTTTCCCTTCATCTCTTGATTAACCCATTTCCAGACAGCAAAATTTAAGACTGGTCCAAAATGAAAGGAGTTACAGACAAACACTTAAAGTTGATGAAATTAATGTTCTTTTTTTTCAACTTTCTGGGTAGAAAGTATTTTGCAGTGTTCAATCCAGAGGGGGCCATGCCTAAAATGCCCCTCTAAAATCTAAAATGACCCCCTTCAAAATGAAGACTGGGCCCAAAAGGCACACTTCAATCACACATTCAATAAAATTTCTCTGAATGAAGTTATAGAAATAATGTAGTAGATTTATTTTGTTCAAAACAATATATTTATTATCAAATTGTTATGGTTTGTTAAATTTAAAACCTTGTAATTCAATAGTTTGTCTATGTATTTGTATCACATGACCCCCTTGACCAAGAGCCATGGGCAAATTGGGCCCCCTATGATACAAAGCTAGATTGAACGCTGATTGCGAAAAATGAATAAATTGCATTCTTTATTGTTTTTCTGGAGGGGGGCGTCCAAAAAGTATCACTGTGGGGGAATGGATTAACCCTTTTCCACAAAGTAGCGCTTCTGGACATGAAATTTCAAGACAATTGAATTTTAAATACCTCAGTCTTTCTTGGAAGAAAACAAAGTGCATAATGAAGAAATTGTTTTTCATGTGGGTCGTAAAAAGTCAGGATTGTTTGGGAATGGGTTAATGCTCTTGTCTTTTACCAAACCTTTAACATCAATCCCTCTAAATATTTAGCGGATACCACTTAAGCCAACAGAAGGCATGTAAATGTTATATTTTAGCATGTAAAATGTAATATTTTCTCCTGTTGTATTGATTCTTAAGACAAAGAAAGCCATTAGGTTTCCATGAAAGATTACAAATCCATCCCTATAGTATCAGTTTCTGGTATTTATTGTTATTGAGCATACAATACTTGTGGAATTGTTTCCAATTTTTTGTAACCATACGTTGTATGATTTGATACTTTTAACAGTATTTCAGTCATGTCACTGCTGCTGGAGCACCCAACCATGGATTCTGGGTATTTCTCACAACAGTACGCCAACAATATCCTTTTCCCTCTGCTCATACAAATTAGGCGTACAATTATCCAACCACTGGTTGGAGACAATTTGTAAAAAGCAATTTCTTCATTATACACAGTGTTTTCCATAGTTTTTTTTCTTAGGGACCTCAGAAGGCGTCATTTTGTGGGAATGGATTATATTTGCACAAATAAAAAGACTCGCCACAGTAGATGAATTAACCCCGAGCCGTCATCATAACGCAGTTGGTAGCGCGTCAAACTTCTTATCCTCAATCATGGGATGTCATGGGTTCGATCCCAGGCCGCCACACATATCCTTTCCGATATTTGTCTCTCACCAGTTGGTGGATAAATGTAAACCTAAGTGGGATAGCAGCCGGGGGCTAGGAAAGGATGTGGTGGTAGTACTGGTGTGAGAAATACCAGGAATCCATTGTTAGGTGCTCCAGCCTCCGAAATATGACTGAAATACTGTTAAAAGTGGCATTAAACCCCATTTAATCAATCAATGAATAAACCATTCAGAGAGGTGGGCTGAAGTATTCTGGGAAAGTGTGTGGATGTCTATAGACAAGACACTCTTGTCTGCTTAATTGCTTTATAAGAGAGTGGACCATCAACAGTCACATGTAATGAAAGAGCACTCCCAAATCTTAACTCATTCCCACACAATGACACTTTGGAAGCCCCTCAAGATAAACAACCAGAACAATTTTGCGTAAAATCAAGAAATTGCTTGTGGCAAGCAATTTCTTCATTTTATACAATGTTTTCTACCCAGAACCATTAAATCTAAATTTTCCTAGATTTTAAAATGTTGTCTGCAACTGCTTCCACTTTGGACAATGTCAAAACTTTGCCATCTGGTAATTGGTTAATCGACTAGATCCGGGACATGGAACAGTAGCTGTAGGTTATTTAGGTCTGAAAAGTTTTGGTTGTACATGAATTGAGAGGGTTTTGTTGAAATGTCTGCCTAATTGTGTGATTTCAATACCTTCCTTATGAGATATCATTAGTGCAGAAAACATTTTGAGAAAAGGAGCTTTTCTCAAAGTTTTCCATAATATGATAGAGTAAGTGAGGCCAAAAAAGTTGAAAAATGAAGAATTTTGTAAACTTTAAATTGTTTGCTGCAACTTCTTTCAATTTGACTAGTCTAAAAAATTTGTCTGCGAATGGTTGAAAGCTTCTTACAACATGAGTTGAAAAAAGAAAGATTCTATGCAATCTTGATCTTTTTGTGATTTTGTTTAGGCCTGTTCAGAGTGATATTTTCAAAGTTTTGTTTTGAAGTCTTGTTTGAAAATTGACCATCTTTAGCATGTATATGTATTTGACACAAAGATGTAATGGTGAAATGAGCCCATCATACTGATAGCAAACACCAGCTTAGAGTTATGGGCTTCACTTGGTGGAAGTAGGGGACTATACTGTAGATGGTAGCATTTTACCAATATAGCACCCAACCATGGATTCTGGGTATTTCTCACAACAGTATGCCAACAATATCCTTTTCCCGCTGCTCATACCAATTAGGCGTACAATTATCCACCCACTGGTTGGAGACAATTTTCAGGAAGGATATATGCTATGAGTGGGGATCGAACCAAAGGACCTCACGATTGAGTCTGATGCGCTGTGGCTGTGGCAGGTTTGATTTGAAAAAAAATCAATAGGGTAGAAAATATTGTGGGAAAACACAAAATTGTTCTTTACAAGCAATTTCTTCTATTTCCATTATGTTTTCTAAATTATAAATTCACAGGGATGTAAAAACCAGGGATTGAATAGAAAACTTTAAAATACTGACAATGATCGTACTGTTGTTGTTGTTGTTGTTTTTACCTTATGTTAACATTTTTTTCCTAAGGGTAGTAGCAATAAACAGATGATTACAACCTCATCAGAACAATTGAATTTTCCAAGAATGTCATAGAGTTATGACATTAAGGCACCTTTTCCTGGATAACTGTATAAACATAATTCTACATGTTGAATGTCCATACTATAGTCATTCCCAGCTCCATATAATAACCCATTCATGAAGATATCATAAAATTCAATTTATTTCCAATTTATCATTTTATCGGCTAAATGAGTTTATATCTTCAATTTTACATATTCAGTAACTTTTGATAATTTAGAAGGTAACGAAGCATGTAAGAGGAGTCCTATTCAAGCTGTAAATTGGTCTCATTTTTACACCCTTCACTGAGTGAGGTTACGTTTTTTGTATCTGAATCTTTAACCCTTGTCATGCTGAACCTGGAAAATTCATGTTTTGGCAGGAGGTCTAGACAAAGATAAGCCTGCTCACATGTTCAGTCAGAACTTTGTCTAGACCTCCTGCTTATTCTTTTTAAACCATTTATTTATTCAATTAATTTTCAATAATTACCAGCCCAAAATGAGGGATTTCTGTGCTTTCATTCCTTTAATTTTCAAACAATTTCGTAGAGGATTTTATTCAGCATGACAAGGGGTAAACCAATGAACAAATTACAATGAAATCCTCTAAATAATAATTTCAATTTATCGCTTAATTGAAACTTATTTTAATCACAAACGTGAACTTTAAAGAACAAATAGCTACTGCACGCCCGATAATCTCAGGTTCCATCTCTTTTTGGAGAACAGTGCAAAAAGGAGACAATGATACTTCCGATATGGAGCCAAGGACCGGAACTGAACAGAAAAGGTAAGAAAAACAGTGCACCTCGCGTACAATTTGATCTCCTATTAACCTAATATGCATTTTCCCAAAACGTCATACCACATAGAAATGATTATATTATCCGTTGGTGGTGATTATAAGATTTCAAAAATAATTCTGTTTGTGAATAGAAACTTGAATCAAATTTTGGACATCGGACCCGATCAAACACGAAAATGCGTGTTGAAATCGTTCAAATTCATGTTATCAACAGTTCTGAAAGATTTAAGAGGGGATGACTGTGAAATGAATGATAACGTGTTGATATAAAATAATGTTACCACAAAAAACTGTGTTTTCCTACCCCTTTTACTGATTTTCTTAGATGAGAAGGAGACCAAGATGCGGTGCAGGAGACAAGATTCAGAGGGAGAGGCGATGCATATAAAAAAATACAGCTAATGATTTTCTAGGACTGTAACTGTATGAATATTACAGGACACTTTTTCTTTCCCTTATACACAGTAAATCTGTGGAACAGAAATTTCCCAAAATAACAGCTTATTTTTGCATTATATAGATTTATTTTCTTCAAAATATGTTTTGTTTAATATTTTATTTAATTTTATTACTGATTAGACCCTTAAATATAGTTATTTATCATTGAATCTTGAAAATGATGCATGAATCTTACTTTTATTACTT
Organism: Fragum fragum; assembly: GCA_946902895.1. Classification (NCBI taxonomy): domain Eukaryota; kingdom Metazoa; phylum Mollusca; class Bivalvia; order Cardiida; family Cardiidae; genus Fragum; species Fragum fragum. Next base: position 66,602,064 of record OX336371.1, on the reverse strand, counting down.
TCTTTTATTAAACTTATGTTTCCCGATTCTTCTGAAAACTGCGCAAAAATTTCCCAAAACAAACAGGCTAAGACCTCTTCCCAATTTCTAGAAAAAAAGCCCTGCTACCTATCATCAGATGAGAAAATTTTAGACTTATCCTAATCGAAAGAAGTTTCGAAAGCTGTCTTCTTGAAGTATGTAATTAAGAGATTGTGTTGTAATGGGCTAAGCCTTCCTGTGCCAGCAGAGGAAGGAAGAAAAGTTCCAGGACTAAAATCAACAGTCATGAATTAACCCTTGTCATGCTGAACCTGAAATATTCCTGCTTTGGTAGGAGGTATAGACTAAGATAAGCCAGCACACTTGTGCAGTCTGATCCTAGTCTATACCATCTACTAATCAATTTAAACCAGAATTTGTTACAAGATAAATTTTCAATATACATATTGACCAATAATTTGGTGCTTCCAGTGCTTTCAGCCCTTTGATTTTATTGCAAATCTGTTGTGGATTTACAATTCAACATCACAAGGGGTAAATAGTAAACAAGGTGTTTGTTTAGTGTCAAAGTCTGTGGACAGGGATCAGTTTCAGACCTAGATAGACTATTTATCTAATGGAACTAACATTTCCTAATCCTGTCTAATCCTATTTTATTCCTTACCCTTTTGCCCTAATAACTCAAAAAATCTAATTGTAGAGTTAAGAATTCAGGCCTCTAATTTGATAGAAAATATTAATTTTGACCACTGTTTGTGTCATTTTGACCCTTGTCATGCTGAATATGTTTCCTATTTTCACGACATTTTAAAACTTTGACATAATTAGATCAACTTTGAGTTCAAAGAATTCTCTCAAAATAACAACAATAAACAGGTAGTTTAGACTAAAATCAGACAGCATGTCTGTGCAGGCTGATCTTAGTCTATACACCTGCCAAAGCAATTGTCAAAGTCGGAATATTCCAGGATCAGCATGACAAGGGTTAAGAGTAATTGTAACAATGAAATAGTAAATTGTAAATATTGGTACCCAACACATGCAATAGAGCCCCTGGAGCCCAGTGGTCATAGATAAGAGTCATGCTCAAGGTGAACTGTGATCATGAGCAATAGTTATTTATGGTAATGATCACCACTTAAGTCAACTAACCTGTAATTCATAGGATAACATTGCAATGCAAACATCAGTCTTTGCCTGTGTTTGTTTTTTTTTGTACTTGTTGTTGTTGAAAATGAAAATACATTCTGCAAATATTGAAGGGGGCGGGGGTAATAGTGTAAACACATATTGGTTGTAGGTTTGAAATGTTGACCCATAAGAAAGTTGATTGATTGATTGAATGGGGTTTAACACCACTTTTGACTGTATTTCAGTCATATTATGACAGCTGGAGCACCTAACAATGGATTCCTGGAAATTCTCACAACATCCTTTACAAGCCTCCAACTGCTCATCCCACATAGGTTTACAATTATCCACCCTTTGGTGGGAGACAGATGCCAGAAAGGATATATGCCGAGACCAGGGATCAAACCCAGGACCCCAAGACTAGGAGTCTTTAGCATTACCACTATAAAACAGTGCACCTGATCTATGGCAAAAAGGCTTCATCTACTATACTTATTAATATAAAATTATATTTTAGTATCTTTTTAGGCATAACACCCAAAACAAGAGCTTTGTCCACAGGACACAGATGCCCCTACAGGTAGCTTTGATAATAACAAATGGCAATAACTCCAAAATTATGCAAGCAAAGTTGTGGTTCTTGTGCACTGCATTTCTCCTACACCTGTGAAGTTTCAAGTTGATAGCTATTATACTTTCAGGAATATGCCCAAGACAAAATGTAAGTCTTTAAAATAACAAAGGGCAATAACTCCAAAATTATGCAAGCAAAGTTGTGGTTCTTGTGCACTGCATTTCTCCTAAATGAGGTCTATCCACCTGTGAAGTTTCAAGTTGATAGCTATTATACTTTCAGAGATATGCCCCAGACAAAATGTAAGTTTTTAAAATAACAAAGGGCAATAACTCCAAAATTATGCAATCAAGAGTTGTGGTTCTTGTGCACTGCACTTCTCCTAAATGAGGTCTATCCACCAATGAAGTTTCAAGTTGATAGCTATTATACTTTCAGAGATATGCCCCGGACAAAATGTAAGTCTTTAAAATAACAAAGGTCAATAACTCCAAAATTATGCAATCAAGAGTTGTGGTCCTTGTGCATTGCACTTCTCCTAAATGAGGTCTATCCATCTATGAAGTTACAAGTTGATAGCTATTATTCTTTCAGAGATTTGCCCGGACAATTTCGGGACGGATGGAAGGACAGAAGTACGGACGGACAGACAAAGGCAAATCTATGTCCCCCCACACCCACACATTAAGTGGTGTGGGCATAACAACATTATATCATCCACAAAAAGTCAGTTCTTGGATGGTCATTAACTCTCATTTCCCATAAATTGTCTCACTAAACTACCAATATTAACAGTAATGTTTTATGGTAAATTGACTTAGACAGTTAATGAGCTTTTATCATGTCATATATCTATAAACACTTTTGTCATACAAGTGTATGGTCACATAGGAAAATTGTCTGAAAAATTCTGAAGTCCTAAAAGTAACAAAGGTAAGGTTTGTTAATTCTTTACCAGACAACAAAATTTTAGACTAGTTCAAAATTCAAAGAAACTATAGACAACAATTTTCAGTTTATGAAATTTTAAAAATCTTTGTCTTTTGGGGTAGAAAACATTGTGGATATGAAGAAATTGCTTGAGGCAAGCATTTTCTTCATTTTTTCCTCAAAGATTTCTACAGATTTTTTTCTTGAGGTCTGATCATAGTTTTTAAGCCACCATCATAGCGCATCAGACTCCTATTCTTTAACCATGGGATGTCAAGTGTTTGATCCTTGGCGGCAGCACATATCCTTTCCGACATTTGTCTTTCAGCAATGGGTGGATAATCTTAAACATAAATGGGATAGCAGCTGGAGGCTAGAAAAGGACGTAGTTGTAGTACCGGTGTAAGAAATACCAGGAATCCATTGTTCGGTGCTCTAGCCGCCGCAATATGACTGAAATACTGTTAAAAGTGGCGTTAAACCCCTTTCAATCAATCAATCTGAATGCAGATTACACCTCCTGCTTGACCCTTCTAAGCCAAAGTTGTTTATAGGAAATATTTTCAAATAAATCATTAACCCACAATATTTGCATCCAGTTCTGTCAGCACTGTGATTTGAATGCAATTCTGAAGATGATTTTAATCAGCATGACAAGGGGTAAAACTCTCATAAGGTAATAAGTATAGAAGAGTTATCTGGGACTGTATAACTATCCCATTACAACACAAACTCTTGCTTTCATAAGCTAAAGAAAATACTTTTGAAAATAATTTTTGGTTATAATGAGAAATTGCTTATAAAAGAAGTTTAAAGCAACTTCTCCACAATGTTTTTCTAACTGATATAATGCTCTTCTTTCAATCCATTACATTGAAAAGTTTTTTTGTACCTGTTTGAATTAACCCATTCCCAAACAATGATGCTTTTAAATACACCCCTCAATATGATTGATTGAATGGGGTTCAACCACACTTTAACAGTATTTCATTCATATTGTGGCGGCTGGAGCAACTAACAATGGATTCATGGTATGCCCCTCAATATGAAAGCTTTGGAAAACATTGAGGATAATGAAGAAATTGCTTGTGACAAGCAATTTCTTCATTATCCACAATGTTTTCTACCCCAAAAGACAAAGGTATTAAAAATTTCCTCAACTTAAAATTGTCATCTCCAACTTCTTTGAATATGGACTGGTCTAAAATTTTATTCTGTGGAAATTGGTAAAGACTTGTCTATTAATTTTGTCACCTGGGTATCATTTGATATTGCCTGTCATATTTAAGATTTAAGAACAAATAGTTAGATATTTGGAAGTTAGCATATACACACTGAGTGGGACAAGAAAACCAATATTATCGATTGTCTTACACAATCTACAAGCTGCTTATGAGGGAAATAGTTTAATGACTGGCAAGAGATAAATCATTAATTGACATTACAGAATAATGGTCCAATAATCCATCCACGATGGGAAACACAGAGCTGTAAATGTAACCTACAAGAATTAAGTAATTCTATTGTTAGTTCAATGCATCTAATACTGGATAGGTGGTGGAACTAAAGGCCTGTTTACACATTCACAATTTTCTCTACAATTCACTACCACCATTCACAAAGATTTCTCATGGTCAGAAAAATCGGAATGAATTGTGGCAAAAAGTAGAAATATTCAGTTTCAATTCCAGTAAGAATGTCCACAATATTAGTAGGGTATCTTTAAGGTATCGCTACTAATCCATGATGATTCATGACGGCAAGGCTATGGTTAATGAGGATTAACCACGGTAGCACAACGAATGCTCACAGTGCTTGTACAGTTCGATTCGGTACTAGTACGAATCACAGCAGTAGTTACACGTACCAATGGTGGAGCCCAAAAGCAAATGATTCGTAGGACAACCATACACAATTCATGGTAAATTGTGTGAATTTGTGGTGTCAAAGATTCAACGACTGCTCACAAATAGCCGCAAATATATATATTCAGTGTCAGTACAAATAAACATGATTCCACTACAGTTGCACTAAGAATTAGGCCACATCCAATAACCACCATGATTTCCTAAGATTTGCCACAAATGTTATAAACAGTTTAAAACTTTTGTAGTGCTACCCAGGAGTTTTCCGAATCATCACGATTCACCATGGTTCTACTACGAATCACCACGATACCCCACAATTTTACAATTTGTGGTGAATCATAGCGGCACCTATCTAAAAACTGTGAATGTGTAAACAGGCCTTCAAATCTTACACCTTTCCATTCTTGCCTCTATTTCAAATGTACAAAGTATGATACGAATATAAAGAGCATCTGTTCTTATCTATGTCTGTTGGGACTAAAGCTTTAGTATGATCCTCCAAAATCTGTATTGAGATGTGGAGCTTTGTTGAATTTGATTGACTGTTGACAGATCCAGACTGTCAATCAAGAATCAATTGACCAGTCAATCATTTATTTAGTAGTAGTTGAAGTAATACTTTTGACAAGAGAAATTGCTTGTTACTTCCTACAATTGACACAGTGCCTCTGAAGTCAGGGTTGGTTGCTAACATGTCTATCACACACAGATCATTATTAACATTTATATTGATTCTTCAGTATACAACTGCATTTCACTCAGACTGTGAAGGTTTACCCATACCCACACAATCCTGCTTTTGGACCCCCACATGAAAATCTTTGGAAAACTTGGAAAACGAAGAAATTACCACTATCTGCAATGGTTATTACCCCAAAACAAAGATTAATAAAATTTCATCAACTAACAAGATGTGTTTGTGAAACACAATACCCCCTCAACAGGACTAAACATTTGACCTTGGAATGTGCCCTTGACCTTATCACATGTCCTTGACCTTGACATGAGGAGATGCGTATTATAGAGATGTATCATCATGCCAAATACGAGCTTTGTATCTTGAATAGGCTGGTGGTTATTGGCAATGTTAAGTTTTTTGGTTAAGTTTTGAATACAAACAGACAGACCTAGAGTCGGAAAGACTGAATGACAGACAGATAGACAACGGTAAAATAATAGGCCCCGATCTTTCGATGCGGGGGCATAAAAATTATCATATGCAACTTCTTTGAACTAGGACAAGTCATAAATTTGTTGTCTGGTATCATATTACAAGCCTACCTGTAAAACCTGGATGACATTGACAGGTAAACCCTCCTTCCTTTCTGTAACAGGTACCAGAACCATTACAGGGATTGGAGAAACAAAGATCTACCTCCGTGTCACAGGAATTCTCATATTCACGATCTGAAATTAGAAACAAAATTCAAATCTAAGTACAGTGGGTCCAGACCATAAGAGACTCTTATTGATTGTTTGTCACAAGGAAAGAAAATCAACCCTTGTCATGCTGAACCCGGAATATTCCTGTTTTGGTGGTAGGTATAACCTAAGATCAGCATGCACATAAGTGTAGTCTGATCTTAGTTGACACCTCCTGTCTGTCTCCTTCAACCCAGAGTAATGACCAATAAAACATCAAATCAAGTGTAATTTGATAGAAACATTACACATGGAGACAACATGACCTTCAGTCTGTCTAATAATCATATAATAGAGTACAGTTAAACCATGGGAATTTTTGAGATAATCAAACATGCTTGCATATTGTTAAATCTGATTTTCAACAATCCTTTACCCTTGTCATGCTAAATAAAATCCTTTCTCAGAATTGCCCCAAAGTCAAAAGACTGAAAGCATTGATAGTGGGCCAATATTTCTTTGAAAAATTGATTTCATTAATCAACAACTCTATCTTGAATTGGACCTACAAATCAAATATGAACCTTGTAAAATTGTAAATATGAAACAGAAAATTTTGATTTTTTTCTCTTAAATATTGATAGGAATTTTAGGATAAAGGATTGGATCTTGACCTTGAACATAGCCTCATCATTGACATTGTTGCATAATTTTCATGCACCCACATTTCAAGTTATCAACCTTGTATACTGAATAGTATAGAAGAAAATTTATAACCAGCCAATGGGAAACAATAAGCCCCTGGTCTTTTGCTTGGGTGAGCATGGAAAAATAATAACTTTGAAATTTTGGATACAGAAAATCCCAAACTGTGACCAAGTAAATTCCTGAAAAACTTTGGTTGATATCTACACATGTACATGATACTTTGCCAGCACTGAACTCGATGTAACTTGATAACAAGAGGCACTTGAGAGTGTGCAATGCTCCAATGCCCTGAATTTACTTTGACAAATTTAGAATTGTGGTATTTAACTTTTTCAAGTAAGACCAATCTAACGTTTTGTCATTTTGAAATGGGTTAATTTCGAGTCGAGTCTTTCTGGGAAATTAGAATCGAATCAGTCCAATGGTTGGGTGGACACGATTTTTCACCAAAGGGCCATAACTCTGTCAAAAATCAATGGACCGTAACTAAAATAAAATACACACATCTCTGCTTGATACTGATTATATTAGTATGGTTTGAATAAAATTTGTTCAAAACATAGTTTTGGACAGTATAATTATGATTAAAACATGGTTGAAAAAGGATTTGTTTTTGTTTGTTTGAAAGGGGTTTTAAGCCGCTTTCAGTTATATTGGGGCGGCTGGAGTACCTAACAATGGAATCCTGTTATTTCTCACACCAGTACTACCATTACATCCTTTCCTAGCCTCCAGCTGCTATCCCACATAGGTCTACGATTATCGACCAATTGGTGAGAGACAATTAGTTGGAAAGGGTGAGTGCCGCCGTCGGGGATCAAACTGAAATGGGTTAAAGGGAAGTAACAAAATTTCATTCTAAACAAGAGAGCCCTTTGCCCTGAAGTGTTGTCCAAATATCAAGAAATTTGAGGCGAATTATGACATCTAGTGTGAACACAAGGTATTTCCAAGATTTGACGTAGTAGACTGTTTTTTGACCCCATGTGATTTTATCCCAAATTTGTACAAGATATCATGAAGACAAAAATTCTGACCAAATATCAAGACTTTTTATTGTGTTTGATTGTATGGTAATGGGTTAAACCCCTAGATGAAGGCCAAAAAATATATTTGGCTTAGAGTTAACCAATTCCCATACAATGACGCTTTTGGACACCCCTAAAGAAAATCAATTGGGATAACATTGTGTTAAATGAAGAAATTGCTTTTAACAAGCAATTTGTTCATTTTGCACAATGTTTTCTACCAAGAATAATGAAAAAAATCTAAACATTCATAGACTTTGAATTGTCATCTGTAACTCCTTTCAATTTGGACCAGTCTACAATTTTGTCGTCTGGTAATGGGTTAAGAGTAACCTTTTTGATTTCTTTCCAATCATCCTCAATAACATTTAACTCGGTGTCAGTAAAACATGATTCTATTGAAAAGATTGAAGTTCAACCAATAAAATTCTCCTTTTTCAGGGGCAGTGATGTGCATTTTATGCATGAATTGTTTATTTATTACAGATCAGTCCAGCACACAAAGAGATTGAAGATCCAATCAAACTTTTATCATGACCAATAGCCCTTCACCGGAGCTACACAAAGTGTGTTCAATTCTGCTCTCAAGCTTTCATTCATTTAATCTTACCCTGATCTGAATTAGATAAAATATAGACAAACTTTGATATGAAACTATCTGTTGTGAGTTGTTTAGCAACTAATGGCAGGGAATCGCTACACATACAGTCTTGGTACAAATATAAAGCATTAACTCGGTTGAATATGCACAAGGGAAACAGAGTTCATAGCTCTTGGCTTTTACAAATTTAATGCTAGAGCAAGATCGGATCTAACAATATCCACAGAATTTAAACCAGAACTGTTTAGGATTTTCTACTTCTTCATAGAGATTGACAACTCTAGAAAGACATAGAACAAGACCTCTCTTAATGGACAACATTAATATATAAATGGTAGTTTCAATGTTAAATATTCATAAAAAGTATTTATGGGGACTTTTTTTGTTTCATTTTCAAGCTAAAGCACAAAAGAATCAAAATAGATTTTAACCACCCCTAAATTAGATATTAATCACTCATCAATTAGTAAAAGATATCCAGAAGTCACCCTCCATGCAAGACATCTGAGATAGATTCAAGTCAAAGACTTCTGTCTGTTGCTTTGATGAAAAACTGCAAATTGGTATACATATAATTGGTGTAATTATGCTAGTTTGTATGACAAGATTGCTAACCCATTCAAACACAATTCTGGTTTATGTCACCCCTTGAGAAAAAAAATCTTTGGAAAACGTAATGGGCAAATGCCCACAATGTTTTCTATCCCAAAAATCAAAGATATTCTACATTCTACAAAACAAAAATTGTCATCTGCCAGTGACTTCTTTGAATTCGGACCAGTCTAAAAATTCTCATGTAAGAATGGGTTGAAATACTAGCTTTACGACAAAATGGTTAAAATGCCCATTAAACTCTTCTCATCCAATACTTATTGACTTTATAATCCTGTGTTTATTGACAGGAGTAAAGTAATGATAACATGGGGATAAGAGGACATTAGGGTCACAGCAAGCTTGTCCATTTAAATGTTTTATTCTCATGTGTCACAGCCCAATAATCCTATACATGATATGCACCATCTGTGTTTGGGTGCATCTAATGGGTACAAGGGACATTTATAGGGCCATGTTAGAGTGGCCCCTACATGACAATGATGACTTGTTAGGGTTTTAACTTGGGAGAGATTATGGCATCCCACTGATAGATCAATTAAGCTATATAACTCGGTTGAATATGCACAAGGGAAACAGAGTTCATAGCTCTTGGCTTTTACAAATTTAATGCTAGAGCAAGATCGGATCTAACAATATCCACAGAATTTAAACCAGAACTGTTTAGGATTTTCTACTTCTTCATAGAGATTGACAACTCTAGAAAGACATAGAACAAGACCTCTCTTAATGGACAACATTAATATATAAATGGTAGTTTCAATGTTAAATATTCATAACAAGAGGACCATGATGGTCCTAAATCGCTCACCTGAGGCATCTCCAAATTACAGTACTTTTTAGTATAGAAAAAGGACGACTTATAAAAGATATATAAGATTTTGGACTTTGTACAAAACAATCCAGTAATGTTTTACAATAATAATGAATGCCTTTGGCTTTATAGTTTAATCCATTACCAAATTATTCCAGAATTTGTCACCCTCAGGGAAAATAGGTTTGAAAAATACATAGTGAGAAACGGAGTGACAAGCAATTTATTCATTTCTCACAGTGTTTTCTACCTGTAATTCTTTGTATTTAGATTTCAATCAAACTCTAATTACTGTCTGCAACTTCAATGGGTGTAATTTTAGCAACCTTGGTAGAGAACAATCTGGATGTACTATACATCAAAATATGAATGCATTACAACTTATACATGAGGAGTGGAAGATATTTGAACATGCTCTTATTAAGAGTTTTTCATATCTTTGGATGCCTTGGGAAGGGCCATGTTTGTCAAAAGGATATAAACATTGTAGATAACATTAATGTTATCCTTTGTTTTTAATGTAAATGCTCTAGAGCCTATATTTAAAAAGAATTCTTTCAATGCAATTTACGCAATTTTCTACCCCAGGAGCAGAGACATTTTTTATCCTAAGAGCATATTTTCCTGTTATATAGTACAAAATTATTTAGTCATGCTACATACCAAATATGTATGCCCTTCACCTTATATTTCAGAAGGAGAAGACTTTTGTTGTTGCTCTAATTGAGTGTTTTCAAAAAATTTTGACCTCCGGGGCAGTGCCATGTTTTGTCCCAAGGCTAACATTTTAACTAACATGGTAGAGAACCATCTGGTTAAGCTATATACAAAATATGAATGCCTTACACTTTGTAGATTGGGAGGAAAAGACTATTGAACATGGTCTAATGGAGCTTTTTTACAAACTTTGGACACCCAGGGAAGGGGTGTTTATTAACCTACAGGCATAATTTGATCAAAACTGATAGATAACAGCCAGGCTATGCTACACTCAAAATATAAATGCCCTCCTCCTTAAAATGAAGAATTTTTTTTTAACATACTCAAATTTTGCGTTTTTCCCAATTTTTGACCCCTAGTGCAGGGCCGTTTTTGACCTGAGGAAGACAACTTTTAGTGATATAGTACAAAACCATCTAGTTATGCTCCATTCCAAATATGAATATCCTAGACCTTATAGTTTAGGAGGAGAAGTCTTTTGAAATTGCTCTAAGTAAGCATTTTTCCAAACTTCGGACCTCTAGGGTGGGGCCATTTTAGGCCCCAGAGATTAGATATTTAAAAACTTGGTAGAGAACCATATGAATAAGCTCTATATAAGATATAAATGCCTTTGGCCTTGTAGTCTGTGAGAAAAAAGACAACATAGATTTTCTAAAATTTCCCATTTTCATATGCCACTGTTACAAGAGTTTTTCACAGAATTAAATTCTTTTAACAACTTTTGAAGAGCTTCAACCAAGGAACATCCCTGCAAAGTTTCAGCTTGATTGGCCTACTGGATTAGGAGGAGAAGATTTTTAAAGATTTTTACAGATTTACTTAAGATTCCCATTTTCACATGCCGCGGCAACCAGAGTTTTTGACAGAATTAAATTCCTTTAACAACTTTTGTAGAACTTCACCCAAGGAACATTCCTGCAAAGTTTCAGCTTGATTGGCCTACTGGTTTAGGAGGAGAAGATTTTTAAAGATTTTAACAGATTTACTAAAGATTCCCATTTTCACATGCCGCGGCAGCCAGAGTTTTTGATGGAATTAAATTCTTTTAACAACTTTTGTAGAACTTCACCTAAGGAACATCCCTGCAAAGTTTCAGCTTGATTGGCTCTCTGGTTTAGGACGAGAAGATTTTTAAAGATTTTTACAGATTTACTGAAGATTCCCATTTTCACATGCCGCGGCAGCCAGAGTTTTTGACGGAATTAAATTCTTTTAACAACTTTTGTAGAACTTCACCTAAGGAACATTCCTGCAAAGTTTCAGCTTGATTGGCCTTCTGGTTTAGGACGAGAAGATTTTTAAAGATTTTTACAGATTTACTGAACATTCCCATTTTCACATGCCGCGGCAGCCAGAGTTTTTGACGGAATTAAATTCTTTTAACAACTTTTGTAGAACTTCACCCAAGGAACATCCCTGCAAAGTTTCAGCTTGATTGGCCTTCTGGTTTAGGAGGAGAAGATTTTTAAAGAAATTGTGGACGGACGGACAGACGGACGGACGGACGACGGACAACGACCGATCACAATAGCTCACCTTGCACTTTGTGCTCAGGTGAGCTAAAAAGTATTTATGGGGACTTTTTTTGTTTCATTTTCAAGCTAAAGCACAAAAGAATCAAAATAGATTTTAACCACCCCTAAATTAGATATTAATCACTCATCAATTAGTAAAAGATATCCAGAAGTCACCCTCCATGCAAGACATCTGAGATAGATTCAAGTCAAAGACTTCTGTCTGTTGCTTTGATGAAAAACTGCAAATTGGTATACATATAATTGGTGTAATTATGCTAGTTTGTATGACAAGATTGCTAACCCATTCAAACACAATTCTGGTTTATGTCACCCCTTGAGAAAAAAAATCTTTGGAAAACGTAATGGGCAAATGCCCACAATGTTTTCTATCCCAAAAATCAAAGATATTCTACATTCTACAAAACAAAAATTGTCATCTGCCAGTGACTTCTTTGAATTCGGACCAGTCTAAAAATTCTCATGTAAGAATGGGTTGAAATACTAGTTTTACGACAAAATGGTTAAAATGCCCATTAAACTCTTCTCATCCAATACCTATTGACTTTATAATCCTGTGTTTATTGACAGGAGTAAAGTAATGATAACATGGGGATAAGAGGACATTAGGGTCACAGCAAGCTTGTCCATTTAAATGTTTTATTCTCATGTGTCACAGCCCAATAATCCTATACATGATATGCACCATCTGTATTTGGGTGCATCTAATGGGTACAAGGGACATTTATAGGGCCATGTTAGAGTGGCCCCTACATGACAATGATGACTTGTTAGGGTTTTAACTTGGGAGAGATTATGGCATCCCACTGATAGATCAATTAAGCTGTCTTATTTCATTACACTATGTACCTTGAAAAGGTTAGAAGTTAAATTTGACAGCTAAATAACAGACCAGTATTATAATTCAACACTTCATATCACCTATGTCAACAGATCTCACCTTTCAAATAGGACCGTTCTTGCAGCATTTTGTCACTATCGAACAACAATAAAGTAAAATACTTCAATTGCCTTGATCATTCATCTTTTTGAGCAAAACTATCTTTTAGTATGTCAAAAAAGCACTTAGCCATGTTACAGTTTGTATTATTCATTGTACAGTTACAGATGTAAAATATAGCTGTCAAAATGTAGAAGTAAAATACTATGATTTTTAATGGCCAGACCAGCTTACAGAAAATACAGGATGACCAAACATTGGCTTCAGGCATAATTTTATGCCGGTCATGGCTATTATAAAACCAACATTTAGGTAATTACATTTTACAGTATATTTGATTTTTATCTTATCTTTAAATTAAAGCATTTATCTACAGTTCTGGTGATAAAAATGTCATTCACCTATTGCTTATTTATTGACCAAATATTGGTTGTCTGAAATCCAAAGTGATTATCATGAACAATCAGTTTCATTTGACTCGAGGCAATTGAGTGCCTATATTCATGCTCCATTGGCCTAAATCTACTGATAAAAGGAGCATAATTATTGTTTATTTTTCTGAACAAGGGAAGCAACACATATGAAATTTTTGCAAGGTCTTAGTTTGGAATATAAAACATTCTAAATTAAAATGAGCTAATATCCATTACCAACCTAACCAGTTCCAACTCAGTGACGCCTTTAGATGCCCCCAAGGAAAAAAGCTTTGGAAAACAATGTGGAAAATGAAGAAATTGCTTGTAACAAGTAATTACTTCATTTTCCTAAATATTTTCTACTCAGAAATTGGAAAAAATTCAAAATTTCAGTCATCTGCAACTTCTTTCAATTTGGGCCAGTCTAAACTTTTGCTGTCTGGTAATTGGTTAAGCATTCTTGTGATTGAAAATAATTCAAAATAATTGGAAGGGAATTTTAGTTTTCATGAGTATACACAATGCAAATCAATACAGTTACAAACATGTTTTAGACAAGAGTTAATTAGTGTAAAATGCATTGGTCAAGATGTTAATTTGATATCCCTGCTGAGATCAAAGTGAAGCATGGGTGACCAACATCCAATATCCAATCCAATTTACTTCCTGGATAACAGATTTCTAAGCTCTGTTTCTAGTGATTTGTCAGACCAAATAAGGAAATGATTGCAGATTTTGATCCTTAACAGCAAGTAAATCGTCATAATAGAAATTCTTTGTCTGCAGCCTCATAGAATTGATCTTCAGCTCCTAACCCATGACAATATTACTTAAGATTTTAATGAGAGAAAAACTTGTTAAATATTCCTCAAAAGCTCAATTTTCAGCCCAATTTTCGGAATTCTTTGGACTATTCAGGTATGAAGTAACATTTGACATAACTTCTTTATATTGCCACATAAAGAATGATGTAACAGATACATACCAAATAAATGAATTGCATCAAGAAAAAGATGTTTTGAATCAAGAAAGAAAACTGTGTCTCGGGTTTACTTGACCACAGATACATACCAAATAGATGCGTACCAAGAAACAAAGAGGATGCTTCAGGTTCACTTTCAGACAGACAACAGTAAAGAAACTCCTAAGACTATATGTTACAAGGAAAATGGAGAGTTTCATCAACAAATCAAATGTGAGGCAAAATTTCGTATTAGCAAAAGAAAAGAAATTTCATTGATTGAAATACATCTTTCAAATGGGTCTATATATCTAATGATTGAGTAGATCAACCTAGGTTATAGCTCTGAAATATTGTCTAGAATCTCTAACTTAAGCCCTGACTTCATTCCAACACAATCCCGATTTTGGTGCCCTTTAAGAAAAAGTTCAGGACAACTGTGTGGAAAATAAAGAAATTGCTTGTAACAAGTAATTTACACACCGCTTTCTACCAAGAAAAACAACGATATTCAAGAATATATCAACTTGAATTTGTTGTTTGCAACTTCTTTCATTTCAGACTAGTTTAATTATTTTTTTTTCTTGTGAAGGGTTATTCTAGTTTGAATTCTGCATTATAATTTAGAACAAAGTTATCATTGCATGTCATACATCAATAAATCCATATGAAATGGTCTTTGACTGGAAGTTCATTAACTCCCTTTAAGATGTTTTACAATGGCAATCTCATTCCATGTAAATTACATTGCACTATGACGTTGGAATTTTATCACTTCCATTTTCACAATGCATCTTATATAAGGTGTAATAAAACACTCATAAAAGTAGCATTCCAGTTTCCTATAACTGCTCCTGGAAACGAATGCTACATACTAGATCAAGAAATATTAAATGGAATAAAGCAAGAAGTATTATTATCAAACAAATCTATAAACCTAGACAAATGATAAAATTCCTGAAATTCATGAGAATCGCAAAAGTATATCTAAACTGGAATATAAGCTACTGTGGCTTAAATGATTTAACCCTTTCTTGTTTTCTTGAAATTTTAGACAGGTACAAATTGAAACAGGTTGCAGACGACATGAAAATTGGATGCAATTCGAAATGAAATCATTCTATGTGGTAGAAAATTTTGCCACAATGTTTTCCAAAGTATAAAAACACAGTGATGTAATATCTCAGATTTGTATGGGTTAAATATTGATCCCAGTGCAACAAGAACCAATCCTGTTTGGTAAGGGTGATTCGCTTTATTATGGACACTCTATATAACAGCAAGCATGGAGAGCTATTTCAAATATATACAAGGAGATGTCAAATTTCTGAACTCACTTCTTGTTTTGTTTATGTTCATCTTGTTCAATAATCCATGCCCAAACAATGACGCTTTTTGATGCCCCTTGAGGAAAAATATTTAGAAAACATTGAGGACCTTGAAAGAATTACTTGTAACAAGCAATTTCAAAGTACACAATGTTTCCTACCCTAAAAGGTAAAAAAAAATTGTAAATTCCACCAACTTGTATTTTTGTCCGTAACTTCTTTCAATTTGAACCAGTTTTGAAAAACAGGAAAGGGTTAACATTACTTCAACAAAGATGTTAGTTGATTGAAACCAATTATCTTTTTTTTTTTCATTTCAACTAAAGCCTAATTGTTTTAAAACATCTGAGGGTTCATAAGAATAATTTATTTATTGAAGGGCCCTACAATTTTAATCTTTCAACTCATATGTGAGGTTAATGAGATTTGTGACATAAAGATAGAGCACGATTTCATTAACTGCATTGCATAATCACTCTCATAATGAAATCTTTCTATTAGATGCATCCTCACCATCCCAAAATACAAACACTTTAAAAACTAGATTGTAAATGAAAATGTAACATCACTTACTATCTAGTCAATTAAGCATTTATTCAATTGTTTAAATTTAACTCATTACCAAATAACAAAATTATAGACTGGTCCTTGCCCTTGAAATAAGGTAACAGTCACAAAAGTAGACTTACTTTCTCATCATCTGTACAGGAAGAAAGTCTGTTACTAAGGTCACACATTTATTGAATGAAAATAACAATCTGTTTTCATTTTCATATATTTGTAAACTCAAAATATTACAATACTGTCCCAACAACAAAATACTTTCTACAACAAACAGTTCAACATTAAAACACCCCATTTACAATAAATAAAACAATTACCTCCAAATCCTTTTGGACAGGAACATTTGTAGCCATTTTTAGGGTATATAGGCCTGAACAACATGGTATCTGAGGTGATGAAAGGAGCAGCCTCCCCAAACTTTAACCATGACAGACAGATATCTATATTACCACAGGGTTCTTGTAGACAAAGGTTGTCATCAAATGGTAATACCTGAAAGGGATAAACAAGATACATCTGTTGTGTGTCTTCATTTTGATGTGTAATAAAAGGCACATTCCTCAAATAGAAATTTTCTTTATATCTAAACCAATTATCAGATGACAAATTTTAGTTGATAAACTCTTAAAAATCTCAGTCTTTTGAGGGAGAAATCATTGTGGATATGAAGAAATTGCTTGGAACATCAATTTTCTAAATTTCTATGTTTTACAAACTTTTCTTAGGGTGCATACAAAAGTGGGATTGTGTGAGAATGAGTTAACTTAAATTGAGTATATAATACAGAAAACAGATTTAAATCTCTTGAAATTCACTGGAATGAATCTGATAGATCACCCAATAACTGTTTCTGTATAATTTAGTAGAAATCCATCCAAATTTTTGAGAGGTAGACAAGACGACAATAATTCTCTTGGCTTTGAACCAGTGGTGCTAATAACTGAAAAGGTTCTTTTAAGTTTAATATCTCAAACTTGAGGAAAAAGAATATATACATTCCTCATTTAATATCTGTCATATTTTAGATTGATTTTCTTAATAATACCAAAAGAATATCAAAGAAAGAAAACTGAGTAATTTTTGCCAAATTAAATCTTCAATTGGTGTAAAATGTCCTTCAATTCAAATGATAGGGTAAGCCTTTATCAATTTCATGCTTGTATTTCATGACAATGTGCCAATAGTCACTTCATAATTATATGTCTGCTTTCAAGACTCTTTAAAGGAAATCCTGGTACAAGTTTCTTCTTATCAACAATATTTTCAAATTATAAATTCACTATGACATAAAAACCAGGGATTGATCAGGAAAGGATTAATCCAAGTTCATGAATACTTTTCTACTGAAATTACTTGATTTACGTTAATTCAATGTTCATGGAGAATGATTTTTGACCTTGGAGTCACAAAGTTATTTACAGGGTTTATCATTTTGATATATATATTGGCAATGCCATTCTATTGTGAATCACCAAGTTAATAACATGATTTATAGGATTCAAAATTACTTGTGGTTTAACAAAATGATGGCATACACAATCCTAAAATATCACAGGTTTAAACATGATAATAATTTGTGGTCATTGTTTATCTTTAAAAGACATAAGAATGGCCAAACAATGACCCTTTTGTGACCATGTCAGATTTTTTGGGTTTTTTTTTTTTTTGATAACTAATATCATTTCACTTTTAACTTTTATTGAATAAGATTATTAGTCTCAAATTATTTTGTAAGAAAATGTTCCGTGACAAAGAATTGTATTTAAGTTTGGGGCATTCCCATCAAAATGAAGGACAGACATACATACAGATTTAACCCTTTCCTGTTTCTCGATATTTAAGACTTGCCCAATTTGAAAGATGTACAGACGACAATGAAAAGTGAGTGCACTTTGAAACAAAACCATTCGATATTGTAGCAAATATTGTGATAAAAGAAGAAATTGCTTGATACAAGCAATTCCTTCTTTTTTCACAATATTTTCCAAAGTATAAAATTGCATGGACGTAAAAACCAGGGATTGTACAGGAAACGTTTAATGGGTAGATCCCATACAGTCCAACGTAGACAACCCATTAGCCCATTCCAACACAATGAAATTTCAGACTAGTCCAAATTGAAAGAAGTTTCAGATGCCAATTTCAAATTGTTTAAATTTTTAAAATCTTTGTCTCTCTGTGGGAATGGGTAAGACAAACTTTAGAAGCAGGAAAATAGCTGTTCATTTTGGAATGCCTTGCATATGACATAGATTTAAATCTTTACAAATTTGAAAAGACCCATGAAGGTGAATAATGACTTGCATTCAGCAGTACACCTAAAATAGAGGAAAATATAAAAGCAACTGTCAAGTAATGTAAACCCCTGTTATTGAAAATAATCCACAATTATCCCAATGTTTAAAAAGTCCGGGTTTGTGACATAATATTGTGTTACACTCAACACTTTATCACCCATATATAGGTATGCCCCTTTAATTTGAATATTTCATAAATCCCTTAATCTATGGTCTACATTCACAGAAGTTGCAGACAACATTTATAGTGCAAGGATATTTTCAGAGCAAAATATATTAAGAGAAAAGGGGAAACTGTTTGTCAGAAGCAATTTCTCCTTTTCTCACTATGTTTTTCGAACCTTTACTTCTTTGGTGTGTAATAATGCTGGATTAAGTGGTA
This sequence comes from Fragum fragum, assembly GCA_946902895.1. NCBI lineage: Eukaryota > Metazoa > Mollusca > Bivalvia > Cardiida > Cardiidae > Fragum > Fragum fragum. Next base: position 66,583,308 of record OX336371.1, on the reverse strand, counting down.
ATGGGTTTACAGATTTCTTTTAATTAATTTGTTTTATATAATGATATTTTCATAAAGTATTACCATGATTAAAAATCCAAGAAATATATTTCTTCATTTCCTATTTTTAGGAAAAATGTATCTTAACCCTTCTCATACTGAACAAAGAATATTCTTGTTTTGGCAGGATGTATAAACAAAGATCAGCCTGCACACAATGTTCAGTCTGATCCTAGTCCACACAACCTGCTTGTATCTTTTAAGTCAAAGACTTTTATAAAATGATTTTTTAAAAATAATTATAAACATAAAATAAGTGCATCCAGTGCTGTAAGCCCTTTGATTTAATGCAGTTCTTTACAGATTTTTTTTCAGCATGACAAGGGTTAACAATGAGAATGTGATCAGTATATGCCATCTGGTAAAAAGGTCTTTATTCTTATTTCATTTATAATGTCTTAACCTATTCCCACACAGTGATGCTTTTTGACGCCCCTCAAGAAAAGCAATTTGGAAAATATTGTGTAAAATGAAGAAATTGCTTGTAACAAGCAATTTCTTCATTTTATACAATATTTTCCATCCAGAAAGTCAATAAATATAATGTTTCATCAACTATAAATTGTCGTCTGCAACTCCTATCAATTTGGACCAGTCTAAAATATTACCATGTGGGAATGGGTTAAAGTAAAAAATAATTGCCACTATTTTCAAGGATCTACAAGTACATACAAGAGTCTTTATGGCTCAGTGGTTAGGATGACTGACTTGTTAACTGAGACGAGTTAAAGTTTGTGGGTTTAAATCCGAGACAGGCCACTGATCACTTATGCAAGAAATTTTAGAATCAGGTGGTACACATGAATAATTAAATTTTACTGTGATATAACACAAAGATTGTTTAAAGAGGTGTTAATTCCAACACAAACAAAAAATGGACATACAAATATGGCAAGGGCAGGATTCAAACCAGTATCCTGTTAGATAATGAATGTTGTCTATGAACTGTTATACAAGACATTATCATTCATATTGGAAAAACTGAAACTTGTTAAACTTTAAGCAATTTTAAACTAACAAAAAAGAGATGTAGCTGTAAAATTAATTTAAAAGAAAAAGATAGGAGCAAGAAATATGATTATAAAGATATTGTCTGTTTGCTGCATGTTCTCTTATATGTATTTTTTACAGTTACGTGCCACTACTATGGATCTATTTCATTTTATTCTATTTTATTTAAAGGCTTATGGCCTAACTACTTGATTAAAGTTTGTCTATGTAATTCCAATCAAAGTTAAATTGATAAACACATTTTAAACTGATTTCTTTGCCAAAAGGGTGCTAGTATTCTTAAAGGCAGTATTTACGCAATCGGCTATTTATACCCACACCTTGTGGTTTACTTTAAAATGAGATTTCAAAACCTTCTATTGAATTGGTCATGAAACTTAATCTTGATATAACAACAACTATAAAACGTTATTTGCAGTTCCGTTCATGTAAGACAGTCTAAACAATCTGTCTGCTTTGGAATATAACACAAATATGCAAAAAATTAACCAATTCTCACACAATCCCTGACTTTTGGAAGCCCCTATGAAAAAAATTGTAGAAAAATAAAGATATTGCTTCATACAAGCCATTTCTTCATTTCCTACAATGTTTTCTACCCCAAGGATTTTTTCCACTTTCGTGCATTTAAATTGCCTGCAACATTTTGAAATTTTAGACTGGTCCAAGTTCAAAGGAGCTGTAGACGACAATTTAAATTTGATGAAATTTTAAAAATATTATTTTGACTTTATGGGTAGAAAACAGTGTGGATATAGAAGAAATTGCTTGGACAAGCAATTTCTTATTTTTCCACACTGTTTCCAAAAGCTTTTTTCTTGAGGGGGATAAAAAGGCTGGATTGTGTGGGAATGGGTAAATCTATCACCAAAGAAACATTAAAATTCTCTTAAGATATTGTTTACAGGAAACCATTGAAGAAAAGTTTTTGTGTTTTTTTCTTTTCAGGTCCAATTGAAAGGCATTGCAGACAATGATTTCAAGTTCTCAAGTTTTCAAGTTTTCAGGGAGAAAACATTGCAACATCTTCATTTTATACAATGTTTTTCCGATTGGAGTTTTCAGGAGCCTCAAAAAGCGTCATTGTATTGGAATGGGTTTATTAGTTAAATCTTATCTTCTGTTAATTAGTTATTACCTGTAGTGTAGACAGATTAGCAAACAGCATTCTGTGCAGGTATATCTGTTCTTGGAGGAACTCAGCTGGGTAAAAAACATCCTTCTTATGACGGTCCAACTTGACCGATTTTTCTTTCACCGATACCGTCACATTCAGGATCTGACCCAACACATCAACGTCATTCCTGACATTTATAACGTAGATGTTGTGTTTGTCAACATGCAGAATTGTAGCAAGAGCTTCAACAAAGAATGTGAACAGGGGTGATAGGAACGCGTCTGACTGCATGTTGTTGATTCTGATGGTAACACTGTTCTGTAACATCTCCTCGGTGACGAGTCGGACATACAGACGGCATGTTGCTCTCACTTCATTTGGGCCATCTGCAATCAAACAGAAAGCATGTTTACTATAATATCTTAACCACTGGCATGCTAAACCTGATTTAATCCTATTTTGAAAGGAGTTATGGTAAAAGATCATCCTGCACAAACTCTATTGTACTGGCTCTGATCATGTGATCAGGATTCAAAAGTCAAGATTTTCTTAACCCTTTCCTGGACAAACCCGGGTTTTTACGTCACTGTGATTTTATACCTGAGAAAACATTGTGGAAAAAGTAGAAATTGCTTGTAACAAGCAATTTCTCCTTTTCCACAATTTTTACTCAAGTATAAAATCATGGGGACGTAAAATCCCGGTTTGTACAGGAAAGGGTTAAGAACATTGTAAAAGGGGATGCTTTTCAGATAAATATCAAATATCAATATGTTTGGTAATGGGTTATTGCATCACAGTTATCCCGTGATTTGGGAGAAAAAGGTTTTCTATTCAAGGAAAAATAGTCATATAATATGAAAATTTGGTACAATAAAAATTGATTTTCTTTTTTAGGTACCAAGTGAACTCTATGCATTGAATTGCCAAGATGTCACCAATCTAGGACCCCTATTTTTTAATTCATTAATGACAAAATAATAATAACTCACTTATCCTTATCAAACCTTATCATAGCTTTAACAGATATACAGCGTCAAGGTGAATCTTTGGTTGATTGAATGGGGTTTAAAGCCACTTTCAACAGTTCTTCAGCCAAGTTACCACCACTACATTCTTAATGAACCTCTAGCTGGCTGTTTCACTTAGGTTTACATAAATCCACCCACGGATAGAAGACGATTGTCGGAAGGATATTTGCCGAAACTAGGGATCAAACCCTGGAACTCATAATTGAGAGTCTGAAGCGCTACCAACTATACAATGGCCTCTACCGTGAATCTTTGACTTGATCATCAGATCTTGAGATTGATTCCGATCAAAACACATTTGCATACTCTACAGTAAAAAGAGGCACCTGTTGAATGATAGGTAGAGTACATCAGAATATGGGCTATGTATACTGCATGCACTTTTTTTATTAAAAATGAAAAATTCCTTTTATTGCTCAAGAATTATCCAGTAAGTAATTCACCTGTACTTCACAATACTACTAAAGCATTTGGATAACATTTTTAGAAAAAAGAGAAATTGCTTGTAACAATTTTTTTTCTAATAATATTTCCCAACCTATATGACGCAGATTTTTCAATTTAGTTACACTTCAAATGTTCATCTGTGACTTCTTCAACCCATTACCAGACGACAAAATTTCAGACTGGTCCAAATTGAAAGTAATTCAAGGCAACAATTTCAAGTTGGCATAAATTAGAAAATCTTTGTCTTTTAGGGTAGAAAAAATTGTAGACTTTAACCAATTTCTGTGTTGTAAAATTTTAGATCTGTCCAAATTCAGAGGTTTTTCAGCGTAAAATTTGAGTGGATTTGATTTCGAAAATAACCATTTAGTAGGCTTGTAGCATTCAATTTCTTTTATTCACAAAATATTTTCTTAAGTATAAAATCACAGGAACGTATAAGCAAGGGATTGTACAGGAAGGAGTAAAAGAAATTTGCTTGTCGCAAGCAATTTCTTCATTGTCTACAATGTTTTCCAAAGCATTTTTCTTTGGGGGGGGGGCCCTCAAAAAGCGTCATTCAGTGGGAATGGGTTCAGATATTTCCATCAGTATTTGAAGGACCAACATACAGGTGAGAATGTCATACTTTCATTGATTTACCTGTTGGTTGCTTTACAACTTGAGTTATGGGGAGCATAAACAGATTAATCTTGTCAACATCAAAGACTTTACAAAATCTTGTATGATAACAAGCTGAATGATGATTCCCAAGTATTGAAAACCTGACCCAGCATACATACAATGATAGGGCTATAAATTGTTGAATACAGTGGGAATAGTTTTCTCCAGTCTGACTTTAACTTTAACCCATTACCAAAGAATGATACTTTTTGTTGCCCTGGAAAATATTGCAGGAAAAGGAGAAATTGCTATTTTTCCTTTTTTTTCACTATGATTTGTACACCATTTCTAATTTTAGAAAAATTTAAAATTTTGTCTGCAACTTCTTTCAATTTGCACCAGTCAAAAGTTTGGTTGTATGATAAAAGGTTAGCCCATATGAAGAGGTCAACAATTAGAATGGTCCAATTTGATAGAGGCTGCAAAATGCAAACAAGTGACATGTGTGGCAGAAAACTTAACCCATTACCAGATGGCAAAATCTTACATTGGTCCAAATTGAAAGGAGTTGCCAACAACAATTTAAAACTTATGAAATTTGGGGTTTTTTTCGTTTTGGGGTAGAAAACATTGTGAAAATGAAGAAATTGCTTGTTACAAGCAATTTCTTCATTTTCCTAAATGTTTTCTACATCTTTTTCTCTTTGGGGTTTCTAAAAGTGTCACTGAGCTGGAATGAGTAAAGTGAAGAAAAGATGAAACCCATTGTAACAGACAATTTCTCCTTTTTGTACAATTTATTTCTATCCACTATCTTTAGAGTTATCATATGGAATCTTGTGATGAACAAATGATTATGATACAAAAGCTATAATACATTAAACATGTTAACTCATTGCAGAGAAAAGAAAATTGCTCTTGTCTGCGACTAGATTTTCTTTTCTGTTAAGGAAATTTTGATTTTTCTTCAAAAAGTCAATAAAATATGGACAGCATGCCAGCAGTTTTTTCTCCTCTGACCTATAAATCAGATGGCTTTGTGCATACACAAAATGTTAACAAAGTAAATATGACCATTTTCCCAGACAATAGAATTATAATAGACTTCAAATTGATTTTTGACGGTTCACTGAAACATGGTTATTCAATGAAAATGAAACAGTTTTGCTCTCTTCCATATTCCAGAGCCTTAAACACATCACCAGATGACAAAATTTTAGAACAGTCCAATTTCAAAGTAGTTGCAGACGACATTTTTGGGTTGGTGAAATTTTAAAGTTATGTGTCTAGCAGGGTGGTAACATTCTAAACAATGAAGAAATTGCTTGTTACAAACAATTATTTTTATTTCCACAATGTTTTCAAAATCTTTTTTGATCATGGACAGAAAATGATTGTGTGGTAATGGGTTAACAAAGCCTTTGTTTCAACCATCCTTGTACTTATTCAAACTTTGTATGAAATACCAAAACCTAGAGTACTTAGAATACTGAAAATTTTTCGATGGCTGATATAAAAAGCAACAAGATTGAGTCAAGCTGACGAGTGAAATTTACAAAATTAAAGTTGCACACTATTCTCCCACTCCAATTAAATCGCCAATTGACATTGTTTTCACCTGAACCTGTTGAAAATTTTGCTCCTGCATGACTGATCTTACTTGCTGGTTCCCACTACAAATTTTTGCAAACTAGATTTAAAGCAACAAAAACACAACCTGAAATTTTTGCAGACAATCTAATGATATGTATAGCCCATTAACCCATTCAAACTCAACAAAATTTTAGACTGGTCCAAATTGAAAGAAGCTGCAGACTATATTTTGAAGTTGGTGGAATTTAAATTTTCTTTGTCTTTTTGGATAGAAAACATTGTGGATAATGAAGAAATTGCTTGATACAAGCAATTTCTTCATTTTCCACAATGTTTTCCAAAGCTTTTTTCTTGAGGGGCTTAAAAAGGAGGGCTTGTATGGGAATGGGTTAATAGAGACTAGTCGATTTGAAAGTGGTTATAGACAGGGTTTGACAGTGTATATAATGAAAAATAAGGTACATATGCAGTAAAAAGAATCTTAAGAAAAAGATTTCTTGCTATAATTAAACTTTTTCCCACAAAGTTTTCCCCATGTAGCGCTTGAAAATTCTACTTATTTGCTTGTCTGGCACAATATTTCCCTTCTTAGTCTATTATGCAGGGCAAGAGGAATTTGAAAGATTAGAATAAGAAATTAACCTTTTCCCACACATTGACGTTTTTTGACGCTTTTTATTCAAGCTGTAGTTACGATGTTAAGGTCGTCAACCAACTATTCTTTTTTGTTACATGCTACGTCGTTTAGAATAACAGTAGGATTTCCTGTTTGAGTAAGTGGGCGTGGTCAAAGTAGTAGACAGGTGGGGCCAGTGATTTGGCTATTGAGCACTACAAACTACAAACTCACCTGAAACAGACACTTGAATTGTTCCATTTCTAGGGACATCGGAATTCAGTAGTCTGGAATCTAATGTGATCTCTCCAGACGTCTCGTTCAACTTCAGGAACCCTGCCTCGTTGCCCATTACAAAGGAGTAACGTAATTTATCTTCATCCGAAATATCTGGATCAAAAGCAGGAACTCTACCAATAGGTCCTGATATGAAATTATCCACATAATTGTTGAAAATGATAGAAAAGTCTTTAAGCTCTGGCTTGTTATCATTAACATCTTGTACTCTGATGATGATTGTTGCCAATGAAAAGAGAGTTCCTGATGCAGCTTTGAGAATGATGATGTATTCTTTTTGGTCTGACTCATAATCAAGGTCTATCAGATTTACCAGAATAGCAGGGTCCCCAGGCCGATGATCTTTCAAGTGGAACTTATCTGCATCACCACCACCATCCACAGAATATTCAATATTAGCATTGATTCCTTCATCTGGATCTACAGCTGATATAACAGCTACAGTTGACCCAATTTTAGTGTTTTCTGGTACTGAAGCAATGATTTGACTACTGTGAAAGGCAGGAGCATTATCATTGATGTCTGTTATTTTGATAAAAACTTCAACAGAACCTGTCAATGGAATGACACCTTTATCTACTGCTAGGATAGTTAGAGTATAATTGTTTCTCTGTTCTCTATCCAGGCTGGATCCTTTAGCAACCCTTATGTCCCCATTTGAACCATCCACCTCAAAGTCACCTTCACCATCACTGCCATCTGCGAACCTATACTGAACCTGAGAATTGATCCCTGCATCTGCGTCTTCAGCTGTCACAGTTGTAACAATTTCTCCATCAAATGCTCTCTCGCTTATACTTGCTGTGTAAGACTGTTCAGTGAATACAGGTGGGTTGTCATTCTTGTCATTAACAACAACCAAAACACTATCAGTATTACTCAAAACAGGATCCCCATGATCGCTTGCCCTCACCTCAAACGAATGCGCAGCTTGTAGCTCTCGGTCAAGAACCTCTCGAATAAATATTTCACCAGTGTTGTGGTCAATCCTGAACTCTTGGACATCATTTAATAGTTCATAGGTAACTCTGCCATTTTCCCCTACATCTTCATCTGCTGCATGAACCTTACCAATTGACTTCCCTATTGGGTCGCCTTCATTGGTATTCAATCGGTATGGTGTGTTCTGGAACTCTGGTGTGTGTTTGTTTATATCAGTAACATTGATATGAACCTCGGCAGTGTCAGACTTTTCACCATCTGATGCCCTCACTGTTAATATATATCTGTTTTGGCGTTTGTAATCCAGTTCTTTTGCCAGTGTTATTATTCCTGTTTCAACTCCAATTGAAAACATTTTGTCCACATTTCCACTGATGATAACATACTGAAGAATGGCATTATCTCCCTCATCTGCATCAGTAGCAGTAACCTGAATTATTCTTTTGTTCAATGGTGTATTTTCTGAAACACTTTTATAAAATATTTTCTGTGAGAAGATTGGACTATTGTCATTTATATCTCTGATGGTTATGTCGACTCTTGCAGTAGCTGACAATGGTGGTTTACCTTTATCTTTAACTTGCACAATAAAGTCATAAGAACTTTTTATTTCTCTATCTAATTTACTTCTTACAGATACTCTTCCGCTTTCTTCATTTATCTCAAAAGGCAGGTCTGGTGGGGGATCTAGAATGGAATATGTAAGGTCCTTATTCACCCCTGAGTCACGATCAAGGGCATAAACAGTGAGCACTGATGATCCGGTTTCTTTGTTTTCTAGCACTGATCCAGTATAAACTTGTGACTGGAAATATGGTGAATTATCATTTATGTCGTCAATACGTATCCACATTGTTGTACTGTTAGTCTTGGCAGTCTCACCATTATCAGATGCCTTAATCTTCAGACTAAAATCTTGTTGTTTTTCAAAATCGAGAGATTTCTGTACCGAGACCTCTCCCGTCGTAGGATCAATGTAGAATGTGCTGTCTGTATTACCACCAGTTATGCTGTAAGTTATTTCCTGATTTCTGCCCTCGTCTGCGTCAGTAGCCGACACATACCCAATAACAGGCTTACTTGTCACATCCAGGTTTTCTGACACATTTGCGGTATAGGAGGCCTTGTCAAACTGGGGGAAGTTATCATTCTCATCCAGCACAGTTATCTCTACCGTGGCTGTGGAGGATTTCTGTTGACCAAATGCTGCCTGATCTATAGCTTGAACATATAGTGTGTAATCAGGTTGTGATTCTCGGTCCAACACTTTTAGAGTATAGAGACTACCAGTTACTGGATCAATTCTAAATGTGTCCTGGTTTGGTGGGTCAACAATACTATATCTTATATCAGAATTCCTACCAATGTCACCATCTATAGCTCGTATTGTTGTCAATGTGGAGGACACAGGTAAATTCTCGTATTTTTCTACCTTTATCAAAGGGTTTTTAAATGTAGGTGTTTGGTCATTTTCATCTTCTACAGTTATGACTAGTGTGACAACAGCAGACTGTCTGTATGGACTATTGTCAGTTGCTGTTACGCTGAATTCATGTTTTGGAATCGTCTCCCTATCAAGAGGCTGTGTAGTCTTTATAAGTCCAGAGATTGGGTCCATAGAAAACATGTTATTACTTCGTTCATCTCGTATAGAGTTCATTCTATATTCTAGTTTTCCAGCTTCACCAGTGTCCGGGTCACTGGCTGTAATTTGAATGACCGATCTTCCTGCTGGTAAATTCTCGTCTATAGATGAGTCATATTCCTTTCTGTCGAATTCTGGTGGTTCAGAAATTTGTGTTTGTCTTTTCAATCTACCATTACGCTTTGATGGCCTTATCACAGAAAAGTCTGATTCCATTGATGTGATATCATGAATACTGACTTTAAACAAAATTGTTCTAGGTTTTGATTCATCACATGGTATCAGTTTCATATCAACAGAGATTTCAGAAGCAAATAAACAGCTCACTGTTCGAGTTAACACAGCAGAATTTGATGAGTTATACACAAAATCTGAAGAATCTCTAAATAAAGCATCACAGTAAAGAGTTTGATGCAATGAAATTGGGATGTAACTGTATATATAGAAGAGCACTTTATTCTTATCTATACACGGAACATCGTCCCAACTAGCTAACTCCTTCGTAAATAACAATACTTGGTGGGTATAAATTTGCTCAGAATTGTACCATGATCTACTACTTGGGACTTTACAAGGAAGGTTGTGAAAATGAACGGCTAATGGCACGATGGAATGGTTTGACATGGTAAACTCTCTCTTTTCGTGAAGATGGGATTTTGCCACTATATTTACTGTCAGTGGGTTGTACATGATGTTTGAGCAAATATCATTTATATTTTGTAAGTAAACGCTGCCTGAGCTGGCATCCAGCAATAAAATGTGATTAAGAGACTGTTTCCTATTGACACTGTCCAGTTTGTAGGACCAACCTGGACCAATGCTGGCATTGAAAATTAACATTGGGTCCTCAATCGGGGTTTGATCATATAGAAAATTTATATCCACTGCTGTCGCAATATTTATCAGCAATGTCCAAAAAAATGCACCCGCCCACATTTCTCTATCCATGTTTGATCCGAGTCTATTGCAATGTAATACTATCATACACAAATAGTCGATAGCAGTGACTCAATCATGTCAATTGGATTTTTCAAAGCACCCGCTTTTATCAATACAACAGGTAAAATTCACTACACACGCGAGTTTATAGAATGAAATTATGCCATTTTCAATCAACGGTAGAGTTTAATCCTCCATTATCAAGTAAAACTATGAACACCCGATTATTCCATTATTTCACTTTCCATTAATCATTAAAACTTAATATTCCTCTTTCGGTGCGGGTAAATCAATACGCGTCTGCTCGCGAACTAAAATGGCTGTGTAATACGGCTGTTTGATTTGCCTCCCGCGGATAGCGACAATGTCACCTGTCACGCTAATAACTTCCACTACGGTTCAATAAACTTAGGGGACATTCCATAGGTTGATCGATTTAATCAGTTGATCAGAGAAAGATGAGAGGTATTTACTGTCCAGTCCTCGAGCTATAGTAATTGTGCTGTGTACACTTCCGTCACCGCATGAATGGGCACTTTCCGATTTGCACGTGCACGTGCTTTTCTCTGATTACACCGCGGTTTTTGAATGAGTTCGATCCCCGGCGGCAAATGTCCTTTCCGACATTTGCTTTCACCTAAGTGTGATAGCAGCTGGGGCAAGGAAATGATGTAATGGTGGTACTAGTTAGTTCGAGATATACAAGGAATCCATTGTTAGGCGCTCCAGTTTCTGCGATATGACTGAAAATTGTTAAAAGCGGCGTTAAACCCCATTCAAACAAACGAAAGTTTTTAGAATTCAGCACTAAAGAACTCTTGCTAACGTTTAACCCTTTACCAGACGACAGAAATATCAGACTTGTCCAATTTCAAAGAAGTTGCAGACGACACTGAAGTAAGTTTATGGGAACTTTAAAAATATATGTCTTCTTGGGGAGAAAACAGGCGAAATGAAGAATGGCTTTTGTCAAACGGTATCATGTCCTGTTTTCAAGAGCCCTGAAGTGATCGCCAGTATTTTGTCCTCCGGCCCGAACCATGAAGTCTCTATCAATATACTATATAGCTCTGGTTAGATGTATATACTTGGGCTGATCCTGGGACAGAACTGTATTGCGACGCTGAGCAGGGTACACAAGCGCGATATGATACAATTTTAAAGTCCTCTACCCGAATAACTTGAATTCTGCACTTTTCAATTGTGGACTTTTTGTGGACTTGTTTTTGTTTGATTGAATGGACGAGGTTTAATGCCACCTTTAACAGTATTTCAGTTATATCGCAGAGGCTGGGACACCTAACCATGGATTCCTCGTATTTCTCACACCAGTACTACCACAACAATGATTGGCATTAAAGAATAAATTTGAGATCCCACTTATCAAAACTTTCATGGTTTTCGGCGAAACCCCACCCTAACTTGAATATTTCTTGAAAACTTTGCAGACAGGGAATATATTGCTAGTAACATTTTATAAACTATTCCCATTTGATTTGGTTTATTTATTGCAGACTTTTTTGAGATTATGACACTTAAAACTCTTTGTCTTAATTGTGTGTGTTTTTGTTCTCATTGTTTTCTTCCTTTCTTTTTTTTCAGTAATTTAGCAGGCTGTTTGTACGGTGACTATTTTTCCTTTCGTCGAGATCACGTTATTTAGTTTTGGGAGACAACCGTATATAAAAGATGCAATCATCGCCTTTCTTTAACCACGGTTACTAGATAAAAGTTTACACTAGTCCAAATTCAAATAAATTGGAGAGGACAATTCTAAGTTCTACATGCTTTCTCTGTTTCAGGGAGAAAATATTGAGGGAAATGAAGAAACTGCTTTTTATAAACAGTTTCTTGATTTTTTACAATGTTTTCGACGGCCTTTCTCTTGGGGGTCGTAAAAAGCGAGAAAGCAGTACATGTGATTATTTGCGCTTCAGGTCACTGAAAGAAAAGTTCTCTCCTTGCCTCATTCTATTGTAAGTACAACCAAGGCTTTGGCTGGGTTACTGTCCCTAGATCTATCTCAAAGACAGCAGGCTACCAGTTTAACCCTTTCCCCTTTTTCAAAATTTTAGACCAGTCCAATTTCAAATAAATTGCAGACAACAATCAAAAGTGGGTGCAATTTGAAAAGTAACGAACTTACGGGTTAGAAAATATTATGGGAAAAGAAGAAATTGCTTGTAACAAGCAATTTCTTCTTTTCCCACAATTTTTTCTCAAGTATGAATTCACAGGGACGTGAAAACAAAGGATTGTACAGGAAAGGGTTAACCAAGGCCTCAAACCATTCCTACACCATCCCGGGAAAAAACTTAAATCGTGGAAAATAAAATAACGCTCGTCATTAGCAATTTCTTCACCATCCACAATGTTTTCTACCACGAAAGATAAAGATTTTTAGAATTTCAGTTACTTAAAATTATTGTCTGCAACTTCTTTGAATTTGGACCAGTATAAAATTTCGCCGTCTCGTAATGCGTATGTTTAATTTGTCGCCAGTTCTTAGATATTATAGTATACGATATGATTTTTTACTCTATTCATTTTATCTTAGATTTTTATTTAGAATCTGATTAAAGACACTTTAACACTTTCTGTTCAAACCCGGGGTTTTACGTTACCGTGATTTTATACTTGGGAAAACGTTGTAGAAAAAGAAGAAGTTGCATGTGACAAGCAATTTGTCTTTTCCCCACAATATTTTCTACCATGTACGATACACCCTCTTTGAATTTGGACCAGGATGAAATTAAAAAAAAAAAAAAAAAAAAAAAAAAAAAAAAACACACACACACAAAAAAAGGAAAGGGGTTCAAATTTACAGATCGTCTCCCTGTCCATATGTTTGAACATAGTTTAATTAGCCGTTTTCAACTGGTCGGCTTACAATACAATTATGAATTATGCAATTATTTAACAGTTATTATCGAGGTAACATGATTGCCGTAGTAAACCTGAAACGCGCCAGACATTTCGACTCAAACCTAGATTCCAGTATATTTTTGCCAACACAATGCATCGATTATGGTTTGGAATAATTTTAACCCATAACCAGACGAAAAAAAAAATCATTTACACTGGCCCAAATTAAAAGATGTTGCAGTTGGTAAAATTATGGAATACTTTTTTTTTTACTTTTGGGGTAGAGAACATTTTGGATAATGAAGGAATTACTTGTAACCAGCAATTTCTTTATTTTTCTACAATGTTTGCCAAAGCTTGTTATGTTTGCGTGACTCTTGGCGAAATCAAGGTGTACAGCACGTAGAATATACTAACCGTAAAAATGTAAAAACCCCAACAATCTTGAAAACATACACACTTCTCACTGCAGAGATCTATATTACAGTGAAGGTGTTTCTGAAGGAAGTCTAAGAATCTGTAACCGGACCCCCACCCCCACCAGGCATGACAGGCGCACTTCATCGCTATCACGAACAGTAAAGAAGAACGTGTGAGTCTCGAGGAAACTGCTTTCGCCTATACATTCCACTGTGAATTTGATCATGGTCGTGAATATCTATCCCTTTCCTCTTTCTTTTTTTTTTCACTTTTAGATATTTTAGACCTGTCCAAATTCAAAGGTTTTGCACACAAAAATTCAATATGGGTTAAATTTGAAAAATAACCATTCAAAACGGTAAAAAATATTGAGAAAAATATAGTTTCAAGCCGCCGTCATAGTTGGTAGCGCGTCGGACTGTCAATCTAGAGGTCCCGGGTTCGATCCCCAACGGCGGCACTCATCCTTTCCGACTATTTGTCTCTCACCAATGGGTCGATATTCGTAGACCTATGTGAGATAGCAGCTGGAGGCTAGGAAGGGATATAATGGTAGTACTGGTGTGAGAAAAATCAGGATTCTATTGTTAGGTGCTCCAGCCACCGAGATATAACTGAAAGATTGTTGAAAGCGGCGTAAAACCCCATTCAAACAAACAAACAAATCAATTTTGAAATTATGAAATGATAAACAATTTGTAATTCATACACCAGATTGCCATCAAAGTGATGTCTTTTATTGATAATATTTTCTATGTCGCCGGTACAATCGACATATCTCAACTGCCAATCAAACAATCACTCTACCAATCAAATAATTCATTTAGACCGGAAGTGAACTTTGAACTCGAACTATGGACGACATTTATTGCAAGCAAATTTATGCTGGTTCCGGCGACTTTAACATTTATTCAAGCTGTCGAACTTACAATCTTCAGGTTTCCAACCAACCATTTTTCATGTTGTATGTGAGTGGCCATGGATTCAGAAAAACTACGCCGTTATATATCTATATGAAACGTCATGTCAGAGCTCAGTGGGCGTGACCAGCGATCCGTCAATCAACTACAAATCATGCAGACTTAATAGAAGGGAAATAACCTTTCAATGAATTCCTACGAGTACCCTATTAGTTGCCGCCCTTAGACAAGCACATATGGTTTATTGGAGCGTGACGTAAGGTAACAATATGGAAGAAATTAGGTCAGCAGTAAATGACCAGCTAAACGGCACAGTAAGAGTTAGCAGAGATCCAACATGAATAACGAAGAGGTCTGGAGGTTCGCTCTAGCAGGAACATCGTGTATGTGTGCTGCTGTAGGTATGTACACGTGATCTTAGATATATATCGAGGCGTCAGGTTATATGTTTGTTTACAACTAGAGAAACGATTTTCCATTCTTTTATTGATGCACTCCTATTACGTACTGGTGATAAAATACTCGCTTCGGACTCGTCCAAAATTGAACAGGCAATTCTATTTTTTTAGGAATAAGTTCATTCATTGAAATGTTCAGACTGGTTCAAATTCAAATTCATAAGATAGAAAAAAAAAAAAAAAAAAAACAACCACAAAAAAACAAACAAACAAAAATAACATAGAAAGAAAGAAATTGTGCAAGCACTTTCTTCCATCACTTTAAGGTCCAAATAGGATACTATGTTGAATCAGTTATTCTATGTCTCTGGTTGAATGTGGGAATCAGACTATATTTTAAATATTGGTTGTTGATACTGTAAAAAAAATATGGTCATTAAGCATTATTTCTAACCAGTTCATTCCTACAAATAATGAATGTAAGTGATCACATTAGCACAAAAGATTATGGTAATAAAAAAATTTGAAGTCTTCGCCTTTGTTGGTAGAAAAAATTGTGGTAAATGAAGAAATTGCCTATCACAAGCAATTTTTCATTTTTCACAGATTGCAATCATATACCAGTATTAAAGTCAGGATGCAGTTATACCAATTTGTATGAAGAATTTAATGACTTACTTTCAGATTTCAACCTCACTCAGATGGTAACAGAAAACACCAGAGGAGAAAATACACTGGACCTCTTCCTAACATCAAACCACACCTTAATTAAAAATGTAAAATGTCTTCCAGGTATATCGGACCATAATATTGTCTCTATTTTTGCAGATACAAAGCCACAGATGACAAAACAACAACCTAGACAGGTTCATCTGTACAAAAAAGCTGACTGGGGTAGCTTTAAAATCTACATGGAGCAAGTTAAAAATGAAATTCTGAAAGATTATCACTCTAATTCTGTTGAAGAAATTTGGTTAAAATTTTCAGATGCAATCTCCACAGGTATCGAGAAGTATGTTCCAACAAAACGACTTGGCCACAAGAGATCGCTTCCATGGATTACACAGCCTATAAAACGCCTTATCAGAAAAAGGGATCAACTCTATTTCAGATTGAAGAAAGAAGGAAACAACAAGATGAAGACTGCTCTCAAGGCTCTAAAAAGAAACATCAAAAATCAAATTAAAGTTTCCTATATTAATTATATTGAATATATTTTAGGCCTAGATGGAACCACTGAAGACAAAGAGAAAGCCACAAGATTTAACAATAAGAAACTTTTCAGTCTTTTAAAGAATGCCAAGCAAGATTCAACCGGAGTAGCCCCTCTTCTCGATAAAATTTCAGGTTCCATCAAATCGGACAACACAGAAAAGGCGAATATCCTAAATCAACAGTTCCAGTCAGTCTTCACTCCAATGACACCAATTTCTTTGGCTCAGTCCTGCCTCTCATCTATAAGACAAAATGTATTCTCTTCCTCTTTCAGCAAATACCCAGTTATGCCGAACATTACTATTTGCACCAGTGGAGTACAAAAACTTATTTCCAACCTGAAACCAGACAAAGCAGCAGGACCAGACAACATCAAACCTCTTGTACTAAAAAACTTATGTTATCAAATTTCCCCTATCTTACAAATTCTCTTTCAGAAATCCCTAGACACAGGCACTCTTCCCCAAGTTTGGACAAAAGCAAACGTGACTCCACTCTTCAAGAAAGGAAACAAAGAAGATCCTGCAAATTACAGACCTATATCTTTAACATGTATACTGTGTAAAGTTCTAGAACATATTGTAGCATCAAATCTAACTGAACATTTTGATAAAAATAATATCCTTTATGACTTGCAGCATGGTTTTAGAGAAAGACGTTCATGCGAAACCCAGCTACTTCAACTGACCGACCATCTTGCCAGAAACCTGACTGAAGGAAAACAAACTGATCTAGTTTTGTTAGACTTCAGCAAGGCTTTTGACAAAGTTAGCCACTTAAAACTTTTGTATAAATTGCAGGAACATGGTGTTAACAATGCTACCCTTTTGTGGATTAAATCTTTTCTAATAGGCAGAACACAAAAAGTAGTCTTAGAAGGTGGATGCTCATCAGAAGTACCAGTCACATCTGGAGTACCTCAGGGATCTGTACTTGGCCCTCTTTTGTTTCTTTTGTATATAAATGACCTTCCAAATAACATCACATCCCAAGTTCGTTTGTTTGCAGATGACACTGCCGTTTACTTAGCTATTAACAACAGACAAGACTGTTTAACCCTACAAGAAGATCTAGACAAGTTAATGCAGTGGGAGAAAAAGTGGGAAATGGAGTTTAACCCCAGCAAATGCATTGTCCTAAATATTACTAAAAAGAAGAAAAAGATTTCCTTTGATTACAGGTTACATGGACAAGTACTAGAGACTGTGGACAATGCCAAATACCTAGGAGTTACAATATCTGGAGATCTTTCCTGGAACAAACACATTGACAACATAACATCAAATGCTAATAAAACTTTAGGTTTTCTCCGCAGAAACATCCAGACCAAAAATAAGAAGATCAGAGAAATAGCGTATAAAACTTTAGTGAGACCCCAGGTAGAATACGCATCAACAGTTTGGAGCCCCTACACAAAAACCTATATCAACAAAGTGGAAAAAGTACAACGTAGAGCGGCAAGATGGGTTCAAAATAATTTCTCTTATTATGACAGTGTTACCTGCATGCAGAAGGAGCTTGGTTGGGAAACTCTCCAATACAGACGAGACATCTCCAGAGTCACCATGTTTTATAAAATCGTTAACAATTTTGTTGCAGTGCCAGTACCAGCTTATCTTGAAAGACCAGTGAGGACCACCCGACATATGCACACAGCATCTTTCAGACAGATTCATACAAATGCAGCCTACTTTAAATATTCCTTTTTTCCCTACACAGTGATACTATGGAACAGCCTTCCAGAAACAATTGTACAGCAACCTGATATTGCAGCATTCAAAAAGAGTCTTGATTCTTTTCAGATAGTGAGCCGTCCCTGAATGACCAAAATATGTTTTATCAGCTCTTTTAACCTAACACTCACAATACTTTTAAAATTTTGCACCCTAACAAATGTCTAACAGTTTTTATTCCAGCACAGACGCGCACCTGCCAGTAATACCCGAAAGGGGAGTTGGGCAGTATATATAGATAGATAGATAGATAGATAGCAATTCACATCAATTTGAAATTGTAGGCAATGTTTCACACAAACTCTATTTTCAGTAACCAATCCAATAGATGTGATCAAGATCAGAATGCAGTTAGAGAATGAGATGTCTCAACAGAAAGGACTGAGTCACCTGAAGGGACGATATTATGATGGCTGGGTAAAGGGTTGTACAACCATTGTGAGAGATGAAGGAATACTGGGTCTGTATAAGGGGTAAGATATGTTGGATATCAAGTTGTGAAGGATTGAGTCATATAATAGCTGGATGAAGGGTTCAACAACTATTGTGAGAGATGAAGGAATACAGGGTCTGTACAAGGGGCAAGGAGCAATGATTTGAAATCAATGTTTAACCCTTTACAGTTTTTCAACATCTTAGACCTGTCCAAATTGAAAGGTTTTGCAGACAACAATTTAAAGTCAATTTTTATTTGAAAACCAACCATTTAGCAGGGTAGAAAATATGGTGAAAAAGGAAGAAATTACTTGTTACAAGCCGTTTCTTCTTTTTCCACAAAGTTTTCTCAAGTAAAAAATCACAGGGACTTAAAACCAGAGATTGTGCAGGAAAGGGTTAAATGTATAAATGAAGGAATGGAAAAATGAACAATTGTAGGAAGGGTGTTTTTGGGATTCCCCACTTCTTTCCACAGATTCCCCCATATTTTCAACATTTTTGTATAAACAATGGGCATCACATACTAAACATTTCCCAAATCTGTAGATTTGTCAAATTAGAGATAAATGATTGCTTTCAAGAATGTATTGTGGATGATAAAAGAATAACTTGTTACACATTGTAATTGACCAATCGCTGGCTCCACCCACTTACAATGTTAGCCCTGCCCATTGACTCCAACAGGAAGTTCCGCTTCGATTTTTCATGGCGTTATTCAAAATTTATGGTCAGTAGCATGTAACAAAAAAGCATCTTATGCAAGCTGTAGATACGACGTTTAAGTCTCAAAAACAACAAAAAGTTTAACAATAATGGCGGCCAATGGTCGGAATTGATAAGCTCAGGTCTGGGCTAATTACATTATTTGATTGGTCGGTTGATTCCTTGATTGACGGCCGCGATTGGCCAATTAGCCCGTATTGTAGTATCCCAGAATAGGTTTTGGAAATCAATAGAAATATTTACCTTTAATATCATTAGATCTAGAGCTTTCAGATTTGCATGTATCAAAATCATATGGTCCTCTGCCAAATTACATGTACTTCAAATTATTATTCTGATATTGAAATTAGCACTTTGTTTTGGGAACAAGTACCTGACCAGATGAAGTGGAAAATATGACAGTTTTATCCTCCCAAAGTGTTTGGCATAGAGTTTTTGCATGAAACACAACCTTTTGGTCCTCTGTGGATTTTGATTTTTATAGTGAAAGCAAGTTTGAAAAATGCCTGCATAAGTACTTCAAAGAAGTTACCCACTTTAAAATTGTACACACATATTTCTTCGATCAATGAAGATTTTAGATGGTGATCTAGAGTCATCTTGGTCCTCTTGTTTTTATATGTTACTGGCTCAAAATTTTACAGAATAACACCATTTAATATTGAAGAGAATTCAAACTTCCTGTTGTAGGTCAGTGGGCGGGGCCAGCAATCCATTTGCTGGCCCCGCCCATTTATTATTGACAAAACATTATGGAAAAAGAAAAAATTGCTTGGAACAATCAATTTCTTCTTTTTTCACAATATTTTCTACCCTGTAGGTTGGTTACTTGTAAAATTGCACTAACTTTAGTTGTCCTCTGCAACTTCTTTCAAATTGGACATGTCTTAAATTTTAAAAATCAGGAAAGGCCAAGGGTTAAATTTTGTTGGGAAATGAAATACCGGTAGCTATCAACATAACAATTCATGGATAGATAGACACAACTGAGGGAGAAGTGCTAAAGGAGCATAACTCTAGTTGTTAATTATTTTCCCATGATGTTTGTTGTAATGTAATGTTGTCTTCAATATTACTTTCAAAGTATAATAGGTATCAACATGAAACTTTGTGGGTTACCTGGATAGAATACATTGAACTCATTAGATAACTTGGTTGTTTCTGCAAACACAAGGTATTGCAATTACCAGGTTGTTGTCTGTGTTGGGATCGTTAGCTGAGAACTTTGACATTTTGTAAAATAATATCTCTGAAGTTACAGAACACATTCACTTGAAACAATATGGAATATATGTTCACAATACAAAAGAGCAATCTATATCAACAAGAGGGATAACTTTAATTGCATTTTTGAATGAATTATGCCTCTTCTTTTACTTAATCAAAGTACTGAAAGTACTGTAAGCTTGCAAAGCATTGTTTATTCAGTAATCTACTTTGTCAGACATTATCATGGTAAAGAATAGTTGTGGAAAACAATGTGGAAAATGAAGAAATTGCTGTTGCAAGCAATTTCTTCATTTACCACATTGTTTTCTACCTAGAGATATAAATATTTTAGAATTTACAACAATTTGAAATTGTCGTCTGCAACCTTTAGAATACTCTGATCAGAGTCATTGTGGACACGATGTGCGCAAGTGAGCTAAAAATACCAAGTAGATGATTGAAATACATAAGAACTACTTTTTATGGCATAGGTATTTCACGGATTAGGTGGTTAAGCCTCCAGTGACAGTTTGCACTCGTTGAACTTTGAGAGACAACTTCAAAATTTTGTCTGTTAACTTAAGCTATCAAAGCTGACGCTTTGCTAGCTAAAAATGTTACCCTCGATCAAGCATTTGAACAGCCAAACATTGGCATTAGTATGTGTTGCTCATGTTTTACTTTAAGTTTTATATGGGTTTCTAAAGCATGATAGATCTTATCCATTTCTACACAACCCGCAAGATAATGTGTTGGGAAACATTATGGACAATGACAATTTCCTCAACATTAGCTTATTATCTGTAACTTCTTTGAATTTGGACCTATCTAAAATGCCATCATTTGTGTCTGTGTAATTTTAATGTGTTAATGTGAAATAGAAGACATTGAAGACATAGGTAGATGTGAATAAATAACAATTTACTCGAACTGTCCTGCATCAAAAATGGGGGGCATATTGTTAAACTGTTGTCTGTCTGTCTGTGACTGTATGTTGTAATTTAAAAAAAAAATAACTTCATTTTTACAATTGCTTTAAGCCTATACAAGATTCAATGCTTACATTTGGCATGATGATAGATCTCAAGGATTTGTATCTGCAGATACCGAGGTTGAGGTCATGTTACACTGCAAAGGTCACTTATCAAGGTCATATTTCTGAAAAAAAAGCTGTTACAGGGGCATTGTGTTTCACAAACACATCTTGTTTCACAGAGTAATCATGATACAATAGAAATAAATACTTTAGTCTTGCCATGTCTTTATCATTGGATTTATTTTATAAGTTTTTTAAGGACTTATTTTCTGAAAGCATACTCTCTTCTGTGGCAGTCCTTGTTGTACAACATTTGTTTCAGGTTATTTCCATCATTACTGCGTGAAGGATCCTACAGTACAATACGACTGGGTGCCTATGAACCGTTAAAGCGTGTATTTGGGGCCACAGATCCAGCTCACACACCATTATGGAAGAAAATATGTGCTGGAGCCATCTCAGGTCAGACTTAAGCAGTTTACCGGATCATCAACCCATTACCAGAAGACGAAACTTTAGACTGGTCCAAATAGAAAGACGTTGCAGACAACAATTTAAAGTTTATGAAATTTTAGATTTGTTTCAACTTTCTTGATAAAAAACATTATGAAAAATGAAGAAAATGCTTGTTGAAAGCAATTTCTTCATTATATCCATTTTTGTGCCCCCACAGAGAAAGATCGGGGCATATTGTTTAACCGTTGTCTGTCTGTCCATCATTCCGTCTGTCAGTCTGTCGGCAGAACTTAACAAAAAAAACTTAACATTGCCAATTACTACCAGCCAATTCAAGATACAATGCTCATATTTGGCTTGATGATACATCTCCATGATACGCATCTCCTCATTTCAAGGTCATGTGAGATTGTCAAAGTCATATACCAAGGTCAAACATTTAGTCCTGTTGTGGGGGCATTGTGTTTTCATAAACACCTCTTATTTTTACAATTGTTTTTTCTTGAGGGGCACCTAAAGGCGTCATTTTGTTGGAAAAGATTAACCCGTTACCATACAAGCTTTAATTTTTTTTGTCTTCTTGGATAAAAAACATTGTGGATAATGAAGAAATTGCTTTATACAAGCAATTTCTCTGTTTTCCACAATGTTTTCCAAGGCTTTTTTATTTGGGGGCGTTAAAAGGAGAGATTGTGTGGCAATTGATTAACCCATGACATAATTTATGCTATTTTAAATCAGAAGATGTTGCAGTTAATTTCATACAAGCCTGTCTTCCTAGGTAGAAATAATGTGCAAAATGAAATAAATGCTTGTAATACGCAATTTCTTCTTTTGAACACTATTTTCTAAAAGTTTCTTCTCTAAGGTCATAAAACAGTGGAATTGCTTGAATGTACATCTGTTAAAGCTTGTTCACACACTTAACAGTTCAATCTGCAAGAATGATAACTCTGAATACACTTTTTTAGAGAGTAATGCCCCTTGATTAGAAATTCTCATACCAACTATCAAGTACAGTTACTGCTTCCTTCTCTATATTCTTGATATTCATGCACTCTAATTCAATCCGTGTACTACAACTGATCTTTGCTGTAAAATTTTCTGGGAATAAAAATACTTCATAAGAGTCTTATAATATAAAAAGCACACAAGAGATAAAGTTTGAAATAATGTAGAGCAAAAAATAAAATATAATGGTATGTATCAACAAAATTTATCTGCCTTTTCCCATATTAATATTTTTGTTTCATTATCAGTATTTGCTTTTTTCCCTATAAATGTTAACCACATACATGTACTGATAATTTTGGTGAAGCCCGCTTGCGATGAGCAAAACATAGTTGTCACAAGTCAGTGTATGTGCATTAGTGCGTTAGTGGGTCAGTCCATCCAAATTTGTCTTGGGCATAACTACCGGTACCATGTTTATGGATGGATTTCAAAATAAAAATGGCAGAATTGTTCTCCATCATAAGAAGAAGCAAATTTTCAGATAGTTTCAAGGTCAAGGGCACAGCTCAAGGTCAAACATTAAATTTAAGTATGTCTGGAGAAGAGCTCCTGAAATTATCGATTGATTTTAAAATAACTTGCACAATTGTTCTCTATCATGAGTAGATGTGCCATTTAAAAAAAATCAGATAGCCCCAAGGCCAAGGTCACAGCTCTAGGTCGTATGTTGAAAATAAGCTTCTGAGTAATTGAGTTTCTCCTACATTTGTAGTTGGATTTGAAAATGATTAGGCACAATTGTTTTCCATCATGAGAAGATATGCCATTTGAAAAAAATGTTTAAATATCTAAGTTAGAGGTCACAGCTCAAGGTTAAATATTTGCAGGTTTGACATATTGTTGCTGGACAACTTTAATGAACAGTATTACTTTATCCCAGAGAAAGCAATCACTATGTAACTCAAAACTTGGGCTTGTGAGTAAAGATGAGTGTTAGCACATTCCCATACAATCACTCCTTTTACGCCCATCAAGAAAACAGGTTTGGAAAATATGGTGGAAAGTGAAGAAATTACTTGTATCATGCAATTTTGTCATGATCCACAATGTTTTCTACCCAAAAATACAAATATTCCATCAACTATAAAATGCCGTTTGCAACTTCTTTCAGTTTGGACAAGTCTAAAATTTTGTTTTATTTTATCTATCAACAGGTGCTGTTGGAAGTTCTATTGCCACACCCACTGATCTCATTAAAGTTAGAATGCAAGCCCAAGGTAAACTAGGACAGAATGAGACAGTTAGATACAGAAATACTCTACATGCCGTCAAAGAAATCCTCAACGATGCTGGTTTACGGGGGCTGTATGTGGGGGTTGGTCCAACCGTGAAGAGGGCAGCTATCCTTACAGCTACTCAGGTAAAATAATGGAATAATGAGATGAACAGGCTATTATGTTCGTGATTTGATAACAATTTGAAGTTTCTATGCAGTCTTGATGAAGTTTAAGGGCAGCTATCCTTACAGCTACTCAGGTAAAATAAAGGAATAATGAGATGAACAGGCTATTATGTTCGTGATTTGATAACAATTTGAAGTTTCTATGCAGTCTTGATGAAGTTTAAGGGAAGAAGTAGTTCTTCTCCTATTTTACAGTTCAATGGTTGAGTGTGAAACAGTTGTAGCTGCCTATAAACATACAGGCAGTTTTCACCCTGAACTATCAATATATACATACTCACAGTCCACTCTATGTAGAACAATATGCTGCTAATGATAAGTCAAACACATAATACCCTCCCAATTCCCTTCCACTATTATTGCATGTTTTATCGGAGACTGGGAGATCAGTATAAGTGAGATAACTAGCCATATTCATCTGAAACACATTTGTATATACATGCATATTCACTATTAAAAGAGCAATCTGGGGGATCTGATGCTCAAGTAACTCTAGTCCACCTAGTATTCTACCCAGAAAGACAAAGTTATATAATATTTCTTTGAGGAAAAATTGCTGACTGCAACTTCTTTCAAGTTGGGCCAGACTAAAATTCTGTCCCCTGGTGTTTTTGCTGTATATTGCCAGTGGCCATATTATAAAACACAATTTTTTCATAATGTGGAAATTTTCACGAATTTACCTATTCTGTAATCATTTAACCTTTCATCACATAATCCTTCCTTTCAAAAAAAAAAGCTTCAGAAAACATTGTGTCAAGCAATTTCTTCAATGTCTTTCCCAAGAGACAAAAACTTAAGAATATCATTAACCTAATATTGTTGTCTGTATCTTCTTTCATTTTAGACCTAAAATTTTGTCATGTGTTAATGGATTAATTTGTTTTACAAATAGATTCCAGCATATGACCACACCAAACATTTAATCCTAAATGCAGGCTGGATGACGGAGGGAGTTCCCCTTCATGTAACAGCCTCTATGATAGCCGGGTTATTTACAGCATTTACAACATCTCCCGTAGACGTGGTTAAAACTAGAGTCATGAACCAATGTAAGTATTGTCTGATATCTAGTCATGGACATTTACTTCCCTTTTTAGCTCCATTGGCTGTAAGCCAACAAGCTATTGTCATGGCTCTATGTCCGTCATGTGTGTGTCTGAGTGTCCATGTGTGCGTCCATAAACTTTTACTTTAAAGATCGACATTTCAGCAAGTTTTTAACAGAATTCAACCAAATTTTAAAGAAATGATCTTTGCGTGACCCTTTATCAGATTCCTTTAATTTAATTGGATGATTAACATGGCTGTAAAGGGGTTGGGCTAATTTCCATATATGGTGAAAGATTTAAAATCGTCTTCTCAGAAACCAGTGGATGGATTTCAACCAAATTTTATAGAAATTATCCTTGGGTGACCGTGTATCAGATTCCTTCAAAGCATTTTGATTGAATAAAAAACATGGCTTTTATGGGCAGGGCTAATTTCCATTAATGGTGAAACCTTAAAAAATCTTCTCTGAAACCGGTGGATGGATTTCAACCAAATTTCACAGTAATGATCCTAAGATGACCCTTTATCATATTTCCTCAAAGGTGCTTATTTCCATATATTTTGAAAGCTTTTAAAATCTTTTTCTCTGAAACCAGTTGATGGATTTACAACCAGATTGCACTGAATGGGCCCCTTCCAATATATGGAGTTCTCCCGAAAATTGCCCTTTAATTAACTCCCTTGATTCTACTGGGTAGTTCCGGTTTAAATTTCAACATAGAGTATATAAGGGCTTAGACTAAAAGCGTCCGTTTTGGAGAGAATTAATTAATTTTTCGGTATTTCACACATAAGAATATTGAGTACTTTTGTAATACTTATAGATTATGAAAATGTTTTGGTAGTTTTATTTACGTTGACATGTTATAATCGTCTTCCCGTCCGAGTTTCATCCAGTTTTCATATTCTACTTCTCATTTTCGAAAAACAATTAGCAAATGTGTCCTTCATGATGAATTGTTGCTTTTATTTGCTTGGCTTGAGAACATCTTTTGAAACATGCAAACAGACAAAACAACAAAGGGGGGGGGGGAACAAAAGTATTGCGATAAATGGAGTATTTTTACAAGGAATTTCTCCAAATCTGAGCGATCCGTTAATTTTGATACAAATGCCTTTTATATTTCGTCTGTATCCTATTTCGTTCTGAGATTTTTTTTATCTACAGAGGTTTAAATGGTAAAATAATCTTAAGAATTATCGATGCCCGTCCATAAACTCCTGTTTTAATCCAAGTAACTTACACGCTTTGAATCGGTATCTTTTATTACGCAATAGTCCACGGGTGGTATCCGGATATATCTCATAACGATCGGCTATTTGCTTTGATTTTCACACAACTGCCCAGATGTCCTTCTTTTGACTAATTAACAAGGGAGTCGGTTGACTTATATTACTTGGAATATATCTAGTTCTAAAGATTGATTAATGTTTTATCTTTCTGTCCATATATTATATGCAAAATGATGTGGTTGGGTCCCTAAGTAAAAGTACACTATCAGAGGTTAAATAATCCTATTTTGCGTAGAATTAGATATTTTTTCAAAATTTGATATAGTGGAATGTTGAGTACTTTATAATACTCTTAGAATATGGAATTGTTGTCATGTTGTGGTAGTTTATATTAACGTTGACACGTTTCAATCGTTTTTCTCTCCCGACCTTAGAACCGATTTCATTCTCGTCCAGTTTTCATATTTTACTTCTCATTTTCGAAAAAAAAAATAGCAAAGACGTCCTTTGTAGGAAATCATTGCGTTTACTTCTTTAACTTGAAAAGACTTATCAAAACAAGGAAACCCCACAACAACAACCAAGAATAACAATATTGCGATTAAGAGTACTTTTTCAGGGCTCTGCAGACTCACAGAATATGGGGAGAAGTCACTTCTCACTAGTCTGAGAATTGGGAGAAGTTTTTCAAAATGGGGAGAAGTGGTGAGACTTTCAGGAGAAGTGAATCGTGTTAAAAATTAAGTTTTAGCGCGTATTCCTCATTTCTATCAGAAAATAAAATAGCTTTAAAACCAAGTAGTTGCATTTTATATTATGTATCATGCAATAAACATAGAAAATACTGCTTATCCTTTCAGTCCTCAATAAAGATCTTATTCCTGTGAACAAATACTTTTGTATATTTCTTTTTTTTTGTTTTAGAATTCAAGAGTTTGATTCTGAATTTATCTTTTTTTTAATATTTCATAATAGATTCATATATGATAAAAAAAGTCAACTAATAAAAAAAATGCAAATAGTGTATAGGCAGTCTGAATGAAATGAGTAGTGTTTCTATGTGAAGGAGAAAATGAGAAAAGATTTTATTGTAACAACATGTATTTAATCAAACTATTACCAGAAGAAAAAATCAGACTGGTACAAATTAAAAGAAGCTAAATAAGACATTTCACAGTGAGCTTAAATAAGAATGAAGGTGCCAAAGAGGGTAGAAACATGTGGGGAAAGGATAAATTGCTTGCTGCAAACATTTCCTCCTTTTTCCACAGTTTCCCATAAAAACATTTTCAAGATGTCAAAATAGGGGATTGTGTGGTAATGAGTTAAAGTCTGTGCACTTTACCTGATAACATATAAATGGATAAAAATTGTCATTAATTGGTCAAAATAGGTCCTCTGTGATTAAGTCAGTTATAGTGTGTAAAGGGTAAGGGTTACTGCTCAGTACACAAAACCAGACTCTGTACATGCAGAGGTTTAAAGTTAACACAGGATAATTTGCTCAATTTTATAGGATTACATGTTATTTAAAGGAATTATTACCAACACAAGTAAGTGAAATTTAGTTTTTGGGTAGAATGTATCATAACAAAAATCTCAGGAAAAGATTGTTTGCCATAATTTTCTTCACTTGTTACAATTAAAGCAGATAACTCAAATTGAAGGATTCTAATGAAAAATGAATTTACTCTACGTAGATTTTTGGCAGAATTATTTTTCATCAAGGTTTCAAATTTTTAAAAAATATTTTGACTTCTGGTAAATGACACGGCGTCCGTAAATGTCGGCCATTATTCTCATTGTGTGAAAGTAAGCAACAAATCTCGTAGACTGATGATAACTTAATTTACAGAAATAATTAAAACTTAAGAAGGGAATGGATTTTAAATAAAGTTTCTAGTGCCGAGAGTATACACAGCATTGCCGAAATCAATCAGCGTAGGTGTGAATGAAGCAAGCATGTTGACTACATACCCCTATTTCTGATAATCTGCTGGCCTCGTGATTACAGTATGGATACACGCTTGATTTACGATCAAAGGGCTTCCGACGGACAGTTGTATAATTGCACACTGTCCCCTACTTTTATAGCCACTGGGCCAGATTTGGTTATCACCTATCGTATCCAGGCGACTTCCCGAAAATTCCAGGCGACTTCGACTTCGCTTTGATCAGCAAATCAGGCGAAGTTTTATGAAACCAGGCGACTTTTTCGCCTGAGTCGCCCACTCTGCAGAGCCCTGCTTTTTACGCCGATTTTCTCCACAACTGAAAGATCCATTATTTTCGGTACACATGGCTATTAAATTTTCGTTCGTATCCTCTTTCATTCTGAGATTTTTTTTCTGTAAAGGTTTAAATGGAAAATCACATTCAAAAGTTAACGATGTCCTCTCATAATCTGCTGTTTTAATCCAAGTAACTTACACGCTTCTGATTGGTATCTCTGATTGCGTAATAGACCACGGGTGGTATTTTGGATATACACTGGATATATCTCATAGTGATCGGTTATTTGCTTTTGATTTTCACCCGATATCCCCTTATTACAAGTAACAAAGGAAGTCGTTTGCTATTCCCTCCAATTCTAAGGAAATTACGAGTTTGTACATTTTAAATAGGATTATAAATGCAAGAGGTAAAGGAAATCTATTTTAAAACGTTTCTCATTTAGAAAAATTTGGAAAAAATGTTTAAGTAAGAAAATTCTGATGGAAAAAAATCATGTTTAAGATCACTTTTTTACAACAAAAAGATTTGAATATTTAGTAACATATATGTCATTGCATGATATATCTCAATATAGTAATAAGAATTTGGTATCAACTAAATGGATTAATATGTTCAAAAAGATGTCTTAGTATCTTTGTAAAACTTCTTACGGTCATCTCTTTTATATTTCCACTTTTTATTTCTCACTTTTTCTCAAAGACTTAAATACACGAAATGATATATAAAACAATAAATAATAATAATAATAAAAAAAAAACATTCAGCAGGGCAGAAATACTGTGAAAAAGGAAAACATTGCAACCAGCATATTCTTTTTCTACAATCCATTCTCAATTTGAAAGCCACAGGGACGTATAAACCAGGGTTAACCAAAATACATTTTATATGAAAAATATAAATTTGTGCACACATCTTATATCAGATGCTAAAGCTTGTGCAGGTTGATTGAATTAGTTTGGTTTACCCATTCCCACACAATGACCTTATCATTTGCCGATTGGGAAGAAATTAATGATATATCTTACTTGCCATTGGTAAGAAATGAATGATATATCTTAGGAGGACCTACAGAGGCAGCAATCATTTCCACAAGCCTCCAGACACTTTACAAAGCCTTTTGAGGATAATGCAGTGAATTCTGATTAAATTTATTTCATATTCATCAATGAAAAGGGTATTTGGTAAATTCCTATGGTCATGAAATGAAGACGTATGGAGAGCTTCTTTGTAACAGTTCCCGTTTGTAAAATGACAGATATCTTATAAATTCAAAGCCCCGCTTGACATGTGAAACCATTTTTTAAAAAAGGAAATAACGGAATGTATTTCCGTGAGTATCATTGTATGTATTTCGATCAAAAAAGCTCGTTTTATGGTAACTAATACGTATATCCGGAATTAGGGTATATCCGAAAAATACACTTTCATATCGGCTCATTTACGATTATAAACACATAAAACGTCGATTAGCTTTAGAAATTAAGCTCAGCTGTTAAAATAAAGTAGCCTCTAGATCACCTAGGGTTTCAACAATAATGACACATAGTAAGAGCTGGCAAAAATCTGTTAACGTTTTCGATACCGATATCATCGATTTTTTCACCGGAACTACCCAAAGATTTAAGGGAGGTCACTCTAATACTAAAACTAAGCGGAGTAACTCTGGATATCGGTAGGGGCCCATTGATCCTTTGATGATTCTTTTTTAGATTCCATCAACTAATTTTGATTGGTTGAAAACATAGCTTTTATGGTCATGGCTTAATATTTGGTATACAGTGAATCTTTTGAAAAATTGTAAATATCTTTTTTATCTGACTCAGTAAATGAATTGACTTTTGTAAAACAATGATAAATTAGAAATATTAAATATTTCATAGACAAGATTTTATTTGCTACACCTGGTGAATATGATTTGGCTTATATTGAATTCCTGAAAACACCATTTGCTTAATCAGTACAATCAGGCCTGTGGAGCAAGATATTGTAAGGGAGGTATTTTTTGCCACACATTATTATTGCATAAGTTTTCCCCTGTTCTGTTCAGCTTAAGCACCTCTTGTTTCTGAAGATATTTCATTGATATTCATGGATTATACTTGCCATGTATATTTTTTCAAAGTTTCAATATCCTCATAATACTAATGAAAATTCATTTAACCCATTCCTTTACAGTAACACTTTTGGACGCTTCTCAAGAAAAACACTTGGGAAAACATTGTGTAAAATGAAGAAATTACTTGTAACAAGCAAATTCTTCATTTTACACAATGTTTTCGATCAAGAAAGTTGGAAAAATCTGAAATTCATAAACTTAAAATTATCGTCTGCAAGTCCTTTCAATTTGGACCAGTCTAATAATTTGCCATTTTGGAATGGGTTAAAGATGAGTGCAGATTGAAAACAGTCAAACAAAATGATGGAAATTTTTTAGATGGTTTAAAGAGAAATAATTTTTCTCTCAGAAGAGAATTACCGGTACTACAGATTGCAAGCATATATGTATAGTTTCATACTTGTCATTGAAAAGTCAGCAAAATTATCATGTTTATATCTAATTACTGATAATTATTTTATCCATACCCTGCTTGTTAAATGACAAGGATGCAGTGTATACAAGGATGCAGTATAGACAAGGATTTGGTGTAGACAAGGATCAGCTCATATGTATACAGACTGATCATAGGCCATGCCAGAATTAGCTCACAAAAATGGCGCAGAAAACAGAACAGGTATAAATATGTTACACATTATATATAGAGTAACACGTGTAACATGTTTTCTGATGGTAAAAGTCACATATATCCAAACAAATAAATATATCTCCATTTCAAAAAACGCACTTTCATGCCCCAAATCGGGAAAGTTACTGAAACACTGTAACATGTAGTTTTAAAAAAGAATTCAATTTTCGAATGTTTGTAACCTTTGTAACAAGCTTGTAACACCCTTGTAACATCCTTGTAACATATTATTACATTTCAAAAAACACATTTCTATGCCCCAAATCCAGAAAGTTACTGTAACATTGTAACATGCAGTTTTAAAAAGGGACCCTTTTTCGGGTATTTGTAACCTTTGTAACAAGCTTGTAACACCCTTGTAACATCCTTGTAACATATGATAACATTTCAAAAAACGCATTTTCATGCCCAAAATCCAGGAAGTTACTGTAACATTGTAACATGCAGTTTTAAAAAGGGATACATTTTTCGGATGTTTGTAACTTTTGTAACAAGCTTGTAACACACTTGTAACATCTTTGTAACATATTATAACATTTCAAGAAACGCAATTTCATGCCCAAAATCCAGAAAGTTACTGTAACATTGTAACATGCAGTTTTAAAAAGGATTCAATTTTCGTATGTTTGTTACCTTTGTAACAAGCTTGTAACACCCTTGTATCATCCTTTTAACATATTATAACATTTCAAAAAACGCATTTTCATGCCAAAAATCCAGAAAGTTACTGTAACATTGTAACATGCAGTTTTAAAAAGGGACCCATTTTTCGGGTATTTGTAACCTTCGTAACAAGCTTGTAACACCCTTGTTACATCCTTGTAACATAATACAACATCTCAAAAAAAGCATTTCTATGCCCCCAAATCGGGAAAGTACTGTAACATTGTAACATGCAGTTTTACAAAGGGACCCATTTTTCGGATGTTTGTAACTTTTGTAACAAGCTTGTAACACCCTTGTAACATCCTTGTAACATATTACAACATTTCAAAAAACGCATTTTCATGCCCAAAATTAAGAAAGTTACTGTAACATTGTAACATGCAGTTTAAAAAAGGGACCCATTTTTCGGGTGTTTGAAACCTTTGTAACACGCTTGTAACACCCTTGTAACATCCTTGTTTCATATAATAACATTTCAAAAAACGCATTTTCTTGCCCAAAATCCAGAAAGTTACTGTAACATTGTTACATGCAGTTTTAAAAAAGGATTCAATTTTCGGATGTTTGTAACCTTTGTAACAAGCTTGTAACAACCTTGTTACATACTTGTAACATAAATTATAACATTTTAAAAAACGCATTTCTATGCCCCAAATCCAGAAAAGTTACTGTAACATTGTAACATGCAGTTTTAAAAAGGGACCCATTTTTTGGATGTTTGTAACCTTTGTAAAAAGCTTGTAACACCCTTGTAACATCCTTGTAACGTATTATAACATTTCAAAAAACGCATTTTCATGCCAAAAATCCAGAAAGTTACTGTAACATTGTAACATGCAGTTTTAAAAAGGATTACAATTTTCGGGTGTATGTAACATTTGTAACAAGCTTGTAACACCCTTGTAACATCCTTGTAACATATTACAACATTTCAAAAAACGCATTTCTATGCCCCTTATCCAGAAAGTTACTGTAACATTGTAACATGCAGTTTTGAAAAGGGACCCATTTTTCGGATATTTGTAACCTTTGTAACAAGCTTGAAACACCCTTGCAACATCCTTGTTACATATTACAACATTTCAAAAAACGCATTTTCATGCGCAAAATCCAGAAAAATACTGTAACATTGTAACATGCAGTTTTAAAAAGGGACCCATTTTTCGGATGTTTGTTACCTTTGTAACACCCTATGTAACACCCTTGTAACATCCTTGTAAAATATCATAACGTTTCAAAAAACGCATTTCTATGCCCCTTATCCAGAAAGTTACTGTTACATTGTAACATGCAGTTTTAAAAAGGGATACATTTTTCGGATGTTTGTAACCTTCGTAACAAGCTTGTAACACCCTTGTAACATCTTTGTAACATACTATAACATTTCAAAAAACGCATTTTCATGCCCAAAATCCAGAAAGTTACTGTAACATTGTAACATTCAGTTTTAAAAAGGGACCCATTTTTCGGGTATTTGTAACCTTTGTAACAAGCTTGTAACACCCTTGTAACATCTTTGTAACATATTATAACATTTCAAAAACGAATTTTCTTGCCCAAAACCAGAAAGTTACTGTAACATTGTAACATGCAATTTTCAAAAAGAATACATTTTTCGGATGTTTGTAACCTTTGTAACAAGCTTGTAACACCCTTGTAACATCCTTGTAACATATTATAACATTTCAAAAAAACGCATTTTCATGTCCAAAATCCAGAAAAATACTGTAACATTGTAACATGCAGTTTAAAAAAGGATTACAATTTTCGGGTGTATGTAACATTTGTGACAAGCTTGTAACACCCTTGTTACCTCCTTGTAACATATTATAACATTTCAAAAAACGCATTTTCATGCCCAAAATTCAGACAGTTACTGTAACATTGTAACATGCAGTTTTAGAAAGGGACCTATTTTTCGGGTGTTTGTAACCTTTGTAACAAGCTTGTAACACCCTTGTAACATTCTTCCTCTAACTCAACTGGACGCATACAATTCTGAACGTTCTTAGTAAAAAGCAGTTCTAATAGCTGTCATTAAAGGAGCATCTGCGTTTCTTTGAACGTGAGTCTGGAATATCTTCCGAGCATGCCAAAATGCTTTAAACATTAAATTCCTTTAAAGTTGCGTTGAATTAGTTGAATCACAAGTTAAGAAATTTCCAACATAGAGTAAAAGGAAAATGGAGGAGGTCCAGTTTTTGGAAAAACCATAATAAGCTATACTTAAAGACGCTTTGATTGAATGATCTACTTTGATACGCGTAACTCACAGTAACTGTTCGCGATCTTTGAACATCTGGAGCGGAGAATTATTCAACAAATCGGTGCATTATGCTAGTGGTAAATTATAACTAGAGACTTCTCTTCTGGTTTGACAAATGATTTCATCAAAATTAATGCTGTTTAAATTAAAGTTGAAAAACAGGGAAGTCAACAAAATTATCATGACGCCTCCCTATCTTACTGTGTGTCTGTCTGTCTGTCTGTCTGTCTCTCTCACACAGCGCTCTCTCTCCCCTTCTCGCTGTCCATTTCCCTCTTTTTCTTTTTCTTTTCTCTCTCTCTCTTTCTCCCTCTCTCTCTCTTCCTTTATTTTTTCTCCTCACAAATATGTACAATAAAAAAGAGCTACCAGTAATCTCGTTTCTATGTTTTTTAAGCTGCGGTACAATTATAGCACTATAGATTAGTTATCATTTATCATAACGAGACATTTTCGATAGCTTTCGTATTTATCAATCAACAATTTAAGATGTGGGTATTTCAGACTGAGAAAGGCCCTCATAATGTCTGTATTACTTTTACAGAAGAGAAAGCCAAGAGCTATTCATAGTTCTTTCTTTCCATATCCGCTCTCAAAAGATCGGGACATGTTGATTAACAGATGTCCGTCTATTAGAAACTGAAGTCATAACTCATAGACACATTCAATATTACTCAACGATACTATGATCATATCTGGTATGTAGGTAACTTAGATATGTGTGCACCTGCAAATTACAAGTTTTACTTATTCCCACACAACTGGTATTTAGACCAGTCCTAATTCAAAGATAAAAGGTCCATTTTTATGATCGTCATATGTTTATATAAATATGTTTGTCTATTTGGGTTAAAAGCATTGTGGGTAATGAAGAAATTGCTTGATACAAACAATTTCTTCATTTTCCACAATGTCTTTCAAAGCTTTTTTCAAGAGGTGTGTAAAAAGTGGGTGTTCTGTGGACATACATTAAGTTCCATAATTTCGGGCATAGTACCCTATACTGACTCACTATGGGCCACGGCGTTTTGCAATTATTTCTAGGGCTGTCTCGCATTGTTCTGGTCTAAAAGAGACGTTTTTTTTCCCCAAAGAATTATACAACGCTTAAAGTCACGACTACAGCAACATTTCTCAATTATTCCATGGGGAGCGATTACAGCGCTGACAGCACTTTGATTTATAGCGTTTTCATGCCCTAATACAAAATCTTCAATGCATATTGTTTTATGGTTGTCTATCTGTCTGCAAAACTTAATCAAAAGATTTAGCATTGAAAATACTATGACACGATTCAAGATAGAAATGCTGATATACGGCAAGATGATATATGTCTCATCGATAAGAATCGTAACAAGCAATTTCTTCTTTTCCCACAATGTTTCCTCAAGTTTAAAATCACAGTGACATAAAAACCCGTATTGTTCAGGAAAGGGTTAAACATAACACTTTGCTGTCTTAAATTGGTTTTCAATGGGCTTTTTGCCTGAATTGGTTAATGTAGTCTTTTGGATCCTCATTGAAATATGTCGCTACATATACGTTTTTCTTGGTTAAATTATAAGTATTATCATTACAACTTTAAAGCACCACCAATTTCTTGAAAAGGTTAGTGCTGTTTTGGGTGTAGACCCAGGACCTTTGCGTTTGATCAACAATGCGAATAGTAAAGCTAAGTGGCAATCCAGTGAAATTGCTGACGATAATACAAGTCTGTGGAAGCATAATTCATTTTCATATATTGAACCAAGAATGCACCAAAATTTTTATCAGACTTCAATCAATGTAGATTATCATAGTCTAGGTGTAAACGGTGATTATCATGTTAAATTTCAAGAACATACAAGACAAACACTTATCGGAAAATCAAACTTCAGTATATAGTAAATCCAGAATACATACAGGCCTGAGACACTCTACTGGTTATCAAGTTTTCTGTTACAGAAATCTGATAATTAACCCTTTCCCAAACAAGCCAGGGATTCTTTGTCCCTGCGATTTTATAATTGAGGGAAAATTGTGGACTTATATCAAATTTTTCAAATTGTATCCAATCTTCATTGTCGCCTGCAACCTCTTTCAATTTGAACCAGTCTAAAATTTCCAAAAAGCGGGAAAGGGTTAAGGAAATAAATTGGTGACAGAAGATGCATCAAAAAATAGGAAAATTCATCAGACTCCTTTCCCATGTAAGGAATTTTCGTTACTCTGGTCACCCGTCACGATCGACGGTACTGATCGGGATTCCTTATAGTCAGGTAGGCAAAACGGTAACACAGTGGAAAAGGAAAAATCAACACAAGGCAAAGTTTTCATGGCATGATTATTTTACTATGTGGACAACGACCATGTCTTTGTCAAGGATGGTTACGAATATTCAACTCTTACAAAAATTCCGGCGTTGATATTTACAAACACGGAAACGTTCAAGGTAACGTTAGAATACGGTGGGTGGGGGAAACACATTCTCCCTTTCATACAATGGCTCTCAATCAACCTCGTGAATACAGGGACAGGACTAGTGCGACAGGATCTCCCTCAGTTATTAAATTGCATTATGAGAAAATGTTAAAGACTAAATAGCATGTCACAAAACAATCCTTATGATTTAAATCTGACTTTCGGTCTTTGCATTGTACACTAAAAATGACTTAAGGTTGGTTAAAGAAACATTTAAGTTTCTGAAGTATATTGGAATAAAGAATTAGCTCTTTATAATGGAATTGGTATGACTGTTTTGATTGTTGTTTACACTTGGAGCATCTCATTACCTGAGAAGTTAGGTTCTCTGGCAGGTTTTGTATATAGGTTTGTCTGTCTCGATCGGATGATCTGAGGAAGATGCCGACATTCAAAATCTGCCGCCTTATATAACTTTTCTAGGATGACCACGTGACCAACGTCGGCCAATCGGAATGCAGAAAATAAAAAAACAAAGTGATTCGCCCTCTCGGGAAATCACTTCATAAAGTAATATAGCTGAATTATATACACAGCTCTTACGTTAAAAACACAGCTTTTACAAAAAGCAAACATTAGAAAACAAAAGCAGAATGCAGAATTTAGCTTTGACAAAAAGCAGACACCCTAAGCCATCGGCGTAGGCAGACATGATAAATTGTGACCTTCCGCACCAAGGTCGCTCGACAAGAAGTAGCACAATTCCTCACACAACCCACGAAGATGAATCAAATCCTGCTCTATGCGCTATTCTCACTCAATTTTATCAGAGAATCATATTAAAAACATAAATCCTCGGGATTGTTTCCTATATTGAATAGCAGGCCATGAAAATACTGAAAATAGTTCCAGCAGTTTCAGAGCCGCTAGAATGCAAAATGACCATTCCGACGACAGTGCATAACTGTAAAACAAATAAATGAATAGTAGCCAACTACTCCAAGACATTCAATATATCACAAAAATATAGAGAAGGACGGAGATGACAGTCAACCACTGCTACAACAACAACGGTTACTCAAGAGTTACATTTCTTGATGCTCTCTGAACGTGAAAGTTTATGGGATTGTTTACGTTTGAAAATGACAATTTTAAATACGGATTATCACTACTGTCTGTGTTAAACACGGAAATATGTGACACTAGGGACGTCTACAGTTCATTATTCATCTAGTTAAGTGCTTCAGAATGCCATGGAAGTCTCGAAATATAGGATTCCAGTCTCAAGGTAGGCTAGTTTGTCGTTAGTTTTCGCTGTTCTTCATGTTGACAGTTAGGTTTTAGCCTTGGATAGCTATCATACAGGTATTTGTCAGTGGTAACACACTAGACTTCAGTAGAAACGTTGGTGGTCGATAGTTTAAGCTAATCATTATGGGGAAAGTCCATTTTGTAATTGGTTATACGAAGTTTAGGGAAAATTTGACGTCGGGGGGTCCCTGTCGTTTGTAATCATCTGTATGAGGATGGAAACATCCTTACACTCTCCCCCACTTAATCAATGAAATTCTCCTGAATTTTTCAATTACATAATGAAAGGTGTATTAGATAATCTATAATCTCAAGGGAACATCTTTGATGGCGTCTAAAATTATAGTGTATAGCCTTGGTTGGATGCTAACGGAGGCGGCCGCCTCAAATTGCCTAACAACAGTTTCCCCGTCGGTCAATTTATATACTCCCGCTGCTATTTTCCTGAGAATGGTAAAATTATAATATCTCATGAGTTGAGATGGCGCCAAAAGTTTGCTCTCCCCCATTCCAGGTAAGGCAAGAAAGTTAAACCTGTCCAGGATCGTATGTCTGTCTTCAGGAATCTGATTAAAAATGCAGGTGTTCAACAAAGTTGCAACCGCCTCAAACGTTAACAACTTTGAGTCTGGTGACATCAGTTGCCAGTCCTTCGGGGGCCAAACAGACAGAGGACCAGGAATTGGGATCTGGATCTGTATCCCGCATTTCCATTCTCTCTTTGCGGGTGGGCACAAGGGCATGCAACCAACGGCCAGTAAATGTTTTGCCCTCTCTTGGATTGAGGAAGAAACTCTGCCGTCATCTGAACTAATAGTCGCCACAAGGTCGGTGGCAGTACTTGAAATCTGGTCTGAGCTATCATTAGGGCAATAGTAAGTTGAATCAGATGAGGACTCATTTGCCTGGTTCTGTACATCTTTAGTCTGCTCCTCCTGGTGCTGCTCATTAATAGGCTGTCCATCAACGGGCTGCTCACACTGGCGCTGCTCATCACAGGGCTGCTTTCCCAAATTGTCATTACTCTCGTCGACATGTAATTTAGTATGGTCACAATCGCCCTTGGCATCTGGCGTCGCTTGTCCTTGATTGTCATCATTGTTGGTCTTGGTTCTTCTGTCTGTTGGCTTCTCTGGCAGTGGTGGGGGTGGCATTGTTAAGGTGTCAGTAGCCTTCCTTTTGATTGCAGTTCTCCTCTTTTCCACTTTGACGACGTCATTTGTTTCCATACCGAGGGACTCAGCCATCCTACGCAGATAGCGGTTGGTAGATCCAACCTCTTCCTCCCAATTAGTCGGTGGAGGTGGACTCATTATCTTCTGAGATAGACAGCCTAGCCTACGGGTGAGACGCTCCTTCTTGGTGGATTTGACACACTCCTGAGACAGGGTAAGACGTCTAAATGATGTGATTCCATCGCCTGTTGGTCCGTACAACACTGCATTGGCACCCGTCTCAGTTATTTCGATAGAGTAGAGGACGTCTAAGTCGGGCTTTGAAGGAGAATAGCAGTAGTCCAGGACCGGCTCTCGCTCAGGAGTAAACAGGCCGCCACACTGTAGCCAGAGCTGCCTCCATTTGGAAATTGGTCTATCGACCACACCCCTAAAACTGCTGCACCATGTCTCTACGGCAGCCTTCAAGGTAACTGCTTCTGGAGATTCCTCATGGGGTATCGAGCCTATTGCTCGCCTGTAGTCAGCAGGACTCTCAGCCAAGAAAAAGCCCATCTTCTCCTTCAAAAGCGGGTTTTCAATGGCCTGATTATGTATTTCCGGATGTGCAGTTTTAACATGCGTCTTCAAGTCGACCATTCTCCGGTAGTTACGCTTCTGGTCAAAGCACCAGGGGCAGAAGACTCTGGTGAAGCCATGGTTGGCTACATGGAGTTTCAGTGCGTCTTTGGACGTGCAAGACTTGTGGCATTCCCAACATAGGTACATGTTTTTTTCTGGAAATATAGGAGGCTTATTTTACTACTGGGATCGGAATGCTAGTGTCATGGTCATAAATATGGTAGTATTTCCTAAGTTGCTTAATTGGTAAACTGAGAAATTTTGGACAAGGATTCTCAGGCTCTCACACTTTCATACTTTGGATGGATTTTTACCTGTTCAGGCACCCTGTTTGGAAAATAACCGAATTACTGTTCTGGTTCAAATGCTTCGCGGTCAAAACGCATACGTTCTCTTCGGTAGTTTGGTTACTGCTAAATAAGGATATAAACGACCTGTGGCTACCTTGCTACCTGCCTACATGACTGCAAGGTAAAGTCAACAACACGTGCTTCTCAGTACAATGTATCCGACCCTTGATACACAACCTTTCTACGGTCCTACCGAGAAAGCACAATATAGGGTCTCCTTTGTATATCCCGGATATACGACGAATACATTCCCAATGTATTCAACTTTTGTGTCCCAGACACAAAACTGTAGGCAAGTCCAACCACATTACCAAAATCTACAAGGTAATCAAAATTTAAACTAAGGCTTGCAGTATGCAAACTAGCAATATCAACATGAATACGTTATTTTGTACCGGAATGACATGGGAACAATAATCAGAACTTCTGAATACTGTCATTCCGCACAAGAGGTACCATCCACTTAGGTAAGGTTCTTCCTCTGTATGGCAGCATTCTGTCTACATGGATTGCTTTCAGTGGTTTCGATGGGGAAACACGGATCAGGTAGGTAAGGTCATCAATCTTTTTCTCAAGAAGGTATGGACCCTTCCATCTATTGGATAGTTTGGTGCATACACGCGGGTGTCTAGCTGGATCATGAAGCCAGATTGGTGAAAATAAGGGAAATAACTTGGACTTAGAAGTACGATCATATGTCTTTTTACGATATGTGGAATGTTTCTTAAGACTTTGTCTTGCTTCTTCGTGGGCTTCGGCTAAAGCTTCTTGGAGTGATCTAACATACGTGTCGGTATCAGTTTCTTCTTGCTCCTCTGGTTTTGGAAGGAAAACTTGACTTGGCATTGTCACATTATGTCCTAATACCATCATATTTGGTGTCTGCTTGGTACTTGCGTGTGTAGTGGATCTATAGGCCATCATTACTTGAGTTAAGTAATGATCCCAGGTAGTTTGGCTTTTGGAACAGTAAGCTGTCAGCATACTTGTAAGGGTTCTGTTGAATCTCTCCACAGTTCCATTTGCTTGAGGTCTGAAGCTAGTTGTCCTAGTTTTATATATACGGAAAAGGCCACACATTTCTCTGAAGAGGCTGGATTCAAAGTTTCTACCCTGGTCAGTGTGGACTTCAAGTGGAGCACCAAATCGACAGATGAATTCATCAACAAAAGCTTTTGCAACTGTAACTGCTTCCTGGTTCGGTAGAGGAATGGCTTCTGTCCATTAGGTAAATTCGTCAACCATTACCAAGATGTATCGGTTCCCTTTGTTGGTTAAGGGGAGTGGTCCCAAAATATCTAAGGATACCTTTTCCATGGGTCCGCCTGTAAATAACTGTCCAAGGGGTGCTCTCTGAGATTTGCAGGACTTTCTAGCTGTACATATATCACATGTTTCACAATACTTCAGAACATCTGATTGAAGACCAGGCCAATAATAACTTTCAGATATTCTTTCCAACGTTCTTTTCCATCCAAGATGACCAGCTGATGGTATGTCATGGTTCATTTCCAAAACCTTAGATTGGAGTTGTTTCGGGACAATAAGCTGTAGTCTTGGTTTTGGTTGGCTTGCCCATCTTCTGTAAAGCAAGGAAGACGAAATACATAGTCGATCCCATTGGCTTAAAAGAGTTTTCAATCTAGGGGACTGGTCAGCTATATCTTTCCATTCCGGCCTTGGATCATTTTGTTCTACTTTTCGGATTACGAAGCCAACGATGTCGTCGTCCAGCTGTTTGTTTCGAATTTGATCTACATCCCACATGTCTATCTCTTGATCTTGACTTTCCGACGATGAAGTGATTATAGTCCTGACCATACTATGTTGTTCAAGGCACTGGGTTGAGTCTTCGAATTCATGACCGGTATCACTATTGGTATACTTTTGGCAAACTTTACATGGTTTCCGTGACAGAGCATCGGCATTTGAATGTTTCTTGCCTTTGCAATGGGTTACCTCAAGATTGTAGGTACCAAGCTCCTGTAGCCATCTTGCCATCTGACCTGTGGGTGTCTTTAGGTTGGTCATCCAGCTAACTGCAGAGTTGTCTGTTCGAAGAAGGACATTTTGTCCGTACAGGTAGGTATGGAATTTCTTCAAGGCTGTCACAACGGCAAGGAGCTCTTTCCTGGTCACACAATAGGCTCTTTCATGGACATTAAGGCTTTTGCTCATATATGCGATTACTCTTTCTTGGCCATTATGATCTTGGGATAAAACTGCACCAACGGCGAAATCACTTGCGTCTGTATCTAGGATGAATTGTCTTCCCAACTCTGGATAGGCTAAAATTGGAGAGGTAGTAAGCTTAGATTTGAGAGTTGCAAAGGCCATATCAGCTTCAGCAGTCCAATCAAATGGTGTCTTCTTTTCACACAGCTTGTGTAGTGGTCTGGCAATTGA
Source organism: Fragum fragum (assembly GCA_946902895.1). Lineage (NCBI taxonomy): Eukaryota > Metazoa > Mollusca > Bivalvia > Cardiida > Cardiidae > Fragum > Fragum fragum. Next base: position 66,540,739 of record OX336371.1, on the reverse strand, counting down.
AGCGAAATCTTGGACAAATTTTCTATAGTAGGAACAAAGGCCTAAGAAACTACGAACTTCTTTCTTATTGGCTGGCCGAGTCCATGAACGAATGGCCTCCGTCTTCTCTGGGTCAGTAGAAACACCATCTTCTGATACGATATGACCTAAGAAATGAACCTGCTTCTGGAAGAAAATGCATTTGGATGGTTTTAATTTCAAATTGGCTTCTTCTAGCCTTTGGAACACATGTCGGAGCCTTTCCAAGCCTTCATCAAAGCATTCGGATGGGACGATCAGGTCGTCCATATACACAAGACATTCTTCCCACTGAAGGCCTCTCATCACATCTTCCATAAGCCTTTCGAATGCAGATGTAGCATTAACGAGCCCAAAAGGCATAACTGTAAACTGATAAAGACCAAGTCCTGTTGCAAAAGAAGTTTTCTCTTTGTCGTTCACGTCTAGACCAATCTGCCAAAATCCGGAGTTGAGATCCATGCAACTGAACCATTTTGAACCGGCTAATGCATCTAAGCACTCATCAACCCTAGGGATAGGATATGCATCTTTCACAGTACAATCATTGAGCTTGCGATAGTCGACGCAGAAGCGAGTAGAGCCATCTTTCTTTGTCACTAGTACCACAGGGGAGGCCCAGCTGCTTGTTGATGGTTCTACCACACCTCTGTCAAGCATCTTCTGTATTTCATCCTTCTCAATTTCACGTTTCCCAAGGGGTTGCCTTCTTGGAGGTTGTTTAATTGGCCTAGAGGTTCCAGTGTTAATTTTATGTACGACCTTGTCAGTTCTTCCAAGGTCATTTGAAGATTTTGAAAATACATGTTGGTACTCATTTAGGAGATCTGAAAGTTTCTGCTTCTGGCTACAATCGAGTTGAGTACTGCTTCTTTCCAAAAGGTCATTTAAGTGGTCAGGTAACATGGGCTGATGTTCATAGTTACCTCTGTTTGAATGGCAATGCGCCGAGTTGCTTTCGAAAAATGGGTCACAAACTCCAACTGGTACATTTGATGGCATTTCTACCTTCTTGTCAGTGGTATTTACAAGCCTAATTGGTATCTTGTCATCTTTGGTTTCAACAATGCCTTCTGCAATACGGACGGTGTTATGTTTATGGCCATCTACTGGTGTCATGACTAATACGAGTTCAGGAAAACTGTGTGGCTCTTCTATTTTCACCATAACATTCATTGACGACATTGGTGGTATCATAGCGCTCTCTACAGTCATTACACGGTTTCTGGCTACAGCTTCACCACCAATCCAACATTTTATAGAACCCTGATTGGTGGAAATGGTCAGACTTTTATAGTCGATGCGACTAGCGTGTCTAAGGAGAAAGTCTTGGCCAATGATGCCATCAGGAATAATATCACATATAATTAGACTTGTCTGGAAAGTGGTATCCCTGAATGTCAATGGAAGAGTTGTTCTACCAGAAATGTTTATCTCATGTCCATTTGCTCCAAGCATCTTCTCATCTACGTTCTCCAAATTATGCGCTAAGTCTTTCTGCAGACAATCGAAAACTCGTTTGGACATTAAAGTTGCAGTTGAACCATTGTCTATAAGAAATAAGAATTCTTTTTCATATATTTTACAACTAGTATATAATCCATTATCCCAAAGGTTGTCATCTTCTGCTAATTTACCCATTCTTTCTTCAAAATATTTTTCTGGTGACCCTTTGCAGTCCGCTGGCTCTGGGTCATTTAAACCAGCGGCATGTAGTTTTCCGACCTTTTCTTGTATTGGCTTGGTTTGACTGGGCAGTCTCTTGCATAATGTTCTAACGAGCTACAATTAAAACAGCCGCTGTAGTCAGCTGGTGGCAACTTTGGAGCTTGTTTCTTGGTAGGTTTGGTCTCTAACCTTTCTAAACGTTTGATAAGGTCCTTAATCTGCATTTGAACACTGGTATCGTGTTCATTATGGTGGTTATCACTTGAGGACAGAATCGCCCTGACGTTGTTTTTCTTCTTATCGTCAGTTCCGACAATACTCTCGTATCTTTCCACTATTTCTACAGCTTCTTCCACAGTTCTACATCCCCTGTCGATGCATCTGTATTTCATTTCTGGGCCGATAGTCTTAAAGAACTGGTGCAGAGCAAGCTTATCCTGGGCTTCTGGTCCTAGGTCTGGATATGCTCTCTGTGCTATCAGCCTTAAGTCGTCTCCAAAGGATGCTGAGGTCTCTCCAGCTTGACGTCTTCTGGTCTCAAACTTAGTCAAATACCTTGTCTGCTGGCGACTACTTCCAAATCTTTCATTCAACTTCTGGACAAGAATGAAGTACGAACGCCTTTCCTGATCTCTCAGTCCAAGGTAAAATGTCCTAGCAGGTCCCTTGAGACACGAGGCCAACGTCAACGCTTTCTCTGTGTCAGTCCATCTACCTAGGTCGGCACAGTTACTAAAGTGGGAAAAATACGACTCCCATTCTTCCTCTCCAGTAAAGACATCGGGCTTTAGGACAGGAACGTGCTGATTGGGTACTGAACCAGATCTCGGATATCTGTGTAATCTGGGTGTGTATTGTCTTTCGAGTCTAGTAGTTTCGTGTGTATCACGAAGGGAACCTGATCGGTAATTGTCTGGAATATGCCTGGTAACGGCACTCTGGTTGCTTAGGTATCGAGGGATATCTGTGGATCTGTCCCTCTTAGGTCCTCTTAATGGCGGATCAAATTCAAAGTTTCTAGCAGCTTCATCAATATCGGAGTCACTATCAATGGGGTGTGAGATAGGGTCGTCAATGTATTGACGTCTAGGTCTATTACGGGATGTACTGAGTTGACCCTGGTCTGGTCCACCTGAGGGGTCTAATGGCTCTCTATATACTACTTTTCTCTTGGTATGTGGGGACTGGGCGGGAGTACTGTATTCGTCATCTCCTCCACCTACTGCATTATTATTTGAGGCTGGTGGTAGGTCAATCTCTTCTTGTACATCCGCCGTGGCTATTGAATTATTGGTGTTCTCATTCTCGGCAATTGAAGGGGGGGGTGATTAGGTTCAGATGAACCTTGGTCAGCAGGTCTATTAGTATCTCGAATGTTGAACTGCACTTCGGAGTCGGAGTCAGCCATGATAATCTATCTATATGGTAACGGTAGAAAAATAAAACTTTTAAACAAATATATACATTATATACACTTGTATTCTGCTCATGGTCCCTGATCGCAGAAACAAATACTGTCGCACTGATCCTTTGTAGTCATCTGGTTGGTATGGGCTCGGGTCCTGGACCCTCTGGAAATAAAATGAGGATCCCACTTCTGACACCAAGTTGTAAGGAATTTTCGTTACTCTGGTCACCCGTCACGATCGACGGTACTGATCGGGATTCCTTATAGTCAGGTAGGCAAAACGGTAACACAGTGGAAAAGGAAAAATCAACACAAGGCAAAGTTTTCATGGCATGATTATTTTACTATGTGGACAACGACCATGTCTTTGTCAAGGATGGTTACGAATATTCAACTCTTACAAAAATTCCGGCGTTGATATTTACAAACACGGAAACGTTCAAGGTAACGTTAGAATACGGTGGGTGGGGGAAACACATTCTCCCTTTCATACAATGGCTCTCAATCAACCTCGTGAATACAGGGACAGGACTAGTGCGACAGGATCTCCCTCAGTTATTAAATTGCATTATGAGAAAATGTTAAAGACTAAATAGCATGTCACAAAACAATCCTTATGATTTAAATCTGACTTTCGGTCTTTGCATTGTACACTAAAAATGACTTAAGGTTGGTTAAAGAAACATTTAAGTTTCTGAAGTATATTGGAATAAAGAATTAGCTCTTTATAATGGAATTGGTATGACTGTTTTGATTGTTGTTTACACTTGGAGCATCTCATTACCTGAGAAGTTAGGTTCTCTGGCAGGTTTTGTATATAGGTTTGTCTGTCTCGATCGGATGATCTGAGGAAGATGCCGACATTCAAAATCTGCCGCCTTATATAACTTTTCTAGGATGACCACGTGACCAACGTCGGCCAATCGGAATGCAGAAAATATAAAAACAAAGTGATTCGCCCTCTCGGGAAATCACTTCATAAAGTAATATAGCTGAATTATATACACAGCTCTTACGTTAAAAACACAGCTTTTACAAAAAGCAAACATTAGAAAACAAAAGCAGAATGCAGAATTTAGCTTTGACAAAAAGCAGACACCCTAAGCCATCGGCGTAGGCAGACATGATAAATTGTGACCTTCCGCACCAAGGTCGCTCGACAAGAAGTAGCACAATTCCTCACACAACCCACGAAGATGAATCAAATCCTGCTCTATGCGCTATTCTCACTCAATTTTATCAGAGAATCATATTAAAAACATAAATCCTCGGGATTGTTTCCTATATTGAATAGCAGGCCATGAAAATACTGAAAATAGTTCCAGCAGTTTCAGAGCCGCTAGAATGCAAAATGACCATTCCGACGACAGTGCATAACTGTAAAACAAATAAATGAATAGTAGCCAACTACTCCAAGACATTCAATATATCACAAAAATATAGAGAAGGACGGAGATGACAGTCAACCACTGCTACAACAACAACGGTTACTCAAGAGTTACATTTCTTGATGCTCTCTGAACGTGAAAGTTTATGGGATTGTTTACGTTTGAAAATGACAATTTTAAATACGGATTATCACTACTGTCTGTGTTAAACACGGAAATATGTGACACTAGGGACGTCTACAGTTCATTATTCATCTAGTTAAGTGCTTCAGAATGCCATGGAAGTCTCGAAATATAGGATTCCAGTCTCAAGGTAGGCTAGTTTGTCGTTAGTTTTCGCTGTTCTTCATGTTGACAGTTAGGTTTTAGCCTTGGATAGCTATCATACAGGTATTTGTCAGTGGTAACACACTAGACTTCAGTAGAAACGTTGGTGGTCGATAGTTTAAGCTAATCATTATGGGGAAAGTCCATTTTGTAATTGGTTATACGAAGTTTAGGGAAAAGGGGGTATGACTGAAATTTTGACGTCGGGGGGTCCCTGTCGTTGGTAATCATCTGTATGAGGATGGAAACATCCTTACACCCATCTTCCATGACAGATCCACTTCATTTTCAAAAGGAAGATTCCTTATGCTTCTACTATCATACTGCAAAACAGTGTCCAATAATAATTTAGACTTATCACATAAACAGGATTGTTTGAGTAAAATTCCATAAGGCACCCTCTTCCTGTATCCATCATTTCAAAAAGGAACTTTCCTAACGACCCTACAAAAGCCCTTTGTGAATTTCTAAAGACAATCTGATAAGGATTGTGAACATCATTACAAAAACAAGAATGTTTTAAATGATAATCTGTTAGTTCCTATTTCCTGTCTTTCCATTGCCACGATTATTCCTTGCATCTTTAAAAGAATCTGATTAGAACTATAGACTGCATTGTGTACGCATAAAGCCCCTTTCCCCTGATACTTAATTGTTTGTTTAATCACTTTGTGGAAAGTGAAATTGATGAAATATTGGAACTTCATTATCAAAAATCATAGGACCCTTTTAACATGATACTTGACGAATTGTACCCAATCCTTGTTATTCTACAATTATTCTGTGAAATTTTTGAATTGAATCCAGTGAATCCCAGAGACATCTTTGTTTTAACTAGAATATTTTAAGAACTTTTTCATGTGATAATCGATGTATCAGGTCCACTTTCAAAATATACAATTGTAATATTGGTTTAATCAAAGTGTAATCTGTAATATATTGTGTTTATAAGGTTTTTAAAATGAAAATTCAATAGGACCCCTTTTGTGATGATACTTTACAGAACAAACTGTTGAAAAGAAGCAATACTTATAAAGGTACAATCATTCTGTATAAGTTTGGATACGATCAGTGAAAAACATTAAATGTGTCAGGGATTTTCATAAGGCCCCTTTAACCAAGAAATCTAAAAAATAAGAACTAATTTAAAGACTAACAATCCTAATGAAAGATAGTTTGAAAAAAACGGTAATGACTGAGGAAATTATTGTTTTATTGTTTTTGTCAAAAGATTTTCATAAGGGCCCTTCTCTGGTGTTGCTTAACAGGTCAGACTCAATTTACAAAGGAACAACCCAAATGATGTTACAATTATTTCATTAAAGTTTGAACAGAATACGATGAAAATGACTCATTGTGGTGTAATTATTTTTAAATTAAATTACATAAGGCTCCTTTTCCTGTGATACTTGACTGATCAGATCTAATGTCAATATCAACAATCGTAATTATTGTACCATCATTCTATGAAAGAAAATCAAATGAAAGCTCTGGACCTAGTAACAAGGATTATTAATGCATTATTCATATGGCCCCTTTTCCCCTGACAATTAACAGATCAGGCTCAATTATGAAAGAAACAATCCTACTGATATTACAGACATTTGTTCTGACATTACAAACATTCGGTTAAAGTCTGAACAGAATCTGATGAAAACTGAAGACTTTATTTTGGTGCAAGGATTTGAGAAATAAGTTTTATATGGCTCCTTTTCCCATGTAACTTGATGCAACCAATTCCAATACTTATAAAGAAAAAATCATTCTGTTTGAGTATGAAGACAAATAGCTGAATTTGCGTAAAGACTTAGCAAATAAATTTCATAAGGCCTTTTTTCCTGTGTTTCTTGACAGATCTGACACAACTTTAAAAGGATTGATTCTTACCATGGTACAATCATTCTGTGAAAATTTGAAGGGAATATGTTGACTTTATCGCGCAAACAAGGAAACCTTAACAGCAGATATACAGACAGACACATGGACACCTTTCAGGAAAAATCTATCACAATAGCTCAGGAGGCTTTTGACTAGTAGAGCTAAAAGGGTTAAACCTTTCCCGTTCAAATACGGTATTTTACCATCATGTGATTTTAGACTTGAGAAATTTCTCCTTTTTCCACAATATTTTCTACCACATAGGATAGTTTCATTTCAAATGGTTTCCAGTTTTCATTGTCATCTGCAAACTCTTTCAATTTGTACTAGTCCAAAATTTCCAGTAACAGGAAAGGGTTAATTGACATAAATATACAAATTACAAATACTCAAGTGCACAAATTCTATTCTAGGGAAATCATACAACCTTGGTAACCCTCTCAAGGCTGTTTCATCGATCTCTGATGTATGCATGCCACAACCCCTACAATCCCATATGGTAGATTAAACCCAACATTTTTTGACATCAGTTGTATTTTTGCATCAACTGACAATATTTGATGGTAACTGTTTGTCAAAAACGCAATAACTTTGATCTCTGTTATGTTAAATCATCAGTCTTGGGGTAGACAGAAAGAAATTGTCAACAAAGACTATTGATATTTAATCTCCTTTTCACTTTATAAAATAGAACATTTCCATAATCAGGGGTTGAAAGTGCCTCAAGGGGATAACACAGGAATCCCTAACTATTTCTTCAGGGTTTCCTCCAGATAATCAGGAAATTCTGCTTTATATACAGAAACTCGTTTCTATGCAATTATGCCTTTCAAAGCCCAACTTGAAAAATAAGCTTAGAAAAATATTGTGGAAAATGAAGAAATTGCTTGTAACAAGCTTTTATTCATTATTTACAAAGTTTTCTATAAAAAGAAGCAAACAAAAAGATCAGGAGCATTAGTTGATACAGTAAGATAAAGTGTACTGGAGAAATATTGAAGGATCCTGGCGGAATCCCTTGCTTGAGATTGCTAGGGTCCCTTACAATTTTCACCTTTTCACGCTCTCACAACGCAGGCGACAAATTAAATCTAGTAAAATGAGATATTTACTCCAAATTTGGTCATGTGATCAGTTGCAGGGAGTCGATAAATTATCCCTATATAATCCTATATAAATTGGCTATTTTGAATGAGCAAAAATAAAGGTTAACAATCAAAATTTGGTTTAAAAGGGTTTCAACCGGAGAGCAGATATATGCAGACTAGTTGTAGCGAGTAATAATGATGTATAAGTAAACGAGTTGAGTTTAAAACAGCCTGGTATCTAGGCCATATTGAAAAAACGTACATCAAGTTGGCGAAAGTAGTAATACTTCCAATGATATAATATTTTTTTTGAAAATATTTTAACCCCCCCCCACACACACACACATATGGGCATACAAGAAAAGAAAACATAAAGAGTTACAATTAAAGTCTCGGTATAAACATTGAATGATCACTTTGATGAATTATGATATACGACAAACTAGTTATTTGTGCCGGAAATCACATGTTTTTTTTTTAATGTTTATACTTATTTGTTAAATTGGCGAATGAGTGTCAATCATAGACAAGTAATTCATTGCAAATCCCGCCCTTCACACGGTAGGCCTGATCACAAGTGACAATAATCCTGATTGACACGAATGACTAAGTTTATATTTTTTTTTAAAAGCATTTAAATTATAGTGACCACATTTTGAATAAAGATAAAATTTTGCTTTAGGTATGCCATGTTGGAAACAATCACCTAGTATTCACCAAAGTTTCCTTGTTACAGCAAAGTATAAGCAAACTAAACTAAAACATTATCAAAATAATTTGAACAAGGCATCAAAGCAGGCATGCTGTTTTTGAAATAATTGTTTGTGTTTGTGTGTCCACCAATGTAGGTTTCTCTCTCTCTACCTCTCTACCTCCCTCCTTCCCTCCCTCCCTTCTTTTCATTTTTTAATATCAAACAAGCTCGCAATAAAGCATGTCAAATATTGATTTTAAACATTCACATCATTGTTACAATAGATATGTTGAAGAAAAGGGGGAAGCGTTTTCTTTATATGAATATTCCACTTAACGTGAAAAATGCCGTACAATGATTTAAAAAAATATTTTGTAATGTGATGATAGGGAGCATTATTTCGACAATGAATGACATAGATTGTATTGATGATGATGATGTCAATAGTGCGTGAAAAGTATAAAAAAAAAATAATGATTAAATGTAAAGAAAATGAGAAGAGAGAGCTGATCAGAAGAATGAACTGATAACAGCCTTGATGTAAAGGGTTCCCCTCGGTAAATCACAACACCAATGGGGTTATTATGTAACTGGCAACATGTCACAAAGAATCCGATTAACACTCCGACATTTAATTGGTTAAATTTATGTTTTGATGATACAAATTTTATCTATTTATGTTGCTACCAATATGCCGCCAAATATCTATTCCTTGATTGATCTTAGGATGCCTCCAGACTTCGTTTCAATCGGCACGGTCGTATGTCATTATGTTTATCTTTTAAGCATTTTTCCAAAATCAAATAAGGTGAATACACCCATCTTTTTATTGAATTGATAAAAAAAAAAGCGATTGAGGATGTATTGAGAGGTTTAGCTTTAATATTTGGAAATCTAGCCTTACAAGTGTATCATTGGGCCAATATTATAACCAGATTATCATCAATAAGCTTCCAAAAGGTTTTAAACACAATTATGTAATACGACATTTTGGTCACAAAACCACAATACAATGTCTGAACTATATGGATCTTTAGATTTTCTCGCACAAACTGTCATTACTTCCGGAGGCGAAGAACACATGTTTTTGGTGAGTCTGGAGATTGCCTGATAAATGAGTTAACGACCTTTCCATGGTTCATTCACAAAAATTGGCATTTGATTCAACATATAAATTATACCGGGTTATCATACAATTTATTGTATATTGTAAAAATAGATCATGAAAAAAAACACCTGTTATCGTTTAGGCCGATAAAATAGGACACTTAAAATACTTCTAAAGAACACCACTGGGACATCTAAGAAAAAATTCTATAACAAACAAGTGTTAAATTTCAAACAATATTATTTACATCATTTAGTCAAATACTTTTCATTGTAAAAACTCGAAAAAAAGAAGTTAAAATGACAAGGCGCAGTTGTGAGAAAAAAATGAAAACGAAAGTAAATCCATTCTCGTTGTTTTTCTTTGAAAGCGTATAACAGATACTGACTTTTTAGTCATCTGACGCATTGTGTGAAAAGGTCCATTGATAGGGTTCAGAAATTTGTTTGCGGAGGTGCGTTCTTTTTGTCAAGATGAAAAATCCCACTAAATAAGATTTTTGAGACATCTTACTGAACGATTTTTGTTGTTTTGAGTGAAAATATTCCATGTCATCAAGGCTACTCGTTTAAGCCAATCCTGAGTACGCTTAAATGAAGAATTCTTAAGATTCTTATTTAGAGGCTTAAAAATCTCGATCTAAAGAACGCTATATCTTAAAAATCTAAATAAGAAACTTAAGAATCTTGACGAAAAGAACGTAGATCAGGTCTCTGATGATGAGTGGGGTACTTGAGATTGGAAATGAATTTGTGAAATGGCCTAAACTGCTTGATAATCATGGATCGTCTGATTGAATTCCAATGAACAATACAGATCATATATTAAGTTAAAATTGTGTGTTTGTGTTTTTTTCTGCAGCCAATAGTCCCATATCTCGGCGGAGTTCTCGACGTGTACCTCGGCGAAAAAATTTGGCTCATCTGAGCAACATATTTGACAGTCTTTTATTAATTTGGTTAGAGTGATAACGAAAAGGAAAGAACAGTCACTGGAAGGTCCTTTAAGACGTAAAAAATGTTTTTGTGTTCATGAACATACCTTTCTAGTTGCTAAGCAGACATCGTGACGTAATAAAGTGGAAACCACGCAATTTACATTTATTCATAATTCTTACGAGATGTTTAGGGGGGGATTTGTCACCGGTCATTGAACGCAGGTTCGATTTCAATCAAAGGAAGGCTTTGCGATTTGTCTCGATTGAAACTTTTATTGTGGCGAAAAAAAAACGGGATCAACACTTTAAACCATTACTAGACGGCAAAAATTTAGAGTGGTCAAATTTGAAAGGAGTTGCAGACGACAATTTAAAGCGTATAAAAATTCGGATTTTTTTACTTCATGGGTAGAAAGCATTGTGGATAATGAGAAATTGCTTGTTACAGGCAATTCCAAAGAGAATTAAAAAAAACATTTAGTGAAAATTTCATCGTATAGATTCTTATCTCATCAATAAAACAATCTGCAAATTCATGACATGGCTAGCTATCAATAATTTATCGGAAAGTCATGCTCTGGTTTTGGTAAAGATAATGCAGACTCCGGCTAATTCAATAATTATTGTTTACTCACCAGGAAACACCATCACTAGCACGTACAATTTCAACAACGTATCCAGAGTCCTTATCCCCAACAACTTGATATAACATCCTAATGTTAAAATTAGTCCTTTCAATCCACCGTTTTCCAACTTTTACAAAACACACGTTCTCATCAAACTTATTCCTATCCATGGTAAAGACGTTTTACTATAATTTCAAAGTTGTAAATGTAATTTATATGTTTACCAGTTGTCAATTTTTGCTAATTGATTAATTTGATTGGGTAATTGTTTTGAGGGGGATTGAAATCCATACAAGATATATTTTTTTTTGATTGGATACGAGAGATAATCTCCAATAGTGCTGACAACTAGTTTATTGGGCAGGTGCATCCTATTATCTTTTAACACATTACATGGTCAACAATAAACAATTCGCTAGATGCCAAGAAAGTGTGAAAATTGTAAGTCGTACACTTCTACCAAGGTGTCAATTTTCCTTATAATGTAAATTTGGAAATAATAAAGAAGAGAGACAGAGGAGAGGAAAGATGAAAGAATGAACGGATGGATGGATGGGTGAATAGATGGACGGAGAATCTCTGGACGGAAGGAAGGAAAGAGGGAAGGAGGGAAGAATAGATAGATAGATAGAGAAAGGAAGATAGATAGATAGATAGATAGATAGATAAGCAGGGTTCTCCCCAGGCCCTTATGGCGTATCGGCCCCGATACGCCTTCATAAATAAGAGAGTTTGCCGATACGCTTTCAGATCGCCGATACGCTTAAATTTGGTCACCGATACGGCTTAATTTCCAGGTGAAGAAAGGGTCAAGCAAACCATAAAAATTGGTCACAGAAGCGTGGGCACGACAGGCTCTTCATCTTTAGTGTTGTATACCACGTATTACATAACATCTCTATCGATAAGACCCTTACACTTTTACTAATTGGCGATTGTTGATTTTTTCTCGCGTTTCCCACTGGTACCGCGCTATCAGTCACCAAGGATGATGGGTACCAATATGTAAACAATGAATTCAAAATGGCGACCCGGTTTCGGAAAATTGTGATTTTGTCTGCGATTGGCCTAGTTAATAGTAAAAGATGTGTTTATTTGATGTGACAACTATCAAAACTTAAGCCATAGTGGTTTAAAGTTTAATTTTTGAAGGAAAGATTAATTTTTTCAGTTTATTTCATACATTGATCGCTGAAAACATACCCTTTTCGCGATCTTTTTTCCTTAGGAGAATTTGCCAAAATAATAAAGACAGATTTGTATAGAAGCCTTCCTAGTTATACTTAGCTCTTGTTTTCAACTCAGTTTAATAGTTACACACAGGTACCTTCTGGATCAAGTCCATTTATTTTTTTTATCCAATATGGAGGGTATTATCTCACAGATTCGTACCCTGGTTTGTTCAACCCATTTTTTCACTAAACTTGTTTTAAAATTTTGTTGAAAAATATTATTTTACTTTTAGTAATCATGTAATAATATCTCATCCTCTCATGTTTTTTGCTCAAAAAGATATACCCCCATAAAAATCAAAGTGCTGAAAGCACTTCGAGAAAAGAATGCCTTAGACCAATTAGGGATTTTATTTATAAAAAGTAATATTTGATAATTATTTTGAATCAGGAAAAGATAATTCACTATATTATTTATAAAACAAAATCCTCTTTTGAAAATCAAAGTGCTGAAATCACTTAAAGAAGAGAAGAATTTAGACACTTGTTTTATAAAATTGATCAATTTTCATGTTATAATTTGAGAATTAAGGTTAAGATTAGACACTGCTGGTATTTTATACATTTTTTATTAACATATTGAAATCAAAGAGCTGAAAGTACTGTTAGAAGAATAGTTATAGTGTCAGACAGTCAAAGGCTTCTGAATGGGCAAATAATGAGCATTTCAAATTTGAAACAGAGAATCTAATGGAGATCTTTAAGATGCAAAACTTGAAAATGAAACCAGGTTTTTCACACAGGAACCTTATAAATACATTTTTGAAATTACTGATAATAATTTCTTTTTTTTTTCAATCTAACACTCCATGCTTTTTTTTAAAGAGTCCTAAAGGATATGATTTTTGGACAGACTTGATAAAATGGCCAAGCATGAAAAGCTATTCCTATGTAATAGACAAACAATTGACACTTTTTATTTATTCATTCCTTTGATACTTTTGGGTATATTCTTTCATTATCTTTCCTTTTCACATTTTTTTATTGGACAATTAAGTGTCCTTTCTAAAAAATAGGGTAGAGAGGTAAAATAAGCTGAGTAATGTCACAATTGGTTGGTATCAAAACAAGCCTCAGAGTAGATAAATCAACTTATGATAATTAAAAAGTTGAAGAATATTATTCAAGAATAACTCTCAATAAAAAAAACAAGAAGTCAATAATCAAGCTAAAAAGCACTTTTAATGACCTTTATTATGTATAGTCACACCAAGATATCATACAACACACCGGGCATTTGCCACTACGCCTTTAAAAATTTCTGGGGAGAACCCTGATAAGATAGATAGATAGATAGATAGATAGATAGATAGATAGATAGATAGATAGATAGATAGATAGATAGAAGTTGTGGACGGATGAATTAAAAAGACATAATCATAAATTGCTATAGTTTTTATTCACTAAATTACGCTTTAAAAAATCAATTCTTATATTGTTTAACCCGTTATAGTTCTTGGAGGGGGTCGGTTCGGATAAAGACAACCACAATTTCGTTGTGTGTTGAAATTCAAACAGGACATTTTATGTATCTAATGGTAAATCATACATACCAACATCGTTAGTTGCAAGAAGTTCTGTTTGGGTAAGGACAAAGGCAACAAGACAAAAAGACCCAGTTAATTGGCCTATATTTGTTATCCTTAATTGTCTACGGTATCTTTAGAAAAATTGTGCTAAAAGTCGGAAAATCCCAATTAGCTTGATGTTGTACAAACATGCGAAATCGTTGGCCCGCCGTCAGTCCTATGAGGTTATACATTTCCTGTTTTGCAAAATCTAATTCCAAAAAAAGAAAATATGGTCGAAAAAGAAAAAAAATATGATATGTTACAAGGATGTTACAAGGGTGTTACAAGCTTGTTACAAACACCCAAAACATGTATCCCTTTTTTAAAACTGCATGTTACAAAGTTACAGTGACTTTCTGGATTTTGAGCAAGAAAATGCATTTTTTGAAATGTTGTAATATGTTACAAGGATGTTACAAGGGTGTAACAAGCTTGTTACAAAGGTTACAAACATCCGAAAATCGAATCCTCTTTTAAAACTGCATGTTACAATGTTACAGTAACTTGGATTTTGGGAAAGAAAATGCGTTTTTTTGAAATGTTATAATATGTTACAAGGATGTAACAAGGGTGTTACAAGCTTGTTACAAAGGTTACAAATAACCGAAAAATTGGTCCCTTTTTAGAACTGCATGTTACAATGTTACAGTAACTTTCTGGATTTGGGGCATGAAAATGCGTTTTTTGAAATGTTATAATATGTTACAAGGATGTTACAAGGGTGTTACAAAGGTTACAAACACCCGAAAATTGTATCCCGTTTTAAACCTGCATGTTACAATGTTACAGTAACTTCCTGGATTTTTGGCAAGAAAATGCGTTTTTGAAATGTTATAATATGTTACAAGGATGTTACAAGGGTGTTACAAGCTTGTTACAAAGGTTACAAATACCCGAAAATGGGTCCCTTTTTGAAAACTGCATATTACGTTGTTACAGTTACTTTCTGGATTTGGGGCATAGAAATGCGTTTTTTTTGAAATGTTATAATATGTTACAAGGATGTTACAAGGATGTTACAAGCTTGTTACAAAGGTTACAAACATCCGTAAATTGTATCCCTTTTTAAAACTGCATGTTACAATGTTACAGTAACTTTCTGGATTTTGGGCATGAAAATGCGTTTTTTGAAATGTTATAATATGTTACAAGGATGTTACAAGGGTGTTACAAGCTTGTTACAAAGGTTACAAATACCCGAAAATGGGTCCCTTTTTAAAACTGCATGTTACAATGTTACAGTAACTTCCTGGATTTTTGGCACTAAAATGTGTTTTTTGAAATGTTATAATATGTTACAAGGATGTTACAAGGGTGTTACAAGCTTGTTACAAAGGATACAAACATCCGAAAAATGTATACTTTTTGAAAACTGCATGTTACAATGTTACAGTAACTTTCTGGATTTTGGGCATAGAAATGTTTTTTTTTTGAAATGTTATAATATGTTACAAGGATGTTACAAGGGTGTTACAAGCTTGTTACAAAGGTAACAAATACCCGAAAAATGTATACTTTTTGAAAACTGCATGTTACAATGTTACAGTAACTTCCTGGATTTTTGACATGAAAATGCGTTTTTTGAAATGTTATAATATGTTATAAGGATGTTACAAGGGTGTTACAAGCTTGTTACAAAGGATACAAATACCCGAAAATGGGTCCCTTTTTAAAACTGCAGGTTACAATGTTACAGTAACTTCCTGGATTTTTGGCAAGAAAATGTGTTTTTTGAAATGTTATAATATGTTACAAGGATGTTACAAGGGTGTAACAAGCTTGTTACAAAGGTGACAAACATCCGTAAATTGTATCCCTTTTTAAAACTGCATGTTACAATGTTACAGTAACTTTCTGGATTTTGGGCATGAAAATGCGTTTTTTGAAATGTTATAATATGTTACAAGGATGTTACAAGGGTGTAACAAGCTTGTTACAAAGGTTACAAACATCCGAAAAATGAATCCTTTTTGAAAACTGCATGTTACAATGTTACAGTAGCTTTCTGGATTTGGGGCATAGAAATGCGTTTTTGAAATGTTATAATATGTTACAAGGATGTTACAAGGGTGTTACAAGCTTGTTACAAAGGTAACAAATACCCGAAAAATGGGTCCCTTTTTAAAACTGCATGTTACAATGTTACAGGAACTTCCTGGATTTTTGGCATGAAAATGCGTTTTTTGAAATGTTATAATATGTTACAAGGATGTTACAAGGGTGTTACAAGCTTGTTACAAAGGTTACAAACATCCGAAAAATGTATCCTTTTTGAAAACTGCATGTTACAATGTTACAGTAACTTTTTTGATTTGGGGCATAGAAATGCGTTTTTGAAATGTAATAATATGTTACAAGGATGTTATAAGGGTGTTACAAGCTTGTTACAAAGGTTACAAACATCCGAAAAATGGGTCCCTTTTTAAAACTGCATGTTACAATGTTACAGTAACTTTCTGGATTTGGGGCATAGAAATGCGTTTTTAATAATATGTTACGAAGACATATCCCTTATAATTTATTTGTTACACATTGTTACTTATGTTATTCTTGTAACTTATTTACATACGCTCTATATATTGCACCAAAAATAGTCCCTATCTCCCATGCCACGTTCTTTTTATATTGCCTAGATGGAGATAATTGTTTTATTTTTTCATGTGAACAATTCACGTATCAAATCCTATGTGGTTTGTACTCGTTGGAACTGACAGATTGTGGCTGTCAATGAAATAATCATTGTACCAATCATTCATTCAGACCAGAAGTGAATTTTGAATTCCGACATTGGCTGACATTTATGTGAATTATTTTTGTTGGTTTGGCAACTAAAACATTGTTCAATATTATTTAAACTGTAGTTACAATGTTAACATCACCAACCAACAAACAATTTTACATTTTTGTAATATGTTTTTGACACTGATTTTTCAGAATATCACTGTTTTCTATCTAAGGCGGAGATCAGTGGTCATAGCCAATGATCCATCAATTATCCTACCAAGATAATTCCAGTGAGTGCCTACAACATAGGATCTGGATGAGAAATAACAGATATAGATTGTCCTCACTCCTCTTATCTTGGTCTGTGTTTGCATGACTAACCCATTCCCATTCAACCTTTATTGCATCCTACAAGAAAAAAAGCTGGGAAAATACTGTGGAAAATGATGGAATCACTTGTTACAAGCCATTTCTTCATTTCCCACAATGTTTTTCTACACAGGAAGATAAAGGATTTTAAAATAACATCAACTTGTTTTTGTTGTCTGCAATTGTTTTCAATTTAGAGCTGTCTAAAATATTGTCATCATGTTATGGGTTAACTCTTGATCTGCCAGAGTTGGACAAATATATTTTTCTTTATTTCAGGTCAGATCACAAAGCCTTATAAAAATGCTTTTGACTGTTTTGCTAAAACACTGCGTGCAGAGGGACCACTTGGGCTCTATAAGGGATTTATACCAAATTGGATGAGAATTGGACCACACACTATTGTTACTTTTTTTGTTTTTGAACAACTAAGGAAATTGATAGGAATGGCTCCAGTATGATATGGAACAGCATAAATGTTTGTGTTTGAACAACTAAGGGAATTGATAGGAAAGGCTCCAGTATGATATGGATCAGCATAGATGTGCCAAAAGTACATATAAAGTGAAGGGATCATCTAATGGTGAAGAATTTGTGGTGGTTGAAGATATTGTCATATCTACTGTGGATCTTTCAAGTCCTTTGTTCTACTTGAGAGTTAGGCTGAAGACAATATGATTGACCATTTGCTGGCCCACCCACTTACTCCTTTGGGCAGGCCCATTGACTTCTACCATAAGTCCCGCTTCAATTTTAAATGGCTTTATTTTCAAAATTTATGGTATGTAGCTTGGAACAGAAAGGTAATATAGTTAGTTGGTGCTCTAAACAGGGTAAGGGTAAGGGTTGAAAAAGCTGTAGTTATTAGGTTTAAGTCACCAAACCAACAAAAAAGACTAACAAAAATGGCAGCTTATATTTGAGTTAAAAGCGCAAGTCTGGGTGGTCAATTTCTTAATTGAAAGCCATGATTGGTCAATTGGGTTAGAAATATATGAAATTGAAATAATTCAAAGATAAAGCATGCTAGAGTTAAATTTTTAAGCTGAATACTTGTCCACATTTAGAACTATCAATCAATGAAACTTTATTTTCATAGTTGTGATACTTTTTAAGATAGGTTCCGGACAAATTTGTTAGTAAAACAACAAATTTACATCATGATAAAGCAAACTAGAAGTGTCACTGTTTTGCACTGTATTTCTCTTTACCCTCTTTTAGAACCCATATTGTTTTAAATTTGGAAAGAAAACTTTTCTTGAATTGATGAAAGAAGCCTACAAATAAAAAGATGAAAATCCCTCTTGGATAAGGTTTTTATATCTCTTTCTAAATTTTATTGCTAGAGGTCTTTCTTTTTAGACCATTGACCTTTAACCTATTATAGGAAACTTTAAACAAAAAAGTTTATGTTCTGTCTGGTCATTTTTCATCTTAGGGTGCCTTTTGGTGCCCCGAAGAAGTATAGTAATAGAAACTTTGTGGGAAAAGGAGAAACTATTTTTGAAACAAAGCAATTTTGCATTTTCTAACAATATTTTCTACCTAATTTTGTATTCATTTTCCAATTTTAGACTATCATTTTTGAGAAATCTATAATTTTGTTATTTGATAATGGGTTCAGGTTAAGAACTCATTATTATGGAACAATGGTCTTAACATTTATTGTATGTGCTATTATGCAATGGTTATACTCAGGACTTTTACACAATATATATGTGCAATGTTTATATGAAATCTTTTCAATGGTAAAGGGACCATAAAGAAATTCCATGAATTAACCAATTCCCACACAATGTCGCTTTTTGACGCCTGCCAAGAAAAAAAATGTGGAAAATATTGTTGAAAAAGAAGAAATATTTTCGAACCAGAAAATTGAAAAAATAAAAAATTCCATTTACTTTAAATTGTTGTCTGCATCTTCTTTCAATTTGGACCAGTCTAAAATTTTGTGGTTTGGTAATGAGTGAAAAAAGAAACTTTTGAAAACTATATAGGATTTAGCACTGGCCACTAAAGTTAAAGCCTAAGAATATTTGACAGATTTCTTACCCCGCCCAGCGACTTTGTTGCCCACTCCACTGACTTCAATAAGAAGCTCCACTTGGATATTTAGTGGCATTATTTTACAAAATGTACGGCCAGGAACATGCAATAAGAAAGTAAAATTGTTGGTTGGCAACTCAAGTGCTGTATCTACAGCCTATTCAAGCTGTAGTTACGACATTTAATTTGTCAAACCAACAAAAATGTTTCACTTCAAGTCGACCACAGTCAGAATTCAAAGTTCTTTTCCAGTGTAAAGGAATGATTTGATGGGTTGATTGATTCTTTGATTGACAGTCATGATTGGTCAATAGAATAGTGAGGTAGTATGATCATTCTATATCTGTAAGAGTCACAAAAAGCGAAAAGGGACAAGATTTAGTCTGCACTGATTGACAAGAGTCATTATTTTTCACATGACTTGATGGTCCCTTTTTGTTCAACAGGCAAACATGTTATTTATTTGTGTAATGAACAAATAGTATTATGATATTCATTAACCTGTTTCCATACAAAATTTTAGTCTGGTTGCAGATGGCAATTTTTATTTGATGAAATATTAAAGATCTTTGTCTATTTGGATAGAAATCAGTGTGGAAAATGAAGAACTTGCTTGTGACAAGCATTTCATTATTATCCACAATGGTTTCCGTAACCTTTTTCTCGCAGGGCATGAAAACACAGAGTGTGTTGGCAAAGGCTTATTCAATTTCAAAGGGAAAAACATTTTCATATTGTTTTATAAATGTTTATTACCAGATGGCAAAATTTGACTGGTCCAAATTGAAAGGAGTTGCAGAGGACAATTAAAAGCTAATGAAATGTTAAAAATCTTTATCTTTTCAGATAGAAAACATTGTGGATAATGATGAAATTGCTTGTAACAAGCAATTTCTTCATTTTCCACAGTGTTTTCCAAAGCTTCTTCTGTAGGGGTGTCTAAAGGCATCTATGTGTGGGAATGGGTAAAATTACTTTTACAAATAATTTTCAAATTTTTGAAGTGAATCTCTTTCTTTGCAATAATGTACTTTATGATCCTTACGTCTCCATTGTATTCAATCACTGATAATTTAATATTCTTTACAAGTTTTTTATTCTGAAAGCTTTTTTTTCTAAATCTTATATTTTAGGGTTGAAAAACAAGTGGCTTTATGTAAATGGCTTCTTGATAAAATTGATTATTACATGCTCAGATGTGAAGCTTACTTACGATATCTATTGATACATAAAGCATAATGTTTTCTAATAATATAAACAAAGATATTTTATTTATAATTTTATCCAAGCATACATTTATTTGAATGTAATGGTTTTACAGCTCAACTGAGCATAGAATGCTCATTTTGAGTTTAAAAAGTTATTCTCGAATGTTTGTAAATGGGATGTTTATTTTTTGTTTCTTACATGAAGTAATAACAGTTCATTTCAAACTTACTGAATATTGAATGATAGGATAACCTGAACAAAAATACCCACTTCAGATGCCGAAAACATTGGAAATGGCCTCATCAGTTTAACAAATTCCTACTTTTTGAAGCCCTTCAGGAGAAAAAGGCTTTTGAAAAAATTGAGGAAAATGAAGAAATTGCTTGTAGCAGGCAATTTCTTCATTATCAACAATATTTTTTGCCCAAAAAGACAAAAAATTAATATTTCATCAACTTGTAATTATTGTCTGCAAGCTCTTTCAATTTGGACCTGTCTAAAATTTTCTCGGTGTTATAGAAATAATTGTTAGAATCAGATGCAGGGTTCGCGCTGTCGGTCCCCTTTGTTGCCAGATGCGACAAAAATGAATTTCTGGCGCTAGTTTTGTTCATTTGGGGAAAGTTCATGGCGCAAAAAAAATGAATAGATCTGTTAATACATACATTTACTTTGACTAATCTCCGTAAATCAAGTCTGAGGGCAAGTGTGTATCATTGCTCAAGGGCTTGTATATATTGGGTCAATTATATCATTGAGTCTGACAAAAAACCAACACATTACCAAATTTAATTACAGTTCTGATTGACAGCCAATCAGGTGAATACAATGTGCTCATTGGATTGCAAGTCCTATTGATTTTGTGTTGTGGGCGTGACTTAGTTTTATGGATGAGCCTATGACAGCTATCACGTAATAGTCAAGACCTCAATTATCACGCATAATTAGGCCTTCTCTAAGAAAAATGTAATTAAACTGACACGCTATTTGCATTTTCTTGATGAGTACAATTGCCGAATTTGGGCATATTTTCGTTTTTTTCTGCTGACAGTTTCAGTCAGTTTCTAATCTCGGCACCGCTACCCCAATTCCTTGCTAAATAACCGAATCAGCATTAATGGGTAATAAGAAGGATATTCTGATGAACTGTTGATAGAAACAGTGGTAGTTTGTCAGAATTTGACATAAATTTCATAAGTTCTACTGTTCCAAAAGCAGACGAACCATTTCTTTTTTTGTTCATTTGTATCCAAGAATGTTCAACCTTAAACCATTTTTTTTTTAATTACAGAAGTCTACATCATTTTGTTATTAAATCAAGAATATTTTAGAAGGTTTATTACTATTTCCTTGGCTCTATTTTTCTCATCAAAGTCTAGATTTTCTAATCAAAGTACTGAAAGCACTGATTTAAGATGAGTAAAAATCAATGTAGGTGTATGACTTACCTACATTCATTCAAGACAAAGTTACAAATGAATGACCATATTAAAAACCTGTTTAATATGCATATTATCTATTTAACAAGATATAAGTTAAGAAAGTAACAGTGCAGTTAAGAAATTTTTCGAGTTTGGCACCATCTCCTTCTCAATTTGGCCCCAACTTTTTTAATTTGGCGAAAGTGATGGCGACAACTTTTTTCAAGCCAGAGCCAACCCTGAGATGAATGCTTTCCAATACATGCAAACGCATTGATAGTTGATTGATATCTCTCTTAAGACTGGATTAGTTGCGAAACCTTTGTCCAACTTGTTGAATATTTTGGAAGGTCCTGAGCATGTTTATACCCAAAAGAGGATGTTGCTATTATACATAAACATGGGAAAAGAGGTGATGATGAATTTATAATTCATACCCAAGGTACCACTATATGTCTTCAGAATCCTTATTAATCTTTGTCATGCTGAATAGAATTATCTGAGGAATTGCACTTAAACATCAAAACGCTGAAAGCACTGTAAGCACTTGTTGTTAGGTAAGTCATTTTTAAAATTTATCTTTTACACAACTCTGGCTTAAAAGGGACAATCAGGTGGTGTAGAGTAAGATCAGGCATGTGTGCGGGCTGATCTTGGTCTATACCTCTTGCCAATACAGTAGTATTCCCAGTTCAGCCTGACAAGTGTTAATATTTGCTTAACCCTTTCCTGTACTATCCCTGGTTTTAAGGTTCCTGTGATTTTGTACTTGAGAAAACATTGTGGGAAAAGATGAAATTGCTTGTTACAAGCAATTCCATCTTTTCCCACAATATTTTCTACCTGTAGGTTGGTTACTTTGGAAATTGCATTCACTTTTAATTGTTGTCTGCAACTTCTTTGAATTTGGACAAGTTTAAAATTTTGAAAAACAGGAAAGGGCTAAGATATTTTACTTACAGGTGAGCTACTGTAAGTCATCTTTGTCTTATTGTTTTCAGAAAGTATTATTGTACATTTTTTCAATAAAAAGTAAAGCATTTAAGATTTTTTCCAATTCTTGATACCGACTGTACATTGATTTTCCTAACAGTCACTTATCTTTGCAATCTACCAGTAATATTATTTCTGAATTGACAACATTGTGAGATTAGAATAAAATACTTGTCAAAGTTTCTTGTAATGTTTATACTGTATAATTGAAACTTATCAATTAATCATAAAGAATTCCAAGAGTTTGCCAATCAAAGGTTTTAAATGAAAATCAAGTGGCTGTTTATACTTGACATATCTTTATACAGTCTTTCCATACACCAGCCTTCTAAAACCAAATCTCACACACTAACAGAAACCATGTGGAATTGTGAAACATCAACACCAAGGTAAGAAGGCCTAAGTTAAAGGCTTTTGCTTTCTAAAGATTTCTTAAATGTAAAGTTTTTACAACACATTTGTTTCATCTAACAACAACTGTGAATGACCTGGGCAGGATCATGGTCCGGTTTTATCATTCTATCTAGTTTACAAGTAAAATTAAAAACTCTTTTAGCGAGGGCTCCAATGGCATAAGACATAAATAAGCCTCAACAAGTCTTATTAAATTCATAGAGACTGCCGTTCTCATAGCGCAGTTGGTAGTGCAACAGTCTCCCAACCTTCAATCATGGGGTGTCATGGGTTCGATATCCTGGGGGCAGCACTATTTCTTCCGATATTTGTCTCATTCCAATGGGTGGATAATTGTAAACCTAAGTGGGATAGCAACTGGAGGCTAGAAAAGGATGTAATGGTAGTAATGGTGCAAGGTGAAATAGGAATCCATTGTTAGGTGCTCCAGCTGCCTTAAATGACTGAAATACTGTTAAAAGCGGTGTTAAACCCCATTATAACAAACAAATTAAATTCATAGAGAACAAAAAATATCATTTAGACTGGTGGCAATTAAGGACAACGATCTCCATCTTAATCATGGGTTTTAAGGATTTCCTGAGGGGTCATCATCATTTTTAGTTAACCTCTCCCAAGCTCAATTCCCCCTGAAATAATTACTCTATACTTTGATCAGTGATATTTGGTTATGGCATTCTGATAATTCACAACTGATTAGAATTTGATATATGGATGAAAATAAACCTTCTCATTCTGAACACAGAACATTCCTGTCTAGGCAGAAAGTATAATATACAAAGATCTCTTAAAACCATAGTTGGTCATAAGATAGATAAAAAAAATTATAATAAATAAATAAGCCACAAGTATTAGTGATACCAGTGCTTTCAGCCCTTTGAATTTAATGCATTTCTGTAGAGGATTTTATGCAGCATCACAAGGGTTAATGTCAGAGAGAAAACAATCAAGACAGTCCTGGGGCTTGATTTTAACTGGGACCTCTCTCAATCGGGACAATAACTCTACCTCTGAAAATTAAATTGGGCTACTTACATGCAATCTCTTTAACTGTGTTAAGCTTCAACCTAATACATGAAAATTCTAGGGAGAATGAAGCTTAGAAGAAATTACTGTTACTACACACGATAATAGATCGAAACTTCACATAATAATAATTATATTAGTCAACTGTTTTACTTAAGTGACAAAGTGCTTATGGGTGGTATTAGTCCACTTTGCCACAATTCGAGTTTAATTGACCAATTGCAGCTGTCAATCAAGGAATCAACCAACCAATCAAATCATTTATTCAGCCTGGTCCTGAGCTTTCAACTCCAACATTGGCTGCCATTTTTGTAAACATTAATTGTTGGTTTGGCAACTTAATAGTCGTAACTACAGCTTGAATGAGCTGTAGTTGCGACGTTTAGGTCGCCAACCAATTATTTTACTCTTTTTTTACATCCTATATTGGTCAGAAATTTTGCAAAGTAACGCCGTCAAAATCTAAGCAGAAGTACCTGTTGGAGTTAATTGGCGGGGCCTAGGGAGTCTGTGGGTGGGGCCAGTGATTGGTCCATTCTAAAAGCAGAATGTTCATTCATGTAATGGAATTTTGCTTCATATTGATGCTGGATTACTTTTACCTATCACTGAGAGAAGATGTGTGTTGGCCATAGACAGTTCTTGTAATTACTCACATTTACCCATTCCCATTTTTGAAATTTAGACCTGTCCAAACTGAAAGGGATTGCAGACAACAATGAAATTTGGACGCTATTCAAAATTTTACCTTCCTATGAGGCAGAAAATATTGTGGGAAAAAGAGAACTCACTTGTTACAAGCAATTTTTTTTCCAACAATGTTTTCTAACGTAACCAAGATTTGTTTGTGAAACACAATGCCCTGGCAACAGGACTAAATGTTCGACCATTATATGTGACCTTAAAACATTACCTTGACCATGTCATGAGAAGATGCATATTATGGAGATGTATCATCATGCCACATATGAGCATTGTATCTTGAAAAGGCTGGTAGTAATTGGCAATGTTAAGTTTTTTGGTAAAGTTTTGTGCAGACAGACAGACAGATGGACGATGGTAAAACAATATGTTGGGGCATAAAAATCACAGCAATGTTAAATCTAGGTTTGAACAGGAAACGGTTAGAAGAGTTGAATAAAATGTATGGCTGTTATAGCTTCATAGATGCTGTATATTGAAATATAATCTTAACAAAATGCCATTAACCTTTGAGTCTTAAATCTTTAACTACTGAGTTGAATCATTTCACAAAATATTTGTGCAAAATCTCAAAACAAAAAGAATAAACAAAACCCCAGATCTTTTAGACAGATTTGCACGTATAAATTAAAACAGGAATTTCTAAGTTGAAAAGCGGATAATTTTAACTAAAATGTAGATGCTTTGCTCAACAGACCTGAATTTATTTAATGGGAAGCCAGATTAAAATCTAAGCAATGCAGTACAATAAACCAGAGTTTTTGAAATCTTCTCCAAAAAATATTGAATAATAACAATAACAATAACATTGCCTATGGGGATCTATAGACAGATACTTAGTGAAAAGCAGTTGACTTGTCTCAATTTAGATAGAGTCCCATTTTCACAACAAAGAAAGTCTTAATAAACAAAATTAAGTGATTATTTTTTATTTCCTCATTATATATTTATACAATTTCAGTGTAATAACAATATTGAGCAATTTATTCAGATTATAAAAGATAAATCATGATGAAGCCTGCATATGACTTCATCAAAAATTTCTTGTGTGTGTAAACCAAGTACTATGTGGCCTGACCTTCCTCACAAAGTGTGATTACACGATGCAACTATCGTGTAAAATGGTCGGAGACACATCTACAGAATGTTTAAATGATTCAAAACAGAATCACACTTTTTGACATCCTCAAGAGAAAAGCTTTGGAAAACATGAATAATGAAGATATTGCTTGTTACAAGCAGTTTCTTCATTATCAACGTTTTCTACCCTAAAAGTAAAAGAAATTCAGAATTTTACCAACGAAACTTTTTTATCAGCCAATATCTCTGAATTTGGACCAGTCTGTAATTTTGACGTCTGGCAATGGGATATAGTTTGAAATGCCACAGACAGGCTCATACTATGATACATGTCCAACACTGTTGGCTTACACATCAATCTGTTGTATATAAATGACAGACTGTTAGCTAATACTGTGATACATGTTCAACACTGTTGGCCTACAGCTCATTCTGTTGTATATAAATGAGAGATTGTTAGCTCATACTATGATACATGTACAACACTGTTGGCCTACAGCTCATTCTGTTGTATATAAATGACAGATTGTTAGCTCATACTATGATACATGTTCAACACTGTTGGCCTACAGCTCATTCTGTTGTATATAAATGACAGATTTCTAGCCATACCCACTGACCTCCAACAAGTCATTTCTACTGACATATTAACCTATTACCAAAAAACATAACTGTAGACTGATCCAAATTCAAAGAAGTTGCAAACGACAATTTTAGTTTGGTGCAATTTTAAGATTCTGTAACTTTTGGGGTACAAGACATGGTTGATAATCAAGAAATTGTTTGTTACAAACAATTTCTATATTCTCCTTTATGTTTTTCCCAAGTCTTTTTCTTGAGGGTTGTAAAAAAGTGGTATTGCAAAGAATCGGTTTAACAATATAAGATTGTAAATAGTCAGGAACATGAAATAAAAAGTAAATAATAGGTAGGCAATCTAAATGTTGAAATTTCAGCTTCAAGGAGCTGTATGTATGACTTTTCACCCATTCAAACAACAAAATTTTAGACTGGTCCTAATTGGAAGATGCGGAGACTACAATTTCCAGTTGATGGAACTTGAAACTTTTTTAGTCTTTTAAGATGGAAAATATTGTGGATAATGAAGAAATTGCTTGGTACAAGCAATATCTTCTTTTTTCACAATGTTTTCCGAAGCCTTTCTCTTGTGGGACTAATAAGCTGGGTTTGTATGGGACTTGGTTAAGTCAAGAACCGACAAAAATTTATTGCATTTCAGAGGCCAACATTTTGAAAAAGGTCTAAATGAATAACCATTGTCAGCAGTAATTGATCAATTCATATTCCAATTATACAATAAAAATTTCAAAATGAATATAACATTCGGGGTGTGTTCAGTAGATTAAGATTTTTAGCTCACCTGAGCACGTAGTGCTCAAGTGAGCTTATGTGATCACCTTTCGTCCAGCGTCCGTCCGTCGTGCGTCAACAATTTCTTTAAACGACATCTCCTCCCAAACCACTGGGCCAATTTGAACCAAATTTGGCAGAAATGTTCCTTAGATGGTCCCCTTCAAAATAGCTAAAAGAAATGAAATCCGTTACAAACTCTGGTTGCCATGGCAACAAAAGTGAAATTTAAAAATAATCTTTAAAAATCTTCCCCTCCTGACCCATAAGGCATAGAGCCTTGATATTTCGCATGAAGCATCTGTATATTGACCTCTTTCAAAATAGCTTAAATCATGATCCCCGGGTCCCCAGGCGCAGAGCTCCAGGGGGGTGGGGTTTATATAGAAATGAAGAACAATTTTTTAATGACATCTGCTCCCAAACCACTGGGCCAATTTGAACTAAATTTGGCAGAAATGTTCCTCAGGTGGTCCCCTTCAAAAATTGCTAAAAGAATTGAAATCCGTTAAAAACTCTGGTTGCCATGGCAACAAAAGTGAAATTTAAAAATAATCTTTAAAAATCTTCTCCTCCTGACCCAGAAGGCGTAAAGCCTTGATATTTTGCATGAAGCATCAGTATATTGACCTCTTTCAAAATGGCTAAAATCATGATCCTCGGGTCTGCAAGGGCAGAGCCCCAGGGCAGTGGGGGTTATAAAGAAATAAAGATCAATTTTTAATTGACATCTCCTCCCAAACCACTGGTCCAATTTGAACCAAATTTGGCAGAAATGTAACTTTTAAGTGGTCTTTAAAAATTGCTAAAAGAATTGAAATCCGTTTAAAAATCTAGTTGCCATGGTAACAAAAGTGAAATTTCAAAACAATCTTTAAAAATCTTCTCCTTCTGACCCAGAAGGCGTAGAGCCTTGATATTTTGCATGAAGCATCAGTATATTGACCTCTTTCTAAATAGCTAAAATCATGATCCTTGGGTCCCCAGGGACGGAGCCCAAGGGGGGTGGGGTTTGTATAGAAATAAAGAATGATTTTTTAAATGACGTCTCCTCCCAAACCACTGGGCCAATTTGAACCAAATTTGGCAGTAATGTAACTTTTAGGTGGTCCCCGTTAAAAATAGCTAAAAGAATTGAAATACATTAAAAACTCTGATTGCCATAGCAGCAAAAGTGAAATTTCAAAATAATCTTTAAAAATCTTCTCCTTCTGACCCAGAAAACGTAGAGCCTTGATATTTTGCATGAAGTATCAGTAGTATGATCTCTTACAAAATAGCTAAAATCATGATCCTCCAGGGGTGGAGTTGGGGGGGGGGGGGAAAGGGGGTTATAGGCATGAAGCATCAGTTCACAGATTTCTTTCTTATTTCTGAAATTATAACCCATGGATCCAGAGGGAGGAAAAAGTTTTTTCCTGCTTTCAAATCAGCACTAAAGCCTTGGAATTTGTAATTTAGACTTTTGGATCCCCAGGTTCACAATCTTTATATGTAAGTGTGGCCCACTTGTATCATAATCCTAACCTTAACATGAAATTAGACTGTTGAAAGAAAAAGAGCTTTTATCGCAGGTGAGCGCCCCAGGGCCAACAGCCCTCTAGTTTCATTGTTTATTCTATTTTCATATGATATGATGAAAATAACACACATAAGGCTATGCCTAATTTTGTCAAGGCTCAGAATGTCTTAGTTGCCTTATTCAGGCTGAAATATTCCATTTAGTACAGGATTATGAATGTGAACACAATAAATGAAGACAATAACACTGGCAGTGTATAATGATGGGAGTGTCTAATGATAAGCACTGGGAGTGTCTAAAACACTGGGATCATCTAAAACACTGGGAGTGTCTAATGATAAACACTGGGAGTATCTAATGCATTACTGGCACTAAAATATTCGTATATTTCATAAATCTAGAGATATCAAAAAAACATTTTTTGACCTGCAGAAACACAAAATTTTACCCATTACCAGACAACAAAATTTAAGAATGGTTCCATTACAAGACGACAAAATTTAAGACCGGTCCAAATCGATAGAAGTTGCAGATGACATTCAAATTGTGCTACAATTTGAAAACAAATAGGGTAGAAAGCATTGTGAGAAAAGGAGAAATTGCTTATTAAAGGGCATCTTTAGGGGGTCAGAAAGCATCCTTGTGTAGTTAATAAGCATTCTGATAGTATTGTATAGCAATGCTGATAACTATGATAACTTTGACTTACCATTTCCTGTTTTTTGAAACTTTAGGAGTGTCCAAATTAAAAGAGGTTGTAGATGTCAATGAAATTTGTATGTTATTTGAAATGAAACCATCCTTTGTGGTAGAAAATTTTGTGGGAAAAGTGAGCTATTGTGATCGTCTTTTGTCCGGCGTCCATCCGTCGTCCGTCGTCCATCAACAATTTCTTTAAACGACATCTCCTCCTAAACCACTGGGCCAATTTTAACCAAATTTGGCAGAAATGTTGAATTGCCATGGCAACAAAAGTGAATTTTTAAAATAATCTTTAAAAATCTTCTCCTCCTGACCCAGAAGGCGTAGAGCCTTGATATTTTGCATGAAGCATCAGTATATTGACCTCTTTCAAAATACCTAAAATCATGATCCTTGGGTCCCCAGGGGCGGAGCCCCAGGGGGTAGGGGTTTATATAGAAATAAAGAACGATTTTTTAAATGACATCTCCTCTCAAACCACTGGGCCGATTTGAACCAAATTTGGCAGAAATGTTGCTTAGGTGGTCCCCTTCAAAAATAGCTAAAAGAATTGAAATCCGTTAAAAACTCTGGTTGCCATGGCAACAAAAGTGAAATTTCAAAATAATCTTTAAGAATCTTCTCCTCCTGACCCAGAAGGCGTACAGCCTTGATATTTTGCATGAAGCATCAGTATATTGACCTCTTACAAAATAGCTTAAATCATGATCCTTGGGTCCCCAGGGGCGGAGCCCCAGGGCAGTGGGGGTTTATATAGAAATAAAGAACAATTTTTTTAAATGACATCTCCTCCCAAACCAATGGGCCAATTTGAACCAAATTTGGCAGAAATGTAACTTTTAAGTGGTCCCCTTCAAAAATAGCTAAAAGAATTGAAATCCGTTAAAAACTCTGGTTGCCATGGCAACAAAAGTGAAAATTTAGAATAATCTTTAAAAATCTTCTCCTTCTGATCCAGAAATTGTAGAGCCTTGATATTTTGCATGAAGCATCAGTATATTGACCTCTTTCAAAAGAGCTTAAATCATGATCCTCGGGTCCCCAGGGGCGCATCCCCAGATGGATGGGGTTTACATAGAAATAAAGAACAATTTTTTAAATGACACCTCCTCCCAATTCACAGGGCCAATTTGAACCAAATTTTGCAGAAATGTTCCTTAGGTGGTCCACCTTAAAATTAGCTAAAAGAATTGAAATCCGTTAAAAACTCTGGTTGCCATGGCAACAAAAGTGAAATTTCAAAATAATCTTTAAGAATCTTCTCCTCCTGACCCAGAAGGCATACAGCCTTGATATTTTGCATGAAGCATCAGTATATTGACCTCATACAAAATAGCTAAAATCATGATCCTTGGGTTGCCAGGGGCAGACAGGGGGAGGGGTATAGGCATGAAGCATAAGTTCACAGACTTCTTTCTTATTTCTGAAATTATAACCCATGAAAAAATGTTTCCGCTTTCAAATCGTGGCCCACTTGTTTCATGATCCTAACCTTAACATGAAATTAGACCGTTGAAAGAAAAAGAGCCTTTATCTCAGGTGAGCGCCCCAGGGCCAACGGCCCTCTTGTTTCCGTAATATTTTCTCTAGTATGAAATCTAAACAACGTAAAAACCCGGTTTTGTGAAGGAAAGGGTTAATATATAAAATCGACTGAACTTACACATGAGATAGTATAACATTATCAAACATTCATAAAATAGATTTAATTCATTTTGAATTAAAGACATTGATTTGTTGGTGTCTCTGACTATTAACCTGAAAGTGTGGCCTTAACCTTATCTCATTTTTTTACATCCCTCAAGATAACAAAGTGGAAAGAAATTGCCTGTAACAAGCAATTTCATCTTTACCCACAATATTTTATACCCCCAACAACAAATATCTTTACTAGAGTACCGCCTATAGGTGCCTACGCTCGGCTTATCGGGTTCTGGATTGTTGAAAAAAACACATCAAGAGTTATCCCCCTTGATAGTATAGGTTGGTCTTTAGATAGTTAACAAGTGTGCCAAGTTTCTAGAGATATCACAAAATGTCAAAGTTTTCGCAAGACAATGATGACGACGACGACGCAGTCAAGGCTATAGCATTACCTCGGGTTTTCTCCGAAAACAGCCAAGCTAAAAATTACATTGACATCCTCAGCTTCTATGAATTTGAACCAGCTTAGAATTTTGTTGTCTGGTAAGGGGCTAGGGCCATGTTTTATTCTTGACCTTTGAGCTGTTAGTGAGACCTAGATCTGAGATTTACAGACCTGCTGTGTACATATCAAAAATACTCCTATGGTGTTATGCCATATTTTGCAGCTATCAATTTGGCCCTGCATTATTTTGATGTCTTGGAAGGGTAGAACAAGTACTGCTACAATTCTTTGTGGCTGTGAGAGGGCTGTACTCTCTCTACATTGGAATTCTTCATCACATGGTAATAAAAGTTAATTGCTTGTTCATAATTTTTCACAGATATTCTTTCATTATCACCGTGAAATCTTTTAGTATCACTTGGATATAAGACTGTTGGACTAAATCTATAAACATTGTGGGTAAAGCGAAGGTAATGGCGTGTGTCTGTATTTCCAATCATTGTACCTAAAAACAAAGTATCTCAACATATAAGTTGGATCAACCTATTTCCAACCAAAAAACTTTAGACTGGTCCAAATTGAAAGAAGTTGCAGATAACAATGTTTAATTCATGGAATTTATAAAAATCTTTGTCATTTGGATAGAAAAAATAGTAGGTAGTAAAGAAATTATTAGTGTTAAGCATCTTTTGATTTCCTACAATATTTTTTAACTCTCAAAAAGTGTGATTGTGTGTGTATGGATTAACTCATTCCCACACAATAACCCCTAAAAACATTGTGGAAATTGTGGAAAAAGATGAAATTACTTGTTACAATTATCCACACTATTTTCAACCTCAAAAGACAGCAAAATTATATCAGCTTTAAAATGTTTTATGCAACATCTTTGAATTTGGACCAGAGTCAAATTTTAATGTCTAGTAATGGGTTAACATGAAATCTTTCGTAGATTTTATAAGGACAAAACCTGCTTTTGCAATGTTAAGGTAATCTATTTTTTTTTCTCTCTGTACTTATCATTTTCAAATTAAACTTGAAAATTATTTTATTCATGATGAATGCTTGAACTGTTAATAGCAAAAAAGAAATGAGAATCCGTAACCCATCATTTTGTTGTAATTAATCCATTCCCACACAAGATGCTTGAAATTGTCGCCTACATCTTCTTTCAATTTGGACCAGTCTAAAATTTTCTCGTGTGGTATTGAGTTAACTCTTTTCTCTTTAATCTACAATAATGCATTATCCCATTCCCTCCTCAACAAAAAAGCTTCTAAAAACATTGTGGTAAATGAAGAATTACTTGTAACAAACAATTTCATTTCCAATCATGTATTCTACCCAGAAAGAAATATTTCTACAGTTTCATCTACTTGAAATTGTCATTTATACTTGTATAAATACTTATATTAATATTGCTACTAAATGAATGTCAGAATAATGAGTATATTGTCATTGTCCTTCTAAAACCTTGCAACTACAGTTTAATTGAAGCTGTAGTTACAAGATTTTAGAATAACAACATTCAATTATGACTCTGAACACATGTCTATTGTTTCAAAACAATCGCCTTAAGAAGTAACTGATAATAAATCTTGTCGTAAAAATTGTAATTTAAAAAAAGGATAAAATTTCCACTTAAGTTGAATGTCAGAATAATGACTATTGGCCTGGAAGTTGTATAGTTCTAAATTACACCAGTGCAAATGCTGATGCTCTGATTAAAATTTGTAATCAAACATGAACTGCAAAATACCACATAATTATACACCGAATGACCTTTCAGTTCAATTATTTAGTATAACCTGTAATAGAATCACGCTCTTGCAATGACTTACCCAATATTACCTGTGGTGCAGGCGAGAGTCAAACCCTCCACTTCTCTAGATAATGAGAGAGTAGCCCTAACCATAATGGACTCCAAACAGATGATGCCTTACCCTTCTCTTTACAATCCCTAGTTTTCATATCCCTTTGAAATCATACTTGAGAAAATATCTTGGGAAAAGAAGAAATTTCTTCTTTTCCCACAATATTTTTCTTCTATTCCCAAAATAATTTCTATCCTACAGGTTTGTTAATTTTCAAGTTGCACTCACTTTTAATTGTTCTCTGCAACTTCTTTCAAAATGGACTAGACTAAAATTTTAAAAAATTGGAATAGGTTACATTACCTGGTGCAACATAAGTGTTCTGCCACACTTGTCGTATACTATTCTTGACAACTTGAAAACCCAAATCAGTGTCACCAGTTGGTGCAATAGGATGGGCCTCCATGCCTCGGATAATTTTTAATTTCACTCGATCATCGTTGATTACAGTACGATCATAATCTAGGACGTCTTTAATAGTTTGTGCAGGATGAATTCTGTGATTGATATATGCTTTTGCTATGGGAGCATTTACATTTATCTGAAAGGGGGAATGAAAGTGTTTAATGTGGGTGTCATACTCAACTATGTCTGCCTGGGAATGGGTAAAATAGAGGTCAAAAAGGATAATAATTTCCAACGAAATATTCTAAGAGTTCAAACCTTTATGATAAAAGTTATTTTTCAGATAGTGAATCAATGTTCTAAGGAGCATGTAGGTCAAATTTTCTTGAAAACTTGCCTAAATCTTGATTTTCTAGACCAAAACCTATTGTAAGCACTACAGATGAATATCAAAAATAGTAAGAAGTGAGCACATATAATAATTATATATATGATAGAGATATTACAGAAATATCTCATAAACATTTAGCCCATATAACTTCCTCTAAGGTCTCAATAGTGAGTTTGGCCTTGATCTTTGGGCTATCTGTATATTTCTTTTAAATGGCACATCTGTATATTTCTTTTAAATGGCACATATGTATATCTCGGTTAAATAGCACATCTGTATATTTCTTTTAAATGGCACATCTAGTCATAATAGAGAACAATTGTGCCAAGTTATATTGAAATCCATATAAAATAGAAGGAGCTATGCTCTTGACAAGCTCAATTTTAGTGTTTGACATTGATTTGTTTGTTTGAATGGGGTTTAATGCCATTTTTAACAATTTTTCAGTCATATTGCTGTGGATGGAGCACCTAACAATAGATTCCTTGTATATCTCACACCAGTACCACCATTACATCCTTTTCTAGCCTCCAGCTGCTATCCCACTTAGGTTTAGTATTATCCATCCATTGGTGAGAGACAAATGTCAGACAGGTTATGTGCTCCGGTCGGGTGTTTGACATTGAACTGTGATCTTGACTTTGGAGCTATCCGGGAACAAGGTGTTGGCGCAATATCATAAGGCATACACATGTGAAGTTTCATCCAAATTGGCTCAAGAGTTGTGCAGAAATCGAGGGCAGACAGATGGACAGATTGAATGATGAACAGACAGATGAAGCCACATCTATATGCTCGTCCTTCGGGATGCTTAAAAAAAGTCAATACTATCTAAACGCTGAAAGATACTAGAAAAGTATCCCGCAAAATTCTACCTTCAGTCAAAAGTATCCAACATAAGCTGACAAAACAAAAAACCCATGCAGAGTCAGTTTTGAAATGTGACCTTCACTTGTGACCCCTGAACAAAGAAATATTGTAATTTGACTTTCAACCTGTCTTCAGCAACACATCACATACTTTTTTAACGAAAACAACCCAATTAAAAAAAGAACAAGGTCAATTTGGTAACTTGAACTTAAGATATGACCTTGACCTTGGGTGCTACACAGAGGGTCAATTTTGTCACTTGACCTCAAGGTTTGAGCTTGACAGTGGGTGTATCTAAACAAACTTCTTGCGCAACCCTTGCACTTCTTAACGAGAGCAACTTTGCCAAGTTATTTTGAAATTCCGTCCTTAAATGTAGGACATATGCTCAAGTCACAAAGGACTGGTTAATTTTGTCACTTGAAGTTCAGAAGCTGTGGCCTTGGATTTGAGTTTATCTAAAAAAAAAAAATATAATCGTGTTCCAAAATGTTTTAAAACTCATTCACAAGAATCTAGAAGATATGCTCCTGTCACAAATGATGGGAAACATACACAGAAACATGCATCAATCCACACTGTAATCCACGGACATAGGTATCTCTGTATGCCCTTCTGCCATTACATGATGAGGGGCTTAAAACTAACAAATTTATCTTCTCAAATTTTTGTTTTTCCTTTTTTGAAAAAAATGTTTTCAGCCTTATGTCATTAACATTTTTTCATAATTTAACCATTGAAGATTTTTTGTTGATTTCAATCAATTATTGAAATGTAAATTTTTCCCAGTATTCCACTTCCACATATACTTCTGTTCCAATCTTAGTGTGATTTATGAAATAGAGATAGCATTCTAAAATATAGATTATCACAAATTTAAAGAAACTGCAGACGACAATTTTAAGTTGATGGAATTTTGGATTGTCGTCTATTAGATAGAAAACTTTGTGGGTAATGAAGAAAATGCTTGATATAAGCAATTTCTTCATTTTCCATAATGTTTTCCAAGCCTTTTACTTGAGGGGCATAAAAAGGAGGGCTTGTGTGGGAAAAGATAATAGAAATGCGCCCTGATGTAATTATATCATAGAGTTATCATAGAGTTAACAAGAAGACTTGGTAAAGAGTTGCTTACCTTAATTCCAGCTTGAAACATGGTTATAGCTGTAACTGTTCGAATAATGGCATTTGTTGTTGGTTTGAGAGACATCACCCTATAGATGGAAAAACACCATTGATAAATAATAAGATGCATGCAATCAAACCCTACAAAAATTTCTGAATTTTTACTCCCATTTTGTAATTTAGGATCACAAGCCATGCTAATGCCTCCGCTAGGAAGTACAACTTAGATATAAAGCAGGGTTATTTTGAAAATTTCAGGGTCAATAGTATGCAACAAAATAGAATTAGTGTTGGTTAGCAACCTAAATCTTGTAACTATAGCTTAGTTACATTTAATTTGCCAAACCAACAAAGTTCAAAGATTTCTCACTGACAGCCTTGATCCATCATTACCAAATAATCTTCAGAAGATCTTGATTCCATGTTTTACCTGTTTTATAACCTTAGGGCAAGGACACTCACACCTTTAGACTTGTGAGGATTCATGTAACAGTGAAAACTACTGCCCCAAGGTGGAGGGAATGACATTAAAATGTCCGACAAGAAGGGGCAATAGTCTTTACTGTTAAGATTCATCAATAAACCATTCCCACATAGTCCCACTAATTAGTCCTCCTCCCAAAAAAAGACTTTTAAAATTCCATTAACTAAAAAATGTTGTATGCAACTTCTTCAAATTTGGACCAGTCTAAAATGTTAATTTCTATTAATGGGTCAAATAGCTATTTATTACCTGACCAACTTTTCTGAAGTCATGTTCTATATTACAAAAAACATTACATAAATTATGTCCTGCACTTATCCTACCATGAAACCTGCCACGTGAAATCTCTACACTGGGCAGAAACAGTTGATATCAGATTTCATGAAAAGCCTTTATCATACTGCACAGTCTTTTTCAAACTATCCAGTAGTAGATTTACAAGTTTTTAATTATTCATTTCAATAAAAACGAGGAAAATCTTGTTTTCTCCAGCAGGCAACAGTTCAGTGCTTTCTACGTATGGATGAAACAGTATCCAGTTATAAACATGATATGACACAATTAAGTTTGAAGATAAATCTTACCATGAGACTATAGATTTAAACAACCATAAATTACTCATCACAATTCTGTATGGTAGGCTCATCTGGAATATACACAAGTCATAATTGGCCAATCAAGTTTTCAATCAAAGAATAATATCAACCAATCAAATTATTCATTCAGCCCGGAGTTGAGATTCACATTGGTAGCCATTTGTGTGAAAAATGTTTGTTGTTTGGTGACTCAAACATTGTAACAACAGCTTATTCAAGGTTTTTTGCCTGATCAAAATTTCTGGAAGGAATCTAGAGAGAAAGCCAACAGAACAATTCCTAATAAATTTGATTGAAATCTGCCCGACATAGGACAAAATGTTTGACTTATATGATAACTATTGAACGCACAAACTGTCAATTGACCAATACACACACAGAAATTCAACATTTGCAAATCCTTAACCCATTAATACTAAAACATGCTCAAAAAGCTCCTGGAAACATCCTGGAAAATAATGATATTATTTGTAATTACTACATTTTCTGCAATGATTTGTACCGAAGTCTGATAATTAAAAAAATAATCAACTAAAATTGTCACATACAACTTCTTTCTACTTGGACTTGTCTAACATTTTATCATCTGTTAATAGATGAAGAGTTGTTTTTAATACTATGTTAAAGTACCTACATAAGGAGAAAGATGTTCAAAGGTGTCTAGTTCTGGACCATATCCCAGCATGCTGGGTTGTGGATACTTTTCTAATCTGAAAATACAAATATCTTAATAACACAGCATACAAAAGAGAACAGTTAGATTGCCTTGATAACTGAGTGACTTAGTGGTAAGAGTGCTTGACTCACGATCTGAAGGTCACATGTTCAAGTCCCACTGTCACTATGGTGCATTCATAAGTAGGACACTTAATAGCCAGCCCTAGTCTATCCAACAGTATAATTGGGTAGCAGTGTGTTTAAGCCAGTGTCTCTCTATCTCAGGGACCTAAAACAAACAGCTGGAATGTTGGTGTTCAAGAGTCACTGTATAAGCTTAAATCTTTTTGTCTCATTGGAACTAAAACAAAACAGTTAAACCCATTCCCACTCAATAAAATTTTACACCAGTCCAAATTCAAAGAAGTTGCAGACGATAATTTTAAGTTAATGAAATATCTAAAATCTTTGTCTTTTTGGGCAGAAAACATTATGGATAATGAAGAAATTGCTTGTAACAGGCAATTTCTTCATTTTCCATAATGTTATCCAAATCTTCAATTTTGAGGGGCGTTAACTGAAGATAAAGTGGGTTAACGTTGTAACTACAGCTTGAATAAGCTGTAGTTATGAAGTTTAAGTAGGCAATTCAACAAAAATGCTTCATATAAATGGTGTTCAAAGTTACCGGTAACCTCAAGTCTAAGTGAATTATTTCATTTTTTGACTAAATATTTTATTGAAAGCCACTATTGGTCAATTGTTACAAAGTTATTTCTACAATTATCCACATTTAAAGTGTTTCTACTCTTAAGATAGTGAACTCACATTGATAGTTTACAACATAATTTCAAATATAGTTGAAATATGATCAAAATAAAAGTTTGCTGTGTTAACATCTACCCAATAGATGCTAAAGTCATGTCAAAAGCTTGCAATTTAAAAAATAAAAAGTCAAGACACGGATTACTCTGCTTATCTACTTGTCACCTTCAGTTGTGACCTTGAACTTGGGACTATCCAACAGACCTTTATGTACAACACTAGTACTCATCAAGGGGGACAAGTGTGAAATCCAACCATCAATATAGAAGATATACAGTCCAGACAATAATTGGACACATATATCCACCTAACCAAACAAGTATCCACACAACCACTCACACAAGATGGAGGTATTGGACACATACATCCACCTAACCAAACATTATCCACACAACCACTCACACAAGGTGGAGGTATTGGACACATACATCCACCTAACCAAACAAGTATCCACACAACCACTCACACAAGGTGGAGGTATTGGACACATACATCCACCTAACCAAACAAGTATCCACACAACCACTCACACAAGGTGGAGGTATTGGACACATACATCCACCTAACCAAACAAGTATCCACACAACCACTCACACAAGGTGGAGGTATTGGACACATACATCCACCTAACCAAACATTATCCACACAACCACTCACACAAGGTGGAGGTATTGGACACATACATCCACCTAACCAAACAAGTATCCACACAACCACTCACACAAGGTGGAGGTATTGGACACATACATCCACCTAACCAAACATTATCCACACAACCACTCACACAAGGTGGAGGTATTGGACACATACATCCACCTAACCAAACATTATCCACACAACCACTCACACAAGGTGGAGGTATTTGACACATACATCCACCTAACCAAACAAGTATCCACACAACCACTCACACAAGGTGGAGGTATTGGACACATACATCCACCTAACCAAACATTATCCACACAACCACTCACACAAGGTGGAGGTATTGGACACATACATCCACCTAACCAAACAAGTATCCACACAACCACTCACACAAGGTGGAGGTATTGGACACATACATCCACCTAACCAAACATTATCCACACAACCACTCACACAAGGTGGAGGTATTGGACACATACATCCACCTAACCAAACATTATCCACACAACCACTCACACAAGGTGGAGGTATTGGACACATACATCCACCTAACCAAACATTATCCACACAACCACTCACACAAGGTGGAGGTATTGGACACATACATCCACCTAACCAAACAAGTATCCACACAACCACTCACACAAGGTGGAGGTATTGGACACATACATCCACCTAACCAAACAAGTATCCACACAACCACTCACACAAGGTGGAGGTATTGGACACATATATCCACCTTACCAAACAAGTATCCACACAACCACTCACACAAGGTGGAGGTATTGGACACATACATCCACCTAACCAAACAAGTATCCACACAACCACTCACACAAGGTGGAGGTATTGGACACATACATCCACCTAACCAAACATTATCCACACAACCACTCACACAAGGTGGAGGTTATTCTATATGCCCTATGCCATTACATGACAGAGGTATAAAAAGAGTGAAAGCCAACCTTGAAACTGCAGCAGCTAATATACCAATGGTGGATTCTGGTGGAGGCATGGAGGAATGTCCTGGTTCTCCCTCTACAGACAGTTCTACATAAACTTGTCCTTTCTCTGAACTACCGATCCTGTAATTGGACAAAAAGACATGACCTCTTCATTACCAGACATTTTTTAAGATTGGTCCAAATCCAAAGAAGATGCAGATCACAATGTTCAGTTGATGAAATTTTAAAATCTTTGGTCTTTTTTGGTAGATACTATTGTGGAAATAGAGAGAATATTTTACCACAGCTTTTTTTCTGGGGGCTTCAAAAATGGGGTTGAGTGGTAATGGGTTAATGTATGATTCTAGTAAAAGCAAAGAATACATTTTTGTAGAGGGTTATCATACACAGTCATATGCAAAATATGTCTTCACAGTTTGTCATATGAATATTTCTAAGGATTTATTTCTTTGTTTTTATGTGTGCCTACAAGGGCATCATTTTAACAAACTTTTTTGAGGGACACCTGACAATGTCACTTCCAAATATTTTTTTCTCTGGGCCTTATCATTTATCACAAGAGAATTCCTAAGATTTCGTTCTTTGTTTTTCTGTAAAATAGAGTGATCCCAGGTAGAACCAAAAGAAGACACAGGGGCATTATATAAAACAACTTTTATAGATGGTCATCAGACAGACAAATGCAAAATATTGTAACGACCCTGGGGTACGGTGGTAGGGTAAACTGGACAGATTGCCGACCCAGGTCGCGCCGAACAGGGTAGAGACCTTTCCAGTAACAGGAACTATGGTAGAGTGAATGACTTAACAACACCGGATATCCATTATACTGACATAATTTAATGAACGAAATAGACGAATACACTTGCTTTTTCACACCTATCAAGCCGATCGGAAGTATGACACGCGACTACTGTATAAATAAACACTGTAACAAAAGGATAATTCGCGATGCCCTTCACCCATGGAGATCGGGAGTGTGTCCCTAAACGTTGAGACCTGGCTCAGTACCATGAAGGGTCCCCGCCCAACCCTAACGGAGTACGCCCACTCCTTGCGTGACCTTTATCATATCCAATGTACTGCCAGTCTTGCCTCCTCTCAATGACGCCCACAACTCTACAACTCGAA
Source organism: Fragum fragum (assembly GCA_946902895.1). Lineage (NCBI taxonomy): Eukaryota > Metazoa > Mollusca > Bivalvia > Cardiida > Cardiidae > Fragum > Fragum fragum. Next base: position 66,499,214 of record OX336371.1, on the reverse strand, counting down.
GTACCTCAGGTATCCACCTCCCCCCAACGCAAGATAACGAACTAAAATAATGTGTGGAAAACCAGTAACTGCGCCCTTTAAGTGCAGAATCGATTATTTCTAGGGTTCAAGATACTTACTTCATGTTGATTTTAACAATTTGATTGTTTAAATACAAGTGAAGCTGCGTTTAAATGGAATTACAAGTTTTATTTAGCCTTTTCTCTCAAGTCACCAACTTAAGGTTGTGGACCGGAACCGAGAAGTCGCTAGACTGCCAAACGAACCCCTATTTATAGGCTTCGGTTGGACGGTTGTCAAGGACTGTCCAGGAATTCTCACGCTTGATTGGTCCGCTGGTCACGGTTTCCAGGCAGAAGGATCTGTCCAGGAAGAGCACCAATCAAGCACGACTGTCCAGAAAATACGGATCTGTGATTGGCTAGACGCTTAAACTGTGACATAAGGATAAAATCCGAGCACCCATGGACCCAATGAAAGTAATGAAGGCTCTCAATTTCAAGTTTACAAAATGTTTCCTAATTAAGATTTACGATCCACAAGAGATATGATTCGGAATGATTACAAACACTGAGTATATTCTGTCATGGAAGTACAAATAACATTCACCACAATCCAATTGTGTGAATCAGGCCATAAAAATGGCGGATGACAGAATGTAAACAACGCTAATAAATGGTAATTCTTTCTTCATTTCGGACTTTTAACATTGTTGAATATCAACCAGCAATAGTGTTAAAGACTTAAAAGCACATAGAACTAGGTTTATTTGTGCTCATACTTCCGATTGGGACAACATAGGGCGCATGTCTTACTTTACATTAAAAGATCAATTACTCTTGCATCGGATCAAGCCGTTTTTATGATGACAAAATAACCCGACTTCGCCAAGTCAGGTATTCTTCACATCCCCCCGCCTTTCAAAAAGTTCGTCCCGAACTTAGAAAAAGCGGAGAAGATACACTGCAAGACCAAATGAATAAGAATTTCATAACTTAACATAAGTCACTTGAATATATAAAAATATTCCCTTAATATAAGGTATAATTAATGAAAATACAGATTTTGTATTCAAAGAATAGACATTGATCAGATATCATTACCCATAAATTATAAAGATCACAATCAATGATATTAACATACATATTGTCTGCCAAGTGCAAATAAAACAATCTTAAACTTAACTTTTGAAAGTTTTTTAAAACAAATATTGCATAGTAATATTAGGACACAGACAACATGCACCCTCCTAACTCTCCTAGACACTACATTACAATTTACAATTAGCATTAGTTTTCATCAACATCCCTAAATGACAAATAGGTTGTCTGAAATATACGTGAGCAACCAGCTTTATAACTTAATATAACTTGATTTGAACAGAAGATCATTTTACTACAAAGAGATTTCACTTTTAACCATCTTTGGAATAAAATAATACCGTACTATTGACTGGTCAGATAATATTATATAATGAGATACTAAATATCTCCAATGTGGAAGAATTCTTCTTCTGAAATAGCCTTTAAGTTTTGACCATTATTTACCGATAACGAATTGTATTAGTGACTTTGAAATGAAATCCTACTTAGTATAACACAATATATATATATATAGATATCCATATCAACTTTAAATGTATTCATAATTTGTCTTTCTATATTTGGTCAGTCAGGTAGAATTGGGAGGATTGTGTTCACTCAAACATGCTTTGCTCAAGAGAAGATGTGACCATTTCCTAGTGAATAACCAGTACTTGAACTTGCTCAAGAAGAAATGGTGTGAAGATAGAGACTAAGTCAATTTCAATTTTTCAGTTATCTGTGTACATGGAAGAGAGTTAACCTTTCCTGGAGCGTAACCAGTACTGTACTACTAACCTTGGTCATTCAGGTAGAGAGATGCCGCCTTTCAATTATTTACTTGCCACTTTTCTCACAAGTGGGCTTTTCTATCCAGAACGAAGATAAGGCATACCTTGTGCCATCCGGCAAAGTAGCCTCCTCCACCCTCTGGATACATAGCAAATTACTTGCTATGAATTTAACCTTTGGGTTAGCCACCCCGGCTTCGAGAGCTCTTGATTTCGCTTTATGCAGAGTCTCTGCAACCTCTCCACCTTTGTAAACCGAAGGTGCACCCAAAAAGAAAAAGTTTGGGTCATTTGCAAATTTATCATTTGCCCTCTCCTTCCCTTTGGCCATCTGAGTTTTCCCCACCACTTTCTTCACGACCTTTCTCTTACGTTTAAAACGGACCTGACTCTCCATGAGATTGACAATCGCATCAACCAACTCGCGCGTCCTCAGCTCATTCTTCTCCTTCTTTGTGGCAATTTCCTCCCATTCTTCCTCTGGTCTGTCCTCCTTGTCTTGTCCGTAGCCTGTCTTTGTGAAGTCTTGTCCGTCATCAGCCTCTGTCATCGTCTCACCTTGTCGGATGTCGGTCATCGTCTCACCTTGTCGGATGTCGGTCATCGTCTCACCTTGTCGGCTGTCTGTCATTGTCACGTCTTGTCGGTTGTCGGTCTCTGTCATTGTCATGTCCTGTCGGTTGTCGGTCTCAGTAATTGTCACGTCTTGTCAGTTGTCCGTCTCTGTCAGTGTCATGTCCTGTCGGTTGTCGGTCTCGGTAATTGTCGCGTCTTGTCGGTTGTCAGTCTCTGTCATTGTCATGTCCTGGTGGTTGTCGGTCTCAGTAGTTGCCAGGTCTTGTTGGTGGTTGGTCTCAGTCACCGATGAGTCCTGTCTGTTGTCAGTTACGGTCATCATCTTGTCCATTGTCCTGGTCTGTCTCTGTCCTGGGTCCTTCCATCATGTCTTCCTGTATCTGGCCTTCTTTCTTCATCTATCATCTCCTCTGTTGGAACGTGTTCCTCTTCCTCCACATCCTCCTCAACGGGGCAAACTTGGTATCTGTCTGTGTCTGGTGTTGGGATATCGTTGAAAAAATTAATTTCCTGAACACGGATTGGGGCAGGGAAGGCATGTTTTGTTGCCAAATGGCGCTCCAGTTCCTTCCCCCTACTCTTGGCAACAGAGTAGGGACAGAAGTCACACTGGATCTTTGCTCCATGTTTGTCTCTAAAGTGTCTCTTTAGACTGTCAAGCTTTTCGAACTTCCTCTTGCACGTTTGGCATTGAAATTGGCTTGGTACCAGTTTATATTTCATTGCAGGAAGTCTGCAAGAACTACAAGAAAAAGGGAACATGGTTTTGAGTTCAGTGAATAAGAAATAATTTCACTGAAGCTGTTTCTGTGACAAGAAACACCATCCAGATGTTAACTGAATGATTTATGTATTGAACCATGAAGAGAGGTTGCCCAAATATGGTTTCAGTTTGTTTACATGAACTACCTTAACCTTTGATTTAGCATTCTTTTGAATCTTGTAAGTTACGCCTAAATAATGCCTATTATTTTATAAGGCCCATCCCAGCGAAATTGCAATTTCGGGGATTTTCCCTTAACCCGTGTATACATCCGCAGCCAAACTGCGTCCTTAACTTTGAATTTTGGTAAAGTCATATTTCTGTCATAATTCTGCTTTTGTTTGGCACTTGCTTTGAGCAATTTCTCTCTTGCATATTCATGTGCAGATCTTAAGTTTTGTTTCAGATTGCTTAAATATTGGTTAACAGGCAGCTTTGAACTAATTTTACTGTCAGAAGAGGCACCAAATAGTAAATCCACTGGTAAATCTATGTCTCTACCAAACATGAGGAAATTAGGGGTAACACCAGTACTTTCATGTTCAGAGGACCGGTAAGCCATTAACATGAAAGGTAAAAGTTCATCCCAGTTTTTCTGTGAAGGGGCTATATACTTGCTAAGCATGTCTATAATAGTCCTATTAAAACGTTCTACTAGCCCATCACTCTGTGGATGAAATGGTCCTAGTTTTATCTATTTTGAGGTAACTACAAAGGGACTGGAAAAGTTCTGACTCAAATTGTCTCCCTTGATCAGTATGAATTTCCTTTGGTAAACCAAATCTAGTTATAAATTGTTCAACAAAATGTTTAGCAACTGTAGAAGCATCAATTGACCTTAAAGGGATGGCTTCTACCCATTTTGTGAAGAAGTCTGTGATAACTAGAATGTACTTTTTGCAAGAATTAGTTTCTGTAAGAGGTCCCAAAATGTCAATTTCTATACGCTCCAGTGGAATTCCTACATTATACGTCTTCATTTCAGCCTTAATTTTCTTAGGGAGCATTTTTCGTGCTTGGCATTCAAAACATTTACTACAATGCTGAATTATATCATCCTTATATCCAACCCAGTAAAAGCGACTGCGGACCCGTGCAATAGTCTTAGTAATTCCTAAATGTCCTGCACATACATTATTATGTAGAAGATTTAAAATCTCTATTTTCCAGTTTTCAGGTAAAACTAGTTGTAGTCTGCAATTTCCAGAGATTTCGTGCCATTCTCTGTATAAGACACTTTCTTTAATTTTCAATCTTTCCCATTGAGCAAATAGAAATTTACATTCTTTGCCCAAATGTGAAATATCGTTCCATGTTGGGCGAGAAAGACCCCGCTCCAACCAATCTATAACTGGTTTTAATATTACATCTGATCTCTGGCATTGGCTAATATCAGTTAAAGATTTACTTTTCAACCAATTGGATGCAGAGATAGTGTCCTCAAGGTCACCAGTGTCCATTGAGTCTGAGTCAGATCTCAAATTCATTTTACGAATCAATGTTGCTGTTTCTTCTTTCTTTTCTTTTTGAGCATTTTCAAAATTTTGTTTTTGCAGGCAATGGGAACAAGTGTCACATGGTAACCGAGACAATCCATCAGCATTACTGTTCAAGCGTCCAGCCCTGAACTGTACAGTGAGATCATAAACAACCACCTAGCTAATTGACCTTCAGGGTTCTTGAACCTAAATAACCATGATAAAGCCCCATGATCTGTCCTTACAACTACTTTGGACCCATAGAGGTAGTGATGAAAATGTTTCACACTATCTATTATGGCCAAAAGTTCCCTCGGAGTGATGCAGTAATTGGTTTCTGCTTTGGCCAAGGTCTTACTATAATAGGCTATGACACGCTCATGGCCATCTTGAATTTGAGACAAGACACCTGCAATTGCGCAAGAGGATGCATCTGTTGCGAGAATGTATGGTTGACCTAGAATTGGATAGGCTAAAATTGGGGCTGATGTTAGCAAGTTCTTTAGCCTATCAAAGGATTCCTGACACTTGCCATCCCAACCCTTAATTAGTTTACTACTTTTGTCACAAAGTTTATATAGAGGCCTGGCTATATTTGCAAATGACTGTACATAGCGCCGGTAATATGAGCAAAATCCTAAGAAACTTTTTAATTGCTTAACAGTTGTAGGTTCTCGCCAATTCTTAACTGCAGCAATTTTCTTGGGATCAGTGGAAACGCCTTCATTTGAAACGACATGACCTAAGAAAGTGACCTGTTGTTGGAAGAAATGGCATTTCTTGGGTGAAACTTTTAAACCAGCCTCTGACAGGCGGCTTAAGACTTTTCCCAATCTTTCTAAATGCTCATCAAACGTTTTTGAAAAAATGATGATGTCATCTAAGTAAAGCAGACAAATGGTCCATTGAAGACCGGCGAGCACATGTTCCATTAAACGTTGGAAGGTGGGGGGGCCATTACAGACTCCAAACGGTAAAACTTTAAAATGATGAAGGCCGGAGAACAAATAAAAGGCTGTTTTAGGTGCATCCTCAGGGTCCATTGCCACTTGCCAGTACCCTTTTTGCAAATCTATGACCGAGAACCATTCTGTACCCCTCAAAGAATCAAAACAGTCATTGATGTTTGGTAGGGGGTACGAATCTTTTATAGTAACAGCATTTATCGCTCGGAAATCAATACAAAATCTTGTCTCGCCCGATTTTTTTGTCGTTAGACAAATTGGGCTGGCCCAGGGGCTTGTTGAAGGCTCAATGATATTGTGCTCCAGCATCGCCTTAATTTCTTTCTCAGCGATTTGCCGTTTATTGAGAGGTAATCGCCTCATTGGTTGTTTAATGGGTTTACTGTCTCCAGTATCAATTTTATGCTTGACAATATTTGTTTGCCCAAGGTCAAATTTGGATTTTGCAAAAACGTTTTGGTGCTTCAATAAAAGATTGTGAAACAATGTCCTTTGAGGTTCATTCAAATTTGAGGTATTAGAGTCCCGGACTGCATGCAAATGCTCAGGCAAAGTTTCCAAATGATTCTGTGAACTTTGGCTTATACTCCTAATCAAACCCTTATCAGGCGGCACACTATTAGTAGAATTTATGTTCACTGGGGAAATGCATTCAACCAATTCTGCCAAAGCAGCAGTAGTTTTTGGGTGAAAGGTTTGAGTCTCCCCAGACAAATTAATTAACCTTAATGGTACTGTATCACGTGAAGGATTTATAATTGCTCTAGCCACCAAAACACCTTTCTTGGCCAATGCAGAATCAGGATTGATTTCAAGCAAGGCAGAATGGCAAAGGTTGGGTTTCTTCATACCCACAACACAGGCATTTACCATTCTTTCTGTCCCAGGATGAATAACAACTCTTGATTCTAGGCAGATTCTGAATATCGAGTTAAGCTCACTTTCTAACTTACATTTTACAGGCCTACCATTAATTTTAACACTATCATCTCCCAAGTTCAAGTGAAAATGATTCATTTTCATGAAATCTCTGCCTAAGATAACGAGAACTTCAATATTTGCTATTACAACATTGTGAACAAAGAGTTGCTTTGTTTCACAAATAGTGATAGGTAGGACGACTTGACCAGCTGCACCAGATTGCTCGCCATTTGACATTCTCAAATTACTAACGCAGTCATTTACCAAAGGTTTCATTGAATTGGGTATTTTTTCAAAAATGCTCGTATTCATGACAGTGATTGTACTGCCCGAATCTAAAAGAGCCTGCGTTTCCACCCCGTGAATACTTATATCTATAAACATCCCGTCTCCCTTCGATTCGTTATTCAAAGAACTTGAAAAATTAGTTATTACGGGTCTTTTGCTTTCAAATTGAGTAGCTGAAACTTGACCCTCAGTATCAGCTACTATTAGTTTCCCTGATTTAATACACCAGTTTGCGACTGAGCAGTGTTTCGTTTAACTTTCAATGGACAGTTTTTAGCAATATGTCCCTGAACGTCGCAATTAAAGCACACTCGGTACTCGACGAATCTTGACGAATTCGCACCGGTGTTACTCCTACGATTAGAAGGGCTGTTTGTTTGTCCCTTCTTATTACGGTCTGAACCAACGTTGATGTCCCGGAGTTTACCGAGTATCTGGTCTAGTTTTTGGTCATGATCCTGGAATTTGTTTTCGAAGTGTGCAATATCATTGCAACTTTCACTTTGAATAAGTCGTGTGAATTTGTTTTGACGCGAATTCAATGTCTTCTCGATTTTTAGACCAGCGCGCACAGCCTCGTCGACAGATCTAGGCTCTCTCACTTCTATGAAAGCGCGCAGCGAAGCGTTGTTGATCGAGTCCAAAAAATGGTTTACAGCTAAATCTTCCCGAACGTCTTCGGGAATACGCTTTCCGAGATAGCCTCTTAATCTCATCCCCCAGTTCAACTAGGCTTTCGGATGATTTCCTAAGCCTCTGTCGCAACTTTTCACAGGCCATAGCAGTCTGTTCACCAGGCTGAAATCTAGCCCTTAACTTGTCTACTAAATTGTCATAGTCATTTCGATCCATTACCGACATATCGTATAACACTGAGATGGCGGGGCCTCTCAAACGAGTGCATAATTGTCGGGCCATAGTTTGTGGGCCCCAACAATTTTCCTCAGCTGCAATTTCGAACTGAATTAGATAGTCGTCAATATCTTCAGATCCGTCGAACGGTGCTACCTTACAAAAGCCGGTATGGTTCCTAAGATTTCGAGAATCATACGGGAAAATATCATTTCCATTCTCGGAATGTCTATTCCTATAGGTTTGTCCATTCCGGGTATACGGGACATTCTCCGATAAATGATATCCTGGAGAATTCGACCGTGAACGCGGGCGTGCGGTCTGAAATGGATTGTTTCTAGAAACCCTGTTTGGATCTATTTCTGCCCTCGGGAATGACCAGGACTCGTCCATCCTGTTCTGATTTCGATCTCGTGGTAAATTATAATTATGATCGTAGCGAATCGGACTGGGACGGTATCTAGACTGTTTTGCCCTAAGAGACGAATTTTCTGCCCGTAATGCGGCGATTTCGAGTCTTAACTTTTGCTCACGTGATGGCGATCCATTTAGATCCGAATCCTCGCTATATTCGGACGGATCTCTTCCTCTGTGCGAATCAATGGAAGAGGTCTGGACAGTTACAAAACTATCATCGGGGAAGGTCGGGACTCCGGTTCCGATCGTAACATTGTGTCCAGTGCTACGACCCTCCCCGTCATGCTGGTAAAAAGGATTCGCTGCATCCGTATGGTTCAAATTGTTAGAAGCCATTGTGCACGAGTTAAGTTCTTGGAAATACAAGTGTACAAATTTTATTTATTTATTGAATACAACACACAGGATAAAGGGATTATTCTGCACTTAAAGGCTCTTTCAATAAGCGAAAAATTGATAATCTGTCTACTTCCAATCTATAACACAATAATTCAACGTATCTCACATAATTTCTCCCGTATTCGACCTATCTATTCTACAAAAAAAAATAATGTCTTTAAGGTGCAATGAGTATTCCTATGAATGGGCCCTGTTTCATAGGAACAATTGCAGCTTAATAATGACTAAAACAACCAATTTAAATAACAACTGGCAAAGATCCCACCGCTGCCACCAAAATATCTGTAACAACCCTGGGGTACGGTGGTAGGGTAAACTGGACAGATTGCCGACCCAGGTCGCGCCGAACGGGGTAGAGACCTTTCCAGTAACAGGAACTATGGTAGAGTGAATGACTTAACAACACCGGATATCCATTATACTGACATAATTTAATGAACGAAATAGACAAATACACTTGCTTTTTCACACCTATCAAGCCGATCGGAAGTATGACACGCGACTACTGTATAAATAAACACTGTAACAAAAGGATAATTCGCGTTGCCCTTCACCCATGGAGATCGCGAGTGTGTCCCTAAACGTCGAGACCTGGCTCAGTACCATGAAGGGTGCCCGCCCAACCCTAACGGAGTACGCCCACTCCTTGTGTGACCTTTATCATATCCAATGTACTGCCAGTCTTGTCTCCTCTCAATGACGCCCACAACTCTACGACTCGAAGTACCTCAGGTATCCACCTCCCCCTAACGCAAGATAACGAAGTAAAATAATGTGTGGAAAACCAGTAAGTGCGCGCTTTAAGTGCAGAAACGATTATTTCTAGGGTTCAAGATACTCACTTCATGTTGATTTTAACAATTTGATTGTTTAAATACAAGTGAAGCTGCGTTTAAATGGAATTACAAGTTTTATTTAGCCTTTTCTCTCAAGTCACCAACTTAAGGTTGTGGACCGGAACCGAGAAGTCGCTAGACTGCCAAACGAACCCCTATTTATAGGCTTCGGTTGGACGGTTGTCAAGGACTGTCCAGGAATTCTCACGCTTGATTGGTCCGCTGGTCACGGTTTCCAGGCAGAAGAATCTGTCCAGGAAGAGCACCAATCAAGCACGACTGTCCAGAAAATACGGATCTGTGATTGGCTAGACGCTTAAACTGTGACATAAGGATAAAATCCGAGCACCCATGGACCGAATGAAAGTAATGAAGGCTCTCAATTTCAAGTTTACAAAATGTTTCCTAATTAAGATTTACGATCCACAAGAGATATGATTCGGAATGATTACAAACACTGAGTATATTCTGTCATGGAAGTACAAATAACATTCACCACAATCCAATTGTGTGAATCAGGCCATAAAAATGGGGGATGACAGAATGTAAACAACGCTAATAAATGGTAATTCTTTCTTCATTTCGGACTTTTAACATTGTTGAATATCAACCAGCAATAGTGTTAAAGACTTAAAAGCACATAGAACTAGGTTTATTTGTGCTCATACTTCCGATTGGGACAACACAGGGCGCATGTCTTACTTTACATTAAAAGATCAATTACTCTTGCATCGGATCAAGCCGTTTTTATGATGACAAAATAACCCGACTTCGCCAAGTCAGGTATTCTTCAATATAGAACCTCTAAGCCATGTACTTTCTCACAAAACTTTATTTTAAAATATCTTTTAACTGTCTTCTCTTTTTTTGCCATAGTAACTAGACTTTTTTAAAAAAATTTCCCTTTAAACAAGTTGGTATAGCTTCACCATGGTAAGATCCCTGCAAATTGGCCCAGATGTTAAGGAGAAGATTTCTTAAAGAGAGACAACTGGAAGATATATGAATTTCCAGTGATCACAATAGCTCACTTTGAGCTTAGGTAAGCTTAAAACAATAACAAATTTTGATTCTCTCAAAATTTCTGGAATCTTGCAACAGTCAAACCTGGGTCCTGCTACCCTTTTTTCCCCCTAAAAACAGGCTTTATTTAAAAATATGTTCATCATTTATACAAGCAAGTTTGGCTGATAATGGGTTTGAATGCATCTCAAAGATAATCTGGTGATTTCAATTGAAGCATCTGCAAACTCATAAGGTTTCAACACTTGGATACATATATATGAGTCGTTTCTTTTTTTTAATTTCAACAAAAAGTCTGAGCTGAGAGATTTAAAGACATCATTTCAATCAGAACAAGAAAATCATGACCATCCTCTATCACTCACCATCTCCTTGACTACAGAGACATCACATGGAGTTGGTAGAGGGGCTATATACCATGAGATAATATTTGCAGAGCCAAAATATAACCTAATGGTCACCATAAAAAAACTTGAAGAATCACCAAAATATTTAAGTAAGGGCAGGGCCAAAATATGACCCAACTGCATCATATGAAAAAAAAAACTTGGTAGAAGTCCCTTAGGAGATGGTGTATACCAAATACCACAGATCTAGACCTTAAGATATATTTTAAAAGGTTTAAGGATTTTTGGCCTTTTTGTTGTCATGGCAACTGAAGAGCTGTATGGACTATTATATGAAGAACAGTATCACATTTACTCTATGTCCAGACTTACAAGGCTACCTGATCCTTCATTCCTGGTACGATATGATTGGTTAAAGTAAGTCCCTCATCCAGAATAAACTCTATAGTCCGAACTCCTCTCTCCCAGAGTACATTACTGAGAGATAAGGCTCCATCTTCTCCTGTAACCTGTAACACAGAAACAATAGGATTGGTCAGAGTGAGTTTCATATCCACAGTTAATTCCTTGTTTCAAATACTCATTCCATGAACCCATTACAAGGCAACGAAATTTTAACTGTAACAAAATTAAAAGAAAGAGCAGACAATATTTTCAATTTTGTAATAATTTTTTTTTCATTATCATCCACAATGTATTTCAACGTTTGTTTCTTTAGGATCAAGAGAAAGTAGATATGATCAGTAATGGGTTCAATATATTTTGAGAAAAAGGTTTCACATTTCATTTTATGTCACAGAGAAGAGAAAGCATGACCTCTCTTGCAAGGTGAGTTCTCTTATGATGAAGCTAAATGGTCAACTTATATGAGAATTCTCATAATAATTACATCTGCTAAATGGAAGATAATCAATTAAAACTTAGAATTGAAGAGCTTTACATTCTTTTGTGCACCCATTGCCATACTACAGATGTTTTTTGAAGTACAAGAAAGTTGTTAAAAGAATATTGAGCTCACCAATTATTTGACCTTGAGTTGTGACCTTGACCTATCTAAGAATTTGTTTCAAGAGGTAAATCTACTAATGATGGGGAATAAGTATCCTAAACCATTTTGAAATCCATAAACAAATGTAGGAAATATGCTCCAGAGAATCTCAAGATGAGGGTTTGACTATAAGCTCCACCCTTGACCTTTGAGCTATCTGAAAGTCTGTTTCAAGTGGCAGATTTCTAATGACAGAGAATAATTGTGTCAAGTTATTTTGAAATCCATTAAAAACACAGGAGTTATGACCCAGATAAATTTGAACAGACTGAAACACTAACACATTAAAGCATATACATCGACTTGTAATAATGACAACTATTTTTTGCTTACAGCAAGCAGTATTAACAACAAAACTGTTTGCTATGCAAGAAAAAGAAGGTGCAACTTAACTTTCTTTCAGACAAGCTATTCTTAATCTTGTCTAGAATAGAAAAGTTATCAAGCAAGTGATTTTCTTTGATATATGTTGATCTTAAACTTGTCCAAAACTCACTTAATAACATTTATTTCATTAGCCTGTCTGAACAAAAATCTCATTACAACATTACAACTTTGGTTACCTGTTTGTGGTTGGCTATACATGTGCATACATATTGTTACAAACTCAACAATTACCAGATGGCAAAAATTTAGACTGGTCCAAAATGAAAGAAGCTACAGACAACAATTTAAGGTTGTTTGAACTTTAAAATGTTTTGTCTTTTTGGAAAGAAAACATTGTGGATAATGAAGAAATTGCTTGATAAAAGAAATATCTACATTTTTCACAATGTTTTCCAAAGTTTTTTTCTTAAGGGGTGTAAAAAGGATGGATTGTATGGTAATGAGTTAAGGAACCCTGTACCTACCTCCTCATCATGACCAAATGCCACATAAAATCCCTGTACCTACCTCCTCATCATGACCAAATGCCACATAAAATCCCTGTACCTACCTCCTCATCATGACCAAATGCCACATAAAATCCCTGTACTTACCTCCTCATCATGACCAAATGCCACATAAAATCCCTGTACCAACCTCCTCATCATGACAAAATGCCACATAAAATCCCTGTACCTACCTCCTCATCATGACCAAATGCCACATAAAATCCCCGATCAGGCTGCTGACCACTCGCGATCAAAAACTCCATCGCTTCTAAAATACCCTACAATTACACATGTACAACACATTACCAGACGGCAGTGTTTTTAAGTGGTCCATATTGAAAGGAGTTGCAGATGGCAAATTAAAGTTGAAGGAATTTTAGATTTCTTCAACTTTCTTGGTAGAAAACATTGTTTAAAATGAAGAAATTGCAAGTTACAAGCAATTTCTTCATTTTACACAATGTTTGTCCAATTGTATTTCTTGAGGGGAGTCCAAAAGTGTCATTGTGTGGGAATGGGTTAAGTAAACTGGACAGATATAAAGTTGTTGGTGTTTAACCCATTACCACAAAACAAAATATTGGCCTAATAAAAGATGAATGGTGTACAAACAATGTCACATAGGTGAAATTTCAAAAATCTTTCCCTTTTATCTAGAAAAACTTGTGGACAATGAAGTAATTGCCTGTAACAATTAAGAAAGTCTTCTTTATCCAAAATGTTTTCTACCCCTAGAGACAAAGAATTTTCAAATTCCATCAACCAAAAATTATAGTCTGCAACAGTTTTGAATTTAGATCAGTCTAGAATTTTTCGTCTGGTACTGGGTTAAACTATCAAATTTACACATGATTCCCCATTTTTTTGTTGTTAAGAGCCCTTTAAAATGACAAGCCCCGAAAGAGCCATAACTCTGTGAAAGTCATTGGACAAAAACAGGCTAAATACATCTCTGCTTGATACTGAGTCTATCTGTGAAGCTTGAGGCAAATCCATCCAGAAGTTGGTGAGGAAATGAGAGAACAAGACAAGAGAGCCAAGATAGCCCTAGATGGCTCACCTTGATTCTTTATTAACAAAGGAAAGCAGATCTTATTTGTGAAGAAACAAGAAGTACATAAAGCTTAGTAAACTAAAAATTATCAAAGATTTGGTCTTCTTTTTTCAGTTTCCTATGGAACCATTTCATTTTTTCAACAGAATTAATCCTTATAATCCAACCAACATTCTGACAAAGTTTCTTGAAGATTTGACCATAAGGTCTCTATAGTGAAACAATAAAGTTGTCATTATTGTCCCTTTTCCCTATTTTCAAATAGAACATTCCCATGTTCTATAGTCTTAATCCTTTGATCTGATAAATATACTGACCAGTTTTTATAGAGATTGAGCCACAATGGTATACACACTCTTGATTATTTGATCAGTACCATCACAACAAACATTGAAGGATCATAAAAGCTAACCATGAGTATGTTGTACTCAGATGAGCTGAAATAGCTACAGACCAACTGACAGAAGACAGGTGGACAGACTGACAAGCTGACTCCTTATTATATATATATCCCAAAATAGTTTTTTGATTGTATAACCTATTCCCACACAATGACACTTTTAGATGCCCTTGATGAAAAGGCTTAGAAAACATTGTGAAAAATGAAGAAATTGCTTGTTACAAGCAATTTCTTCATTTTCCAAAATGCTTTCTACCTCAAAAGTTAAAGAATTTTAAAATTTCATAAACTTGAAATTGCTGTATGCAGCTTCTTTCAATTTGGACCAGTCTAAAGTTTTGTCGTCTGATAATGGGATAATTTTCTAACTTGCCATAATTCCTTGTTTGAAATCGATAGTCCCTCTGGCATATATAAAACCATCCTTGATTTCTGCCCCAAAGGTAGGTAACTCCCACTTGTCATCTTCAGCTGGAACAACATCTAGATGAGCCATCAATAGATAGGGAGTTAATGAAGAGTTCTTCCCCTTGACATGATACAACAGACTGTAGTTGGAAACAACCTCATATTGTATGAATTCTGAAGAATGAATTGATGGAAATGCTGAAAATACAGTAAAGTGATTTAAAACAAAAAGTCATTTTTGTATTTATCACATTTCAGTAATTTACGTAATTTCATGAGATTTTTGTAAATATGACTTGTTTAACTATTCCCTCACAATCCAGCATTTTTATGCCCCTCAAGAAAAAGGTTTTTGAAAACATCGTAGAAAATAAAAAAATTGTTGGAATGATCTAAAATTATATCTGATGAAAATGGGTTAACCTATTACCACTCGCAAATACTTCAGTCCATGTGCTATTGCTTGGCCTTGCCAACAGATCATCAGAAAGAGGGCTTCAATATCGCAGCTAGGATACATAGGCAGCATGGATGACATATACCTTGATTTCATACCATCTATCTACAATACTTTAACCCTTATCAGACAAAATTTTTGTCTGGTCCAAATTGGAAGGAGTTGCAGAAGACAATTTAAACTTTGTGAATTTTTTCAAATTTCTGTAAAGAAAACATTGTGTTAAATGAAGAAATTGCTTGTCACAAGTAATTTCTTCATTTTACACAATATTTTCCCAATTGCTTTTCTAGAAGGGTGTCAAAAGGTGTCATTGTATCAGAATGGGTTAAGAAAGCATTTGAGTAACTTTGGTCTCGTCAAGAAGAAAAGGAATCAAATATATATTGTGCCAGGGATCGACACTAACTTTGCAGGAATCCATACCTATTACTTCAGGGTTTCCTCCAGATAATCAGGGATCCCTCCTTGATATACATTAATTCATTCACACACAATGCTGCCCTTCTTAGGACAAGTTGGGGTCCACATTGTAAAATATCTATAATCTTTTAAGATATCAAAATTAAAACCAACCTTTTAATTGTTTGATTTTGATGAAGTACATAACCCGCAGGTCATGGGTAGTATATAAAGCAATAGCAGACCAGAAATGGTTCATCGACTATTTTTAAGTTCATATCCATGTACTGACATTGATTGCTTACAACCTTCACATTGTGATTATCTGGACAATCTCAGAATCAGATTTATCGTACAGTTTACTCAAAGCTAGGTAGTGACACTATAGCTGCTATATTGTAGCCCTTTTTCTGATAATCTAAAGGCTCACCCACTAATTATCAGAAAGAGTCCTAGAGGGCTACAATATTGAAGCTAGTGACATCCATTCCCACACAATCTTGCTTATTTAGAAGAAAAAAACTTTGGAAAACAAGCAATTTCTTCATTGTCAATTATGTTTTTCTCCCTAAGAGACAAATATTAACCAAACTCCACCAAGTTGAAATTGTCGTTGGTATGTCCTTTGGATTTTGACCAGTCTAAGATTTTGTCGTATGGTAATTGGTTAAGAAGACAAAATTTCTCCTTCTTCCAATGTTTCCTCTAGATTTTAGACATTCCACCCTGATCTTTAACAGCAGTACCTGAGTTTGACTAAACTTACATTTCAGTATAAAGTTGACAAGTTGACCCAGCTCAGCTCTGTTATAATCATGCGGCTCCCTGCTGACAGTCTGAAATCTTAGTGCCGTGCGAAATCTTTGTACCACCCCTTCATCTGCAGGTATGAAGTCTAAGTCGGATTTTTTACATTCCAACACGTCAGCTTGCTTCACATGCAGTGTAAATGTACGAATGATCACAACTACAGTCAAAATACTAACTGTGGAGATAACTAGAGTGCCGATTTTAGCGAGAAACCACATTCTGTATGTACTTTCGGTTTGTTATGTTTTGCTCTGGTACCCATCTGCGCTGGTTTTCAGTACAAAGGGAGAGAACTAATAAAGACATCCGAAAATAGCATAAAACGAGTTTCCCCCCCGAAACACAAATCTCGCGCGACGAATAAACCAGTAAGTGAATCCATCACCAAGGAAATAAAAATAAGTAAAAATAAATTAAATCAATAAATTGATTTATCAGTCAATTAGCCAATCAAACAACAAATTGGATATTGTAGAACTACGTGGAGACCAAAAGCTCGTTACTTCAGCTGTAGTTACGGGGTTTGGTCTCACAGATAGCAGTCGGAGTGTAACCCGCAAATAAATATTCATCTCCGTCAAGATTCGAACCAGGGACCTCTCCGTCCCGAAGCAAGCGCTCTACCACGTCGCTATAAAAGCTAGCTTGGACGGTAAGGCAGTATAAGCACCCCTTATACACTACCCGGCTACAGGAGTGTTTAATGAAATTGTATCTTTCTCGATTAAATATCAGTTAATCAACAAGTCTAAATTTGTACCACCGTGTAGCGAAGAGTTCACCAGGATCATTCAACACCAAAAATTGCTTCTTAGACCACGAATCGAATGAATTGACCAAATATATTCACATTTTTTACATACGGATTCACCGACCCTGGCCCCATTTTTAAGATGACCCTCATTTCGTACCTATGATTATAGCGATTCTCGGAAAATTAGCCGATGTTCGAACTTGGCTATAAGAAGGTAAATATGGAGACAATCTCAATTTCACCGACTGTTAATTGAAGATCGATAACACGTTTCCAGAAAACAAACCTGCAAAATTTATGACCAATCAGAATTGTTTACATGCCCGAACTTTCCCTTGACAAAATGCTGACAGATGGCGCGAAAGTGATTTACTTCCCTCATTCCAGCCTAAATAATTCATTTCGTTTGGAAATTCAATACAAATTTGGTTGAATCGGAAAAAGAATCCCAAATCAGATAAGTTTTAACCCCCTTTACAAACATCACTAATCGGCCATTGATATTGTATCAAAATTAGCGTAACAAATTAAATCAACATGCACTTTCGTACGAAAAATAATCATATTAAAAATCAAGCAAAAAATGAAAGAAGAGGACCATGGACCACAGTGCGCTCACCCGAGACAAAGGTTTTTTTTCCTTTTATAGTCAAATTCCATGTGAAGGCTAGGATTATAATACAAGTGGGCAAAACCATATTTCATAAAGTTGCTTTGTACCTGGGGATCCAAAAGTCAACATTTTAGCAATGTTCATTTAGTTATTGTGAAAGAGGACCATCTTAGGTACATTTCTGCTATATTTGGTTCAAAATGGCCTAATGGTTGGGAGTAGATGACGTTTTAAATCCTTCTTGTTTCGATATAGGCCCATCCCATGGAGCTTCGCACCTTGGCACATGACGTTTTTATTGTTAACAATTTAGGAAGAGGTCAACATACTGATTTTTTATGCAAACTATCAAGGATATATACGGCTCAGGAGGAGAAGTTAATTAAATATCTTCTTAAATTTTCACAAGATCTTTCTAAATTTTGTCACCATAGCAACCAGACTTTTCACCAGATCTCTGTTCTTTAGCTATAGCGAAAGAGGACCACTTATAGAACATTTCTGACATATTTGGTTCAAATCTGCCCGATGGTTTGGGAGGACATGTCTTTTAAAAATCCCTTTTTATTACTATATAAAAACATCACTGGGTCTCCACCCTGGGGACACGAGAGACATAATTTTAGCCTTTTTGAAAGTGGTCAATATACTGATGTTGAATGCAAAATATCAAGCTTGAAGGCCTCCAGGGTCAGGAGGAAAAGACTTTTCAAGATTTGTTTTAAAAGTTTTACTGTGTTGCCATGGCAACCGGAATTTTCATCGGATTTAAACCACCTAATGAAATTCCTGTCAAATTTTGGTGAAATTGGCCCATAGGTTAGAAAGAAGAACTTGTTGACGGACGACAGACGACGGACGGATGGCGGGCGAATTCTGATCGCAATATCCCACGTGACCATTTTGTGCTCAGATTGATTGATTGATTGAATGGGGTTTAACGCCGCTTTCAACTATCTTTCAGTTATGTCGCGGCGGCTGGAGCACCTAACAATGGATTCCTGGTATTTCTCACACCAGTACTACCATTACATCCTTTCCTAGCCTCCAGCTGCTATCCCACATAGGTCTACGATTGTCCACCCATTGGTGAAAGACAAAGATTCGGAAAGGATGAGTGCCGCCGTCGGGGATCGAACCCGGGACCTCTATATTGACAGTCCGACGCGCTACCAACTACTACCGACGGCGGCCTTTTTGCTCAGGGGGTCGTTTCACTAAACTGCGTACGCAAGGAATTTTCGTAAATATTTGCGTACGCAACGAGAAATTGCGTACGGCCGTTTCACTAATCTTCCAAAATTTACGATTTTGCGTAAATCTTGCGTAAATGTACGCAAGGGGTGGGCTTGCGTAAATCCGGAAAATTAGCGTAAATTTTCAAATGTCATGGCGGACAACTTTTCGCGAACGCTCGATTCAAGATTTCTTTTGACATTATTGAAAGCTGCACCTGTGAAGAAGGCCATTGAAATGTACCTAACTCGCTCAAAAGTGTTTAGCTACAAGATGAAACGAAAAATAATGGACACATCGATAAAGGTAAGAAAAATATGTAAGGTAGTGAGTTCTTGAGAGCATTCGTCCCTTTCTAAGGTCGAACACCTCCTATTGCTATGACACGGTTTAAACTTTTATCGAATGTGTAAAAGAGTTTACACATTTAATCAATGACGACAACTTGTTGTTGATTTGTCAACATGTTTAGACAATGGGCGACAATAATTACATAATTTTTTTAGCATCGATATCGTAAGTTTTTGATGCGTTCTTATCTACAACTCATCTCCTTAAACCTAACATGGGTTTATCTATATAAAAAGAGAAACATTTCAAAACATTATGGCAATCGGAGAAATATTTCATTGACTGATTTCCAGGGTTTGCTCAAGAGATGTGGGTTGAGGAGGTGGGTGAAACTGTATTTAGTGCCCCCCCATTACTAATTTCCAATGTAAGGGTTTTCCTTCAGTACAGAGCATTACAATAATGCTGGATTAAATTGTTGCTAAGAAACTGGTCATGTGGCTATGTCCATTTACAAGGCATTTTAAGTTCAAACTTAATACAAGTAAGTGATACCCAGGATGCTCAAGAGATAAGTGAACTTTACTTTGATAAAGCCAAAAGATGGTTCAAAACTGCATAAAAACCCACTCAGACAGTCACAAGTAAAAGGCTATCATGATTTTTCTCTCAATATAATTCTGGCACAGAAAATTACACATTAAAACCGAATTGCTAGGATTACA
The DNA here is from genome assembly GCA_946902895.1 of Fragum fragum. Lineage (NCBI taxonomy): Eukaryota > Metazoa > Mollusca > Bivalvia > Cardiida > Cardiidae > Fragum > Fragum fragum. The sequence continues at coordinate 66,479,403 of OX336371.1, read as the reverse complement.
GTTATAAGCAGATAGTTTATCACACTGTTATGTACCTGACAGTTTGTTTTATTATATAATCCTTTGCAAAAAAAAAGTAAATGCATCCTGCGATATGCATAGAAATCATATTGCATTATGGTTTGGCACAAACTTCAACAACTTTTCAGTTATTCTTATTTTTTGGAATATAATATTGCACAGAAATCATTTTGAATTGCATGATTGCAGGGTTTTCAATAACTATTGGGACAACAGATATAATTTGGAAACCAACAGATTGTCGGGGGTCAAGGGGGCCACATTAGGCCCCTTGTAGGTCCAGGGCAACGCCCTGGTAGGGGGCCCAGGGGGGCGAAGCCCCCCCCGACCGAAAAAGAATTAAGGTATTTCTCAATCCATTTGAAGAGTTCTCCTTAGTGTTTTACATTGCAGATTTTCTTATATATCATAATTCTTATGATGTTTTAGTTTTGTACAAATGAGGCAGTATAACCTTACCATGTTTCTCTAATACATTTTTTTGTATTTTCATTATTATTATAACAAATTATTGCCTGAATATGTGCAATTTGAATGACTGTTAAATTTCCTCACAAATGAATAATTTTGTATTTGTAATACTTATACTTAATAAATAATCAATATTAAATCGATTATACACGAAATGAAATTGGGGCCGAGATATACGTTGGGCCGACTTTCCGATGGGTCGAGTTGACCTGTCACCGTCTATAAGACGCATTAATTGACCAAAATTACACTAAAACGCAAAACTATACGTTTAAAAGCTCATAAATTATTGTATGTCAAATTATTCTTATCGAAATCATTGTCTTTTTTAATGCAAAGTCGAAGAAACCACGATTGTCTTCAGTAGAGACTTTTTTCTTTTTAGTTTGGCGTCCATGTTTACCAACATGTGAAATCAATTTCGTATCGTTGTATATGATTGGATGACTGGCTTAAAGTATCCAATGATAGGCCTCGTAACATGGATACGCAAATTAGACGGGTTTCACGGTGAATAAACCGGTGGTGGGGTAAAATCTCACCAGTGTCGCGGTAAAACTTCTATGGCATTAAAGCTTTATTTTGTAAACAAAAAGTGACTGACATTTCTAAATTCCGGCGAAAACAAGCGATCAAAAGTTGATTTCAACCGATGTTTTAGATCGGCAATCGGTTATTAATGAAAACCCTGTGATTGTATTGTGTTAAAAACCAAATTTAATAGTTTTTCAGCTATATCATTGTGGCAGGTGTACCTAACCAGAATAGAGACCACTGCATTTTTGAACTGAGCTAGCTCAACTTAGCAGTCATCTTAGTTATATCATTTAGGATGTTACACATAACCATTTATTTCGACCACAACTACTATCATGAAACAGAGCCACTTGCTGGTCATTCACTTAGACATATTACTTACTATTTCAATTATATGCCCTTTGCTGAGAGACAAATAACACTTGTCAAAATGACTTTTGTGATGTAATAAATATTGTCTAAGCTGTGGCTAAAACCTATGACTTCAGGATTGAGACCACAACATTTTGTGAATGCACTAACTGAGCTTTCTAAATCATATTGAAACAAGGAGACAATTTTCTTCTATGAAATAATTTCTTCTATTCTCACAATCATTTTCAACTTTGAAAGATAGTATATCTAACAGTCTTAGCTGTGATCCACCATTTTCCCCAATTTGGAAAGTATTATAAAGCATCTTCTCTCCTGAACATGAATTAATTACTAAAATCATATAAACCAATTACAAGATGACAATATTTAGGACTGGTCCATATTGAAATATGTTGAAGATAGATCATATTTCAAAGGACATTTAATTTGGAAAGTAAGAGCTAAATATGGTTGAAGACAATGTGTTAATTGTCGAATTGGTAGTTACAAGAAATTTCTTCTTTTCCCACAAGGTTTTCCTTAACCATTTTCTTAAGGGTGTCAAATGGTGGGATTGTTTGTTAAGGGGTTAACCCATTACCACACAATAAATTTCACACCAGTCCAATTTAAAGAAATTGCAGACAACAATATTAAATTGATTAAATCTTAAAAATCTTTATCTTTTAGGGTAGAAAACATTAAGAAATTGCTGGTAACAAGCAAATTATTCATTATCTGGAATCTATTAAAAAACGTTCATATTGAGGGGAATTTAAAGGCGTCATTGTGGTTTAGTGAAAATTTTCAATAGGTGAATTGAATGGAAGTCTTGACCCAATGACTCCATTATGTCATTTTCCGCAGTGATTTTAGCTGTCTGTCATGTATTTTGTTGTTGTCTAAAATGTTCAGAAATTATTTACAAAACTGATGAGGGATTCTTTGTTTTGTTTACACTAAATTCTTTTTTCCATTTTTACCTCAAAATGCACAATTAAATTGAGATATGTTAGATGTGATAAATGACATTGCCCTTCTCTTTTTTGAGTTGAAAGTAATATTCATATTCTATCATATTTTGCAGGAAGCTGTGTCAAATGTCAGTTTGAATCCAGGGAGAATAATAAAAGTTGGACCATGAGACGGCAAAATGTCCAATCAAAGACTTTATCATTATGAAGGGGTTTTCTTCCCAAATGGTATATGCCTATATTTGTAAAATAATTACAAAATATAATTCAAGTTGTATCAATGATTTTAACTTACCATTGGTTAATGAGTAAGATTTCATTTTTGAAAACATTATGACTGTCCAAAATCAAAGAGTTGTTTACTTTTAAAGTCATTTGTTGTACAATCTACATTTGACTTTATTATAGTCTATATATTTTGTACTTTAAAATTGGTCTTTATTTATTTAAGTTCAATGTGACTTTTCAAGTTCAATATTCAAATTCTTGTGACTTGTTTTATATATACTTTTCATAAAAAATGTTAGAATCTCAGATGTTTTCATTTGGATGCCTATTTTGAAACAAAATGACTATGGAAAAGGAGATATTTCTTGCCTCGATGCAATTCATTTCTCAATTTCTCACAATGCCTTTTTTCGAGTTAAACCTTCTCTAAATATTCTTCTTTAACCTCTTTCAATTTGTCAAGTTTATAAACTTGTTGTCTTGTTAAAGGTAATTAAAGAAATAGAATGGTTCTTTTCCAGGTACAACTACTTAACAGCTCGTGGCATTGAAGACTAATGCTATCTATTGAAGATGGTTAAAGGATAATCTTCTAGTGGGATCATACCAAACAACACTATTTTAGAGGACAGATTGGCATCAAAAGTGATGCTAATCAACAATAACACTGCCTGAATGATTAACGTGAAACAAAGTTTAAAAAGAACTGAGGAATAGATTGTGTGATTTAGTTTTGAAGTTTATTCATGGATTTGTTACCAATTAAACGAAAGATTTACAGACCACCAGAATATTATAACTCAGGATACAAAGAATGATCATTTTAGAAGACTTTTGTAGTGCAATCGGATCTTTATTATCCCATAAAGATGATACCAAAACACAGTTATTAACCTTTTCCTGTTTTACGTCCCTGTGATTTTATACATTGGAAAACATTTTGGGAAAGGAAGAAATTGTTTGTAACAAGATATTTCTTCTTTTCCCACGATATTTTCTTCCCTGTAGGATGATCTCTTTGCAAATTGCACATACTTTTAGTTGTCGTCTGCAGCTTCTTTCAAATTAGACAAGTCTAAAATTTTGAAAAAACAGGAAAGGCTTAAGCAAAAATGCACTTGGCATTTGTCTTGTCAAATGATTTTAAAGGCTAAACTTATCTTTTTCACTCTTACAAGCTGTATGCAATCTCATTCCATACATAAAAAAAGAAATGTTGAATGAATAGATTGACAGAAGAATAAATGTTTTGTTTATTGTACAAATATGAGTTTTGAAGTAAGTAACCTTTGCGGAATATGAAGGCAAGAAGAGCACAGAATTGGCCTTGGTCAGAATGTGCAGATTGACCAGAATCAAAACTGCCATTGGAAAACTTTTGAATCTAGAAATTTCATTAACTACTAAGTTAATTTTGGAATTCAACCTATAGTTGATCTCTGCTTGATCAATTCTTTTTTTCAAATATTTCTGTTTATAGCGTTACCAAGAGGCCCTATTTGCACGACGGTTTACAAATCCTACTGGCGTCTGGACCCATCATGATTATCTCCTGTTTATCTCAGACACTTCATTTCGTCAATGGGTCGCAATTTTTTTTACATCTTTAAGCTGAATTTACGGCTTCTAGTTCGCACTGCATGTGTTGTCCCTTAGAAACTTATCATCGGCGGGTGACCAAAATTACGTAACTACAGCTTATTGAAGCAGTAGTTACGAGGTTTCGGTCGTCCTTTTACCTTATGTTGTTTTATATCTCAGGATGACTGCTAGGTAGTCTTCTTGTTTAAAATGGAAGTAGCCTGCGAACCGTCAATTACTGGAACTTATGCATTCCAGTTTAGTATAAAGCATACTGGAATACGTCAAAACTTTTCTTCTATACCAACGATTTTTTGAAATAGTTAGACTGGTTCAAATTGAAAAATTTCAAATGACAATGAATATGGAATACAAATTGAAATGAAATTATCCTATGTGGTAGAAAGTATTGTGTGAAAATAGAAATTGCTTGTTACTTGCAATTTTTTTTCCACAATATTTTCTCGAGTATAAAACTACATCCACACAAATCCCGAGTTGATACAGGAAAGGGGTAAGCCCCTATTTGAAATTGTATGAGAAAACGTTACCATTACCATCGCCGTGGCGGCGATTCTGTTTTCATCGGTCTAGTAGTATACAAGAGCGTCGAACCGATTCGGTAGTTACAAGGAAAATTTATAATTTGCAGTCATATTGAACCCAGGTCTAGAGGACGTCTTAATTCTTGACCAGCGCTGCAGCAGCTATTATATGATTAAACATCCGATGAATAACTCTAGCATGTTGTCGTTACGCCGGCGAGATGTCAACGACTAGTCGCCAATTCGCTGACGAGGTATCGACAGGTCCAATATCAAATGGAAGAGCATGTATAGAAATTGAAAAGGGTCAAAATACGTCTGTGATTTGAACAAAATCAGAGGGACCCCACCAGATGGTTGGACGAAGTCAGCCGACTTCGGGCGAATTTTCGCCGATTTTATTCCTAGAACAGCATTTAGCAAAGAACAGCCGCGTTGTTTCTGTCTTTACACGTCCGAGTGAAAGGCGAAACAGAATAACGGCCTTTCTCTTTTAAGCTCTGGTAGTTTCTCGGTAACTAACTGTATCTCGTTCATTTATAATCTCTTACTTCTAAACATTATTTCCGACATTCGACACGTTGCTGTCATCAACCGGAGAATTATACGTAGAACGTCTAAATGAATTTAGCAAATGCTAGCGCGGATTAAAGTGTTTTTTCTGGTGTAAGATGCCGCCGTCATAGCGCAGTCGGTAGCGCGTAAGATTCATAATCTTTAATAATGGTATGTCATGGTTCGATCCCCGGCGGCGGCATATATTCTTTCCGACATTTGTCTCTCACAAATTGGTGGATAATCGTAAACCTAAGTGTGATAGTAGCTGGAGGATAAGAAAGGAATTAGTGGTAGTACTGGTGTGAGGAATACCATGAATATATTGTTAGGTGCTCCAGCCTACGCGATATGGCTGAAATACTGTTATTAGCGGCGTTAAACCCCATTCAATCAATCAATTGAACTCTTCATTCGAGATAAAATTGAAATACTGTTGAAAGCAGTGTTAAATGTCGCCTACGCAAATACATACATTTTCCGATCACGGTTATGAATTACAGATTTTAAGCTGTTGCAAAAACGGATTGGGGCCTAAACGTCACTTATTCAAACTAGGGAGGGTTTTACGTTTTTACCGATAATGATTTGCCATGAAAAAAAAACAGAAACATCTCAGTTACTCGTGGTTTAACTGCCTTTACCTGTCTAGACAAGATATTTAAAAAATCTTTATTTTATTTTAGTTGTTCCGCAACGAAAACATGTAAGCTATAGCTTATTAATGCTGTAATTACAATGTTTCAGCCGGCGATTGACGAAGATGACATATTTCAGGAAGTGACGTTAGCGCACTTGCTAATAACGTTTCCGACTCCAATATCGGAGAGTACGCCGTAAAATTTGCGTACGCAAATGTCTATTTACGCCAGCGTTAGTGAAACGGCGTACGCAAAAACGTACGCTTTGCGTAAATCGAGAATTTACGTAATTTTTTTTTAGGTGAGTAAATTATTCAGGATTGTGATGCGTATAAAAGTTCTACAAAGACAAGAAAAACATGGATAGTCACGTGGTCTAGGTCTGACAGAAAATCTCGTACCGCGGTATACATGGTATCTCGCTGAATCTCATGTACCATGTCACTCTTTTCTATCCTATACTCGAACCTTTCTGATTATAATGACGACGCGTCGACTGCACAACGACAAAAAATCCGATGATACGACCTCGGATATTAGGGAACACAATTCAAAACTTGCAAAATTGAAACAGCTCAGTAGTAACTTCAAACAAATGGCAGAATATAGGCCTAAAGTAATTGGGGCTGTGGCTAGTACTGTCAACAAAGGTTTAGAAACTGTGGTTACTTTCAAAGCGGAATCTGTAAAAACCCAAATGGAGAAATACCAACGACCAGAAAACTGTCAATATTTGGATGCAACCAAAGTTAAAAATCTGTTTGGATTTCTAAGCAAACCTCCAAAAGCCTAAAAGACTCTGATAGGTTATTACAGAGAACACAGACCTACTTGACAAAAGGATTAGTTCCACTAGTACAGATAATGAATAATGCGTTGTACAGTGATAGTGATGAATCAGAAAAGACCGTTTTGATTTGGCATTGAACTCATTCAAATTGATAGCTCTAGCACATAGGGATTTTCCCAATCAAAGGCGGAGGTTGTTAGCCCCAGCAATTACTACTAAATACAAGCAGTTGTGCAGTGCTACTGCTCCAATTTCTCCTTCACTGTTATTTGGTGATGAAGACATGTTAGAGAAAAAGGTTAAAGAAATTGATGATAGTAGAAAGCTTGAAGAGAAGATTAACACTGGGGCTGGTTCCTCTTATGCCTCTGAGAAAAGAGAATTTCCTTCACAGAGGTCATTTTATAGACCCCAGAGTACCACCAATCCAGGAGCCAAACAGTATAAAAAAGGGGATCCTTCAAAGACTCTCTTTTATCGAGAAAGGCCCAGACTCAAAAGTCACATCGGTTCAAACAAGGATACAAGAAGATGGAGCTGGGCCATCAACGGAAATAAACAGAACAACCACAGCAAGTAATGCTCTTATTCAATGTCGAAATAAACCCGGTAACTTTCAAGCTGGTCAAATTCAAAACTATATAGAAAATTTGAAATCAATAACCTTAGACAAAAAATTATTAGACATGGTCAGAAACGGATTCACTCTTGAATTTGAAAGCAGTCCATGTAAGTATTGCTCAAAGAGGGAAAAAAGATTTAACGACATGGAGAAAGAAATAGTTTGGCAACTTCTTCAAGATTTTTTGGCTACAGGTATTATTAAAGAAGTCTCTCATGCAAAGGGTGAGGGTTTGTCCCACATTTTCATACGGGGTAAAGCTGATAGAACACAAAGATTAATCCTAAACTTGCAAAACTAAAATGAACACATAGAGTTTAAACATTACAAGATGGACACTTTAAAATTAGTTCTAAGTTTGATAAAAATGGACTGCTTTTTTTGCTCAAGTAGATATCAAGGATCCAAATTACCACATGAAGGCAAATTCACATGGCAGGGGAGAGTTTTTTAATATTGTTGTTTGCCACAGTGACTCTCAAAAGTTGAAACCAGTATTATCTTCGTTAAGGAAAAAGGACCACTCCAATTATGGTTATATTGACGACCTCCTACTTCAGAGTGATACGTTTTCTGAATGCGAGGATAATGTCACAGACACAATTTGTTTATTGGAAGGTTTAGGTTTAACACCCCATCCAGACAAATCAGTTCCAATTCCTTCACAAATAATTGAATTTGTGGGATACTTATTAGATTCAAAGAATATGATGATCCCTTAGATGGACAAAATACTTGAGCACATTAAAAATATACTTCTCAAGAATTCAATTACAATCCGACAATTTGCACAAATTATACGCAAACTGGTAGCCACTGAGCCGGCAGTTACACATGCTCCACTGTACTTTAAGCCACTGGAGGTGCAGAAAGACCTTGAACTGAAAGTCAACAGGGGTAATTTTGACAAAGAAATGACGTTGTCGAGAGACAGCGTTGCTTGCTTGCAATGGTGGGTACATAACTTGTCATCAGCCAAACGACCCATTGTTTTGCCCCAATATGACAGACAAATTGAATGAGACAGTAGCACGACGGGTAACTATTGCGCATACTACTGTACCTATCATAGAGAATTTAGTGGACTTTGGAACAAGGCTGACAGGGAAAATCATATCAACTATCTGTAATTGAAGGCTGTCCTTTTAGCTTTGAAAGGGCTATGCGCATATGTATATAATGAACACATTCAGTTTAAGACTGCTATCAAATATATTTCAGAAATTTGGGGGGGGGGGCGCAAGCCTGCATTCAATCAACTGACAAAAGAAATATGGCTGTGGTGCTCTCAGAGAAAGATCTGGCCTAGTGCGTTCCACATTGCTGGCTCCGCAAACGTAAGAGCAGATGCATTAAGTCGTCAGAAGCTTAATCCAGACATCGAAAGGCAATTGAATGATGACATTTTTAATATCATTATGGACAAATTTGGAAGATGTGACATTGACCTTTTTGCCTAAAATAAAAACTTCCGGTTATCTCGTTATGTTTCATATTTGCCAGATAGCAAAGCCTTTGCAGTCAATGCTTTCTTTTAAATCTGGAGTCAAATCTTAGGTTACTTATTTTCCACCTTTGCTTGTATTGGTAGAATACTACAGAAGATGGAACAAGACGAGGTAGAGGGGATACTTATAGCCCCAAATATTCTCAACACAACCATGGTTTACCAGGTTTCTCCAAATGCTAGTAGACCAACCCTATCTCTTGCCAAAACCACAAAGCATTCTCTCGCTACCAAACAGGAAGTCAAATCATCCACTCAGAAAAATGAGGCTTGTTGTTTTCAAGATCTCAGGAAAGAAATCTGCAGCAGACTATCAGAAGACACTGCCACTGTCATCATCAATTCATGGCGACCATCCACAAGGAAACAATATGGGGCTTATCTCCAAAGGTGGTTGTCATTTTGTAGTGAAGAACAGATTACTCAATTTAATCCATCTGTTATACAACTTATAAAGTTCTTGACAAAATCATGGAAAGACGGACTGGGATATAGTGCTATAAACACTGCAAAAATTAGCAATATCTAGTTTGACATGCTTTGTAAATAATGTAAATATTGGTAATCATCGTTTAGTGAAACCGTTCATCACAGGAATTTTTAATTCAAACCCGTCATCCCAAAAAACATCACTTGACAAAACGTCACCTGGTCTGTAAATATAGTGTTAAAATATCTAAAAACTTTAAACCCTTACACAACTTTGTCATTGCAACAATTATCCTACAATCTAGTTACATTACTTGCCCTCACTACTGGACAACGTATTCAAACCTTGCATGCAATGGATACAAACCACATTGAAATTGAAGAAAACTCCGTTAAAATTCCGATAAATCAGTTTTGAAACAAACAAAAGTTGGAAAACACTTATCTGAACTGTATATAGAAGGATTTACATCAGATGCAGACATATGTGTTGTGCACACATTATAGGCATACATAGACAGGACAAAAATATTACGTGGTGATTGTTCACAGCTATTCATTGCAATTCAAAAAACACATTCTGTTGTGACAAAGAGTACACTGGCACGGTGGATTAAAGCCGTGTTGTGCCTAACTGGTATTGACATGAATATCTTTATACGCCTCACAGCACTAGAAGTGCATCTACCAGTGCAGCCGCTATTAGGATTCCTATTGAAACAGTGTTAAAAACTGCAGGTTGGAACAAAGATTGTGTCATTCGAAGAATTTACAAAAGTGCTATGTCTAATGACTCCTCCTTCAGTAATTCTATTCTCGCAGACTTGTAATTTACATAACAGTCATAGTGTTGGGTTGTGAACATCTTCAAAATTTTGTAACATGGACTCTAAATACTCATGTGATTCCGATAGGTAGACAGGGCCAACAAACGTGACAAATTAAACAAACCTTACCTGTAAGGTGCGATTTGATGTCCATTCTGTTGGTCCCTATCTACCAGAATCACATGCCCTCCCAATCGGCAAAAGTATCCACCCTCTTTTTATCGGGCTCCATGTTGTCAAAAGTTTCTCAGCGACTTGCTCTTAAGATCTGATGAATTTTGACACGTGCCAACACTTGCTCACTCGTGATTCTGGTAGATAGGGACCAACAGAATGGACATCAAACCGCACCTTACAGGTAAGGTTTGTTTAACTTGTCAATTCTAGTTAGACTACGAGAACCGTGAAGGCTGACGAGGATCGGAATATTTCGACCTTTACCAATTTTCTTAATCTAGAGGTTTTTACCATACGTTTATCGTAGTGATAAGATCTCTGACTTCTACCTGATGGACCTGATCATGTTTCCAAGTTCTCGCTTACGGATCATGTATTTTCATGACATGAACTGGATTCCGTTTCAGCTGTGTTTTTATTTTGACACAATGGAATTTTTAGTTTGTAATGAGCCGTTGTTTTATACCACCTCTTTTCTTTTCGTTGTGGCCTTGCTGCTTACTGCTTTAAATCAGTTTCCTTTTCATTTTTATATTAAACACATAGTATGTAATGCATTTACGTACGCTTCATCTACTAGAGACCACGTGATATACGGATCAAGGCTGTCAATTAAAGAATCAACCGACCAATCAATCATTCATTTGGATCGGAAGTGATTTCTGAACTCCAAAATTTACCGAGATTTATTTGAGGTTTTTGTTTGGTTCGACGACTTAAATTACGTAACTACATCTTATTAAAACGTTAGATACGACATTTATGTCTCCAACCAACATTTACATTTTGGTCACAAATTTCGCAAATAACGACGCTTAAGATCGAGGTCGAATTGTTTGCCGGAGCTCAGGGGGCGTGTCTAACAACCTTCAATTGTATGTTTGTGAATAAGTATAACCACAATTTTATCCATTTATTAATAGACACTGTGCACGAGTATTCTATGACATGTACTAATATATAAACACAAAATGAAAAATTCATTTTAACAAATGTTAGCAGCTTTGTGGGCCGCAATGTTCTGAGTCGAACCCATGACCATTACAGAACTGTCCCTGAGGTAAATGTGCTGGGTAGTAACACTGCCGGTTTCGGTATCGAGTCCCGGCGCACGTGCTGGAACAATGAGACCACTCACCCCACTTCAACCACAAACCGTCCACTTTAAGAAAAAGAAATGAATTTTAAAATTTTTCTTACATGAAACAAAAATGAACCGATTGAATTTGAAAGTAGGTGCATGTAAAAACTTAACTCGAGTAAACGCGATTAATATATGTTTGTATTATTTTCATGTTTCTCAATAAAATGATTGATTGATTGATTAAATGGGGTTCAACGCCGCTTTGAACAGTATTTCAGTCATATCGCGGCGGCTGGAGCACCTAACAATGGATTCCTGGTATTTCTCACACCAGTACTACCACTACATCCTTTCCTAGCCTCCAGTTGCTATCCCACTTAGGTTTACGATTATCCACCCATTGGCGAGAGACAATTGTCGGAAAGAATATTTGCCGCCGCCGGGGATCGAACCCATGACACCCATGATTGAGGATTAGGAGTCTGGCGCGCTACCGACTGCGCTATGGCGGCGGCTCTCAATAAAATGAGGAAGTCAAAGAGGAAGTCGATTTTAGAAAGCCTAACCTGCACGGTTACCAATATTTGGTATTAGATCAATGACCGGTATTGTAGAACAGTACTGGTGTAGACTCATTATATTGTCATATTTATTATCTTAGAAAGCCTAACCTGCACAGTACCAATATTTTGTATTAGACCAGTGACTGGTATGGTTGCACAGTACTGGTGTACGGTCTCTATATTGTGATTTTTACGATTTTTGAAAGACTAACCTGCACAGCTACCAATGTATTGTATTACATAAGTGACCGGTAGGGTAGTACATTCCTGGTGTACATTCTCTATATTGTGATATTTACGATTTTAAAAAGTCAAACCTGCTCAGTTACCGATATGTTGCATTTGATCAGTGACCGGTAGGGTAGTACATTCCTGGTGTACACCCTCCTTATTGTCATACTGACGTGTTTAAAAAGTTTTACCTGCACAGTTACCAATATGTTGTATCAGATCAGTGAGTGGTAGTGTAGAACAGTCCTAATGTACACTCTATATTTGTGATTTTGACGAGTTTTGAAAGTCTAACCTGCGCAGTTACCAATGTATTGTATCAGATCAGTGACCGGTAGGGTAGTACAATCTTCCTGTTCACAACATTTTATTGTTACGTTTTTGTGAGCCTCAATACACGTGGTCATACAGGCTGTCTGCTGCTCGCTGAATTGAACTGAAAATTGAATCTTAACTCAATCCTGTCTGATTTATGTTTTAACGTCCATATAAATTGATAATTGAGAAAATATTCTAGAAAATGAAGACAAATTTGCTTGTCACAAGCAATTAATATTCTTTTTTCACAAATTTTCTACCTACTGAATTGCTATTTTTCAAAATTTAATCCACTTTCAATTTTCGTCGGCAAAACCTTTGAATTTGGATAGGTATAAAATTTTGCAAAACAGTATAGGGTTTTACCTTGTCTACCTGTTTGTATTGACAAGAAGATGACGCAAGGAAAGACAGTAGCGTCTATGTCCCATTAAATTGTCGCAAATACAGTTTGAATCAATCATTCACCTACGAAATGCGTCGAAAGATTATCTTTGACTATTTTATCTGCAAATTAAGAAATACCCCGGGAAGTAAGACTTTGGTTAACTGTTCATTAGAAGTTGATCTTTTTAGTCCCAGCGTGTGCAAAACGCGTAAAACAAAGATCGCATTCAAGAAAAGGTATGCTATTTATCTTAAATAGGTAATAAGTTGTTTGAAATGTTAAAATGACGAACAAAACCATTATTCATAGCTTTTGAATTTGATATACGGTGTTATCTAATTTGATTTTGAGAAAAATAAAAATAATAGAGATATAACCCTTATGACCTACAATAAATGCACACAGAAATCTTGACAAATATAACAGAATGTCAGCACTAGGGCAGTACGGAAAGTAGCGTTCATCACAATGCTGAGCAAGTCTCGCTATTTTCAACTCATCGCATTTTCAAAATAGATGATCTTCCTTCGAAAATAGGTATACACTTTTTTGAAAACCAGATTTAAGTGACAAGTATCGGATCCAATCAAGTTACATTATTCTGTTTTTACGGGATTCCAGAACGGCCCATTTTTGCACAAATGGTCTTCTTTATATCAGAGTGTCATAGAGCCCGTACATCATACAGAAAGAAAGGTTCTCGGACAGCCTTGATAAACGATTCTACAAATGTATTTAAGACGAAGATAGAAGATTTATCGCTTACCAAAGTATCTGAACGAAATACCACACTATGATATTTTAAGCCAAAATTTGCCGCGTATTGTACTGTTTATGGTTTTACAAGACAGGATTTCAGATATAGAAAAAAGGGGGGCGACAACACTTATGTTTGAACATAAAAACTATCCTGTTAAGAGCGCTCATTATTTTAAATGTTGAACAACAAGATTGGCGCGCGAGTATCAAATTTAAATAATTCAATTTTTAGTTTCGTCTATCAAAAACAAGCGTTCAGATTGGTCGAGAAAAAATATTTATAACTCCATGAACAAAATTTTGAGCATGCTGCGTTTTTTTATGCTTCCGCACAAAATAGTCCTATACAAAAAGGCATCAAAATTTGTAAAGCTTTTGGTTTTTTCGCTCAATGCTATTAAATTAAAAGAAATAAAGAGAATATTTTTTGTTTTCATCGAGGTATGAACCGAAAAACCTGATCACACAATGTATGAATCCGCTTCGCGTATTCATACAGTGTGATTAGGTTTTTTCGGTTCATACCTCCATGAAAACAAAAAATATTCTCTTCATCTCTTAAGAATAACTTGTAAACACAAGATTCACGTTCAAATATCAAATTTTAGAACTAATTGTCACGAGCGTTCAATTTTAACGACTGTCAATCTAGAGGTCCAGGGTTCGATTCCCGAAGGTGACACTCATCCTTTCCTACTATTTGTCTCTCACCAATGGGTCGATAATCGTAGACTTATGTGGGATAGCAGCTGGAGGCTAGGAAAGGTTGTAATGGTAGTACTGTGAGAAAAACCAGGATTCCATTGTTAGGTGCTCCAGCCGCCGCGATATAGCTGAAAGATTGTTGAAAGCGGCGTAAAACCCCTTTCAAACAAACAAACATCAATTTCAACTTTGGAAGCTCAGGATTACATGTACTTGTCAGTAGTGTACAAAATTCTAAATTTGGAACCGCCAGATTGACGAACGAGCATCAAATGTCAATAGTGTTCAGGAATCTAAATTTGGAACCACCAGATTGATACTCGAGTATCAAATATCAATAGTGAACAAAATTCTTGATGCTCGAGAATCAAATGTTGGTAGTATACAGAATTCTATATTTGGAACCACCAAGTTGATACTCGAGCATCAAATGTCAGTAGTGTACAAAATTCTTAATGCGGAACCACCAGATTGATAATCGGGTAACTAATGTAAGTAGTTTACAAAATTCTAAATTTGGAACCACCAGATTGATACTCGAGCATCAAATATCTGTAATTTAAAAAGTTCTAAATTTGGAACCACCAGATTGATGCTCGGGTATCAATTGTCAGCTGTGTACAAAATTCTAAAGTTTGAACAACCAGATTGATACTCGAGCATAAAATGTCAGTAGTGTACAAAATCCTAGATTGTGAAACACCAGATTGATACTCGAGTATCAATTGTCAGCAGTGTACAAAATTCTTAATTTGGAACCACAAGATGATTGTTCTAGCATCAAACATCAGTAGTGTACAAAAGTCTAAATTGGAACCACCAGATGGACACTTTAGCATTAAATGTAAACAGTGTACACTATTACAGACCTGCACCCACCAGATGGATGTTCTAGCATAAAATTTCAGTAAAAATCTAAATTTGAACCACCAGATTGACACTCGAGCATTTAATGTCAGCAGTGTACAAAATTCTAAATTTGGAACCGCTAGATTGACGCCGGAGTATTAAAATTTTGAATTACTTGTAAGTAGAGTCAAATATTCTTAATTGGGAATCAATAGATTATTGCTCGGGTATCAAATTTTAAAACACTTGTGAGTAGTGTCGAAAATGCTCAATTTGGAACCACCAGATGGATGTTCTAGCATCAAATGTAAGTAATGTACAAAAATCTCAATTTTGAACCATCAGATTGACACTCGAGCATTTGATATCAGCAGTGTACAAAATTCTAAATTTTGAACCGCTAGATTGACGCCGGAGTATTAAAATTTTGAATTACTTGTAAGTAGAGTCAAATATTCTTAATTGGGATTCAATAGATCGTTGCTCGGGTATCAAATTTTAGAACACTTGTGAGTAGTGTACAAAATGCTCAATTTGGAACCACAAGATTGATGATCAGGCATAAAATTTTAGAATGCTTGTGAGTATTGTACAACATATTATATTTTGAACAACAAGATTGGTGCCCGAGTATCAAATTTTAAAATACTTGACAGCTGTGTCATAAATTCTAAATTTGGAACCACAAGATTGATGCTCGGGTATCAAGTTTTAAAATACTTGACAGCTGTGTCCTAAATTCTAAATTGATTGATGCTCGGGTATAAAATATAAGAATGCCTTGTTAGTAGTATCAAGAATTCTAAATTTGGAACCACAAGATTGATGCTCGGGTATCAAATATTAGAATTCTTGACAGTTTTGTCCTAAATTATAAATTTGGAAACACAAGATGGAGGCTCAGATATCAAATTTTAGAATTTTTTGTCAAGATGGTTCAAACCTCTAAATTTGAAACCACAAGATTGACACACTCACATCGAAATTTACGAATTACTTGTCAAATATGTCCAAAACTCTAAATCTGGAACCATTAGATTGACGCGCGAGTATCAGTTTTTTAAATTATTTGTCAAGAACATCCAAAATTGTAAATTTAGAATCACAAATTTGGCGCTCGAGTATCAAATTTTATTATTACTTGTCAAAAGCATCCAACATTTTATATTTGGTACCACATGATTGAGACTCAGGTAGCAATTCATTTAAAAAGATGAACATAAGTGAAATTTACCTCTATTATTAACTGATAGATGTGAATAAACAAATCTTCTTTGGGGATTAGATGCGACTTGTTCTGCAACAAAAATATATTCATCTTTACTACATCGGGAGAAAAATGTTAAGCGCTCGAAGGTTAACAGTCATTTTGCCGTTATAGTACTGAAATACAACGTTAAAATCAAGTTCTTACAATTTAATTGACTTAATCATTTTTAATCAAAGACCATGTAGAAAACGATTTGATTAGAAATTCTGAGAGTTAATAATGGTTCATATAACTCATTACCACACGACACAATTTTAGTCTTTGTCAAAATTGTGAGATGCCAATTTCAAGTTGGTGAAAAATTATCTAGTCTTTGTATATTGGAGTACAATTCATTGTGGACAGTGAAGAAATTGCTTGTAACAAGCAATTTATTTATTTTCCACAATGTTTTCCAATGATTTTTATATAAGGATGTAATATGCCAGTATTGGAATGGGTTAAAAAGAAATCTTTACCCTGTAAACATGCAAACTTGTGATAGTAAATAGAACAGCCATTTTTATTACGATACATATGTATTGATTGATTGGTTGAATGATGTCTAACGCCACTTTTGATAGTGTTTAAGTCTTATCACGGCAGCTGGAGCACCAACAAATGGGTTCTTGGTATTTCCACACCAGCTGCTATCCCACTTAGGTTTACGATTACCCACCCATTGGTGAGAGACAAATATTGGAGAGGGTATGTGCCGCCGTCGGGATCGGCGGATACATATATACATTTAAAAATGAATGAGTAAGTTTTGTTTGTAATAGTTTCGAATTCATAATATCATAACGATTTTAATACACAGTAAAGTACAATTTTTGATGATCCTATGGTGGCATATTTCTGCCATAAGATGAGATAGACAAATTATGATAATTTGATAAATAGAAATTTCCTTCGATGATAAAAAACTTATCCGTTAATTGGTTTTCTGACGTCATCAGTACCAGAAATTTCAAGGCGAGAAAATTTTTGAAGGAATCTACTTAACCCTTTCCTGTTTTGCAAAATTTTAGACCCGTCCAAATTC
The DNA here is from genome assembly GCA_946902895.1 of Fragum fragum. Lineage (NCBI taxonomy): Eukaryota > Metazoa > Mollusca > Bivalvia > Cardiida > Cardiidae > Fragum > Fragum fragum. The sequence continues at coordinate 66,461,953 of OX336371.1, read as the reverse complement.
AAAGATTTTTCAGATGGTAATTTAAAATGGAATTAATTAGAAAATACCATTCAGTAGGGTAGAAAATATTGTTGAGATAGAAGAAATTGCTTGTTCCAAGCAATTTCTTCTTTTTCCACAATGTTTTCTTAATTACGAAATCACAGGGACATAAAAACCAGGGATTAACTAGGAAAGGGTTAAAGCAAGATAAGCAAATAGAATGTTTGCGAACTTACCAATTATGTGTCTACCGTGAATAAACTGTATCATATTACTGTAGATAGTTAAACACACCGTGGCGCAAATGAGCCATGGCCAACCTGGAAACAAAATCGTGGATTTTGATCGTTACAGGTATAAGTCGGACTTCCTTTGTTGGTAAATGACCGATCAAAGGGTCAATAGACCAATCAAAACTTGCCTTCAGACCGGAAGTGAATTTGAATTCCAACATTGGCCGACATTTATGTGAAGCATATTTGTTTTGAACCTTACCTCAATAAGATACATAACAACACCTTTTTGAAACAGTTTGCTAGATTCAGATTAAGTCGCCGTCATAGCGCAGTCGGTAGCGCGTCAAACTACTAATCATCAATAATGGGAGGTCATGGGTTCTATCCCCGGCGGCGGCATATTTTCTTTCCGACATTTGTCTCTCACTAATGGGTGGATAATCGTAAACCTAAGTGGGATAGCAGCTGGAGGCTAGGAAAGGATGTAGTGGTAGTACTGGTGTGAGAAATACCATTGTTAGGTGCTCCAGCCGCCGCGATATGAATGTTCCTAGGAATGAAAGGTTTTGTAATATTTGTAAAAAAAGTTTAATCTAATCTGAGTATCACTTTCTACTGATTCGTCAAGAAAACTCTGATGTAAGAAAAAGATGTCTGGATGATATACACATAGCCTTTCCGACTATTGATTTATTTGTTAATTTTATGTCAAGAACAAACATAAAAATAAAAATAAGTATCTGCAAATACTTGAAAGTAGCTTTGAAATACGAGAAAAGCCTATTGTTCTCAATATTTAGTATACTGTATTGATTTTTCCCCAGTTCTCATAAACTTACACATTCCAAATCATTTTTCATGCAATTTGTATATTTCATGTTTATATCTGTGTTAATATTTGCCATATTTTCTATTTAGTTTTTTTAAACGGTCAAATACGTATTGTGATAACGATATGCCAATAAATGAATGAATGAATAATGTTTCGACTTAAACGCGGCTGTAATTTAATGTATAATAGATGTTTGTCAAAGTGATATTATTTGGGGTTTTTTTAGGTTTGTTATATTCTGCGTTGTCGTCAAGATGGTCGATTTTTAGTAGTTTTGATATTTCAATGAAAAGAGCCTTATCGATTAAGTTTTTCTTACTATTTTTAAATATCAAATTTGTAACTACATGTATAGAGAACGATACGTTTAGCTGCCTTGATTTAAAAGTGCTCAAAGTCAGCTTTTGTGACCTGGCAACACCGAACGTCCGCCTCACGTTGTATGTCTCCTTGTAGGGTCTTTAAAGACTTAATTGTTTGGGCTTTATCTTGAAACTTGGTCAGAAACTTTGTGTCTTTTGATATCAGGGTAAGCTAAATATTAGACTGTATGGACGAATGGTAGGCCACTATGTCAAAGTTTAGAAGATATCATGCGCTCTCTTTAACAGTCTTTTTTTGGCTCAAATGTCTCGAAACTTGGTTAGAATATTGGCATTTCTGATTTCATAGTATATCTCGATATTTGATTACTTTAGGCGAGAAAAATGTGTCGTATTTTAATTAAATCTTGTGCACTGAACTGAACAGACAACAATTTTTGCTTAAATGGATTAAAACTTGGTCCAAAAGTCTGTATTCATGATACTTCTTAATTTAAATCCGAGTTCTTTGGGGTAAAAAACAAGGTGAGGTTATATTTTCGTGACAAATTCAAACCCACTTGACACGCGGATCATTTTGTTAAAGATGTATTACCATCGGGAGAAAAGTCTACCATTTACCAGGTTATCTATATAAAAGTGTTTTAAAATCATTTGTCTCCTATCTAATAAACACGAGGCTGTAGTTCCGACGTTTGTCTTCCATTGACGATAAGCCTTTTTCTAATCTCCGACCTGTACAGCTAAAACTGATTTCACTCATATGAGTTAGGATAATTTGTTCCTGTTCTCTACCCTCTTTAAATCATCTTATATGTAGAACAAATGTATCCAACCCAAGCACGAGAGCTGCCCGTATGACGTACTTTGTTGGAATTCTTTTATAAATTTACATAAGAAATAAAATCGTGTAGTTATAGCCTACTAAAGTTTATGTATAATTTGTCAAATGTGTAAGTTAGATGGATGTAAAAGAAAATCAGCTACATAGACCCCTGAAATAAACAAGGTGCCCTCGATACAGCCAGAAATGTGATCTTGATAAGTGACCTTGACCTTATTACACGAGGTCAACGTTACTACCTACAGATACGTATGGATGAGATATTTCATCATGCCAAGTATGAGCATTATATCTTAAATAGGCTTACAGTTATTAAATTCTTTTGTTATGTACACATATAAGACTGACAACGTAAAAACAATATGCCAACGATCTTTGGGTTTCGGGGTATAAAATTGATATAGAAAAATCTCTTGTTCGGTCATAAATGTCTGAAATATTTTAGAAAGAAATCGTCAAATGAATTTCATGTTATATAGAATAGTACATTTAATCTGTTTCCAATTCACCTTGGACGCATACTAAAATAGAAATAAGATCACAAAAGAGTATACGGTTTGTGAGATACTATTATTAGATATTCAGTCTTTATGTGTCCGTCTTTTTAAATATCTTATAGAAAATATTACCAGTTTGAAATATAGACTCCATGATCTTTTGACCTTCCACCAGAAGTATGAAGAGCAGATTATTGTTCCTTTATCTTTCCTAGGTCAGGGTTAACCATTTTATCACGTGATTTAGGAATCGTGATTTCTTCTTTCATATTCGCATGTAGCCAGGCCTGTTTATTAGAACATGAGACTTACGGGCTTACACTTCCAGTAATTGATGGATCGCTGGCCACGCCTACTGACCCCAATGACCTCCGACAGAAAGTTTGACACATATGTCTAATGGCGTTATTTGTAACCTTTATGGCCAGTTACGTGAAAAGAGTAGGTTGGTTAGTTGGAGACCTAAACGTCGTAACTACAGCTTGAACAAGCTGTAGTTACGACGGTTAAGTCGCCAAGCCGACAAAAGTGCTTCACACAAATATATGCCGATGTCAGAGCTCAAAGTTCGCTTCCGGTCTAAATGAAAAATATTATTGTTCGATTGATTCTTTGATTTACATACGTGATTTGTCAATAATGTTTAATATCGAATCGCTATATCGGGTAGAAATCTTCACCGAGAATCTTCCTACATTAATGTCTAAATCCACTGCAAATCTAAATGCTCTCAATATTTAAATTACTCGAAACATAATTCATCTTTAGATGGCTTAGGGTAATTTTGTCGTTACTGCTTATATCTACATGTATATTGAAACGTACGACAGTGTTGTAAGGAATAGTGATGAGCTAATCCTTCGATTTCTTCTGGAGATACTTGAAAAGGACAAACCACGTTCTATATTTTCTGCATTTTAATGGTTACAAATATCAGTATGTAATGAATTTTATCATTTAAAGTCAAATTTATTGCATAATATTCCTTTCAACTGCATGCTAGGTAGACATATTTCAAGATAACAATGTAACGTTAGTGTTTTTCATCACTTTCTGTTTTGTTTTGTAATAACGTCGTCATATTAAATACAAACACGGACCTACATCGACTTTCAAATTGGCGCTCTATAAACTAACCCTAACCCTAGTTGTTCTGTCTTAATTAAAATAGTATTGGTTATTTAATCAAAGATGAAAAGGGGGTTTTAATGTCGGTCCCATCCCTAGCATGACGTCATCAATGGATTTAATCCATTCTCTCGCCGTATCTCTCATTAATCAATGGGTGAAATAATAGTCCGATGTATAACGGTGACTGTCACGGGATTTGAACCTCGAGTTAGAAATGATATTTATTCTGTACTAGGGTTGTAAAAGACAAGAGTCACTGCCGTAGTTGAGAGAATTTAATATACTTTAAATAGAATTAAACGGTAACGTTATTCAGTCACCCTTGACGTAAAAACGCTATTACCATAACAACGTCTGTACGCAACGTTGTATAACTTTCCAAACCAAAGCCAAATTGCTCAAACAATGTAAAGAGAGGGTAAATCTACGGAGTCCAAAATTGAATGGACGGCAGAGCCGATGACTCACAATGGCAGGATTACCAACCGGAGCTTCTTTGTTTGGGTCTACGATGTCCTGTATGTCTAGATTACTTTGAGAAGCCACATACACTAGCATGTGGACACTCCTTCTGTCTAAGGTAAGGTTAAAAAACAAATTTCTAAAAGAATGACATAAATAGATAAATGGCCATTTTCTGTGTCACTGGACCCTTTTAACTCATTAACAGACGACAATATTTGAAATAAAGCTGTCTGGTTAGAAAACATCGTGGAAAATGAATAAAATGCTTGTTTCAAGCGATTTCTTCATTTTCAACAATGGGTTCCTGAAAATCAATCTTGAGCTGTGTCAAAAAGCGGGATTGTGCTGGATTGATTGATTGAATTGGGTTTAACGCAGCTTTAAACAGTATTTCAGTCATATCGCGGCGGCTGGAGCACCTAACAATGGATTTCTGGTATTTCTACGGATTGAGCTGGAATGGGTTAGTATGGGTCATGACTTAAAGTTGCTTTGCAACAGATTTGAAAATATATATTTTTTTCATCTATATATTTTTTATTTATCTATCTTAAGTTGTTGGTAAAACGATAAAGCAATTTTAAAGAAATGACATGATATGAGAAGAAATAGCTTAGAATCAGTTAAAAGTAATGCGTCTAGTAACTTCTATTTTATATAAAGTTAATCTGGCTCAATTTGGTAGGATCTTTTAAAACATTTATCTATCTATCTATCTATCTATCTATCTATCTATCTATCTATCTATCTATCTATCTATCTATCTATCTATCTATCTATCTATCTATCTATCTATCTATCTATCTATCTATCTATCTATCTATCTATCTATCTATCTATCTATCTATCTATCTATCTATCTATCTATCTATCTATCTATCTATCTATCTATCTATCTATCTATCTATCTATCTATCTATCTATCTATCTATCTATCTATCTATCTATCTATCTATCTATCTATCTATCTATCTATCTATCTATCTATCTATCTATCTATCTATCTATCTATCTATCTATCTATCTATCTATCTATCTATCTATCTATCTATCTATCTATCTATCTATCTATCTATCTATCTATCTATCTATCTATCTATCTATCTATCTATCTATCTATCTATCTATCTATCTATCTATCTATCTATCTATCTATCTATCTATCTATCTATCTATCTATCTATCTATCTATCTATCTATCTATCTATCTATCTATCTATCTATCTATCTATCTATCTATCTATCTATCTATCTATCTATCTATCTATCTATCTATCTATCTATCTATCTATCTATCTATCTATCTATCTATCTATCTATCTATCTATCTATCTATCTATCTATCTATCTATCTATCTATCTATCTATCTATCTATCTATCTATCTATCTATCTATCTATCTATCTATCTATCTATCTATCTATCTATCTATCTATCTATCTATCTATCTATCTATCTATCTATCTATCTATCTATCTATCTATCTATCTATCTATCTATCTATCTATCTATCTATCTATCTATCTATCTATCTATCTATCTATCTATCTATCTATCTATCTATCTATCTATCTATCTATCTATCTATCTATCTATCTATCTATCTATCTATCTATCTATCTATCTATCTATCTATCTATCTATCTATCTATCTATCTATCTATCTATCTATCTATCTATCTATCTATCTATCTATCTATCTATCTATCTATCTATCTATCTATCTATCTATCTATCTATCTATCTATCTATCTATCTATCTATCTATCTATCTATCTATCTATCTATCTATCTATCTATCTATCTATCTATCTATCTATCTATCTATCTATCTATCTATCTATCTATCTATCTATCTATCTATCTATCTATCTATCTATCTATCTATCTATCTATCTATCTATCTATCTATCTATCTATCTATCTATCTATCTATCTATCTATCTATCTATCTATCTATCTATCTATCTATCTATCTATCTATCTATCTATCTATCTATCTATCTATCTATCTATCTATCTATCTATCTATCTATCTATCTATCTATCTATCTATCTATCTATCTATCTATCTATCTATCTATCTATCTATCTATACTAACCAACTCCCCTTTCGGTTATTACTGGTAGGTCAATAGTACAAAAATGGCCAAACATAACATTTAGGTCCGTTAATATAGTAATATCCAAAAAGCAGCATGTTAAGGCTTTGAATACAGCCATATTGTTTTGTCTACTCTATATTCAGATGTCTGCGAACTCTCGCCAAGATGGCCAGAAGTTCGACCAGCCGATCACCAATAGATCGACTGCGGTTCCGATGTCCGTCTTGTAGAAAAATGACGATCGCTAGACCACTGTTGAGGAGACGAGCTTCAGTTACTATAGCCCTTCAAGATATTGTGGATGCATGGTTCAACTCACCTTATTCGGTAAAAGGTTTAACTGATATCATTTTCCTGTTCAATCCCTGGTTTGTACGTCACTGTGATTGAATATTTTAGAAAATATTGTGGAAAAGAAGAAATTGCTTGTAACAAGCAATTTCTTCTTTTGCTACAATATTTTCTACCAGGAATCCATTGTTAGGTGCTCCAGCCGCCGCGATATAACTGAAAGGTTGATGAAAGCGGCGTAAAACCCCATTCAAACAAACAAATCTTCTGTAACCTCTGTCAATTAGGACCAGTCTTGAATTGCAAAAAACGGGGACGGGTTAGGTTAAAATCGAAAAGTTAATGACCAATTGACGGATCGTGCCTGTTAATCATAGAATCAATCGACCAATCAAATAGTGAATTTAGATTGGAACTTTAAACTCCAACATCTATGAGAAATATTATCGCTGGTTTGGCGACATATACGTCGTAACTACAGCTTATTCAAGCTTACGTTACGATATTTTAAGCCGTAAACCCTTCAATCATATTTGTTACTTACGAAAAATTATGCAAAAGACGGCTGTTTAATATCGAAGTTTAACTTCCTGTTTAAGTTCAGTGGGCGTGGTGGCGACCCGTCAATTATATGATGATAATAATGATGAAATAATCCTTCTCTAGTATCCAAGTCTCTTTCAACTTTAATCCATTATCACATCATACCGATTTGTGACTTCCTGAAGAAATAAGATCACGGAAAATTTGGAGAAATTGCTTGATTACCATTTTCTAACAAAGTTTTCTACCTTATTTGGCACTTATTCTCGAACTTAAAGTCAATTAAAGATAATTATCTTCTTTTAATTTGGACGGGTCTGAATTTTGTCGTCTGGTAATGGGTTAACAGCTTTCAAAATGGAAAAAAAATGCCATTCATTTCGACAATTCATTTCAAGCGTCCACACAAAGAACAATAAAAAAGCGATTGGAAATGGTCCCTTCATAGGCATACTAACGAGATCGGTCTTTTAAGAAATGGAGAGAATATCTTTTGCTTGAATTTGAGGTATGAACATATAAACTTAATCACACTATATACACGAGGAGTGTGAAATTCCAATAACCCTTGTCATGCTAAGCCCGAAATATTCCTACTTTGGCAGGAGGTATAGATTAAGATCGTACTGCACACATGTGCATTACGATCTTAGTCTACATCACCTGTTTGACTTATTTAAGCAGAGTTGTTTATAAATCAGTCACGAAAATAAATATTGACCCACAATTAGGGCCTACCAGTGCTTTCGGTCTTTAGATTCAGTATGACAAGGGTTAACAATGGCCAGAGATTTCGTCCGAAACATGTACTCATGTTTCCACTCACTGTTTACTCTACAGGTCGGTAAACTAGAACCTATCACTCTACGCTCTATCTCCTGTCAAACTAACACTGATGTAGATCAAGGAAGTTCTCAACTTGCTAAAACAAAGAAAGACCTTGAACATTCAAATGCAAACCTTGGCAATGACATTCCAGTGATACACGAAGACGAATGTACTGAAACAACAGTCGAAGACGATGATAACGAGAAAATTACTTACGATATAAGTTGTGAAGAAATTAAACACACTATTGTTCACAGATTCCCATCAAAGTCAGCTAAAAATAAAGATATAGACATCTTGTCCAATAACAAGAATGCAGAAGACGAGAATCCTACAGACAACAACGATACAACATCTGATATGAATGCAGAAACATCTTCAAGTGAAGAAGATTCCGATCCGGAGATTGTACCTCTATTAGGGGATATTCAAGTGTTAGAGGAACCAGAGAGACGGTTCGCCGTATCACTGCGCTCGCTTTGGATTGGGATAAAGCTCTTATTTAGAGAGATACAGTCTCTGTTTCGAGGGATCTGGAACTCAAGATGTCGGTTACTATTAACAATTTTCTGGTTGTTGTATGGCGGATTGATCATAGGTCTATCTAGGGGGTTTCTACCTTGGATGGTCCTCTACACGCTTATCTACTTTTTGATAATGTATGCTGAAATATCGAGACCCTTTCTTTTAAGATACTAAACTGAATCGAGATTTGTTCTGTATTTATCGATGTAGTCAAACACGGCCAATAAAAGATGATGACCGAAATAATATAAAAGGTTTTTCTTTCACACGGTTTTAATCATAAAATATTTACATGCAAATAGGATGCTATATATCAACAGTTCTGCTCGGACGACATAGCTCACGTTAACGACTGTCTGATAGATTAAATACCACTATGTGAACTTTGATACAGTTATGTACGAGATAAAGTTATATATGTAGAAAATAACATTAACCCTTCCCGTATTTTGATATTTAGACTGGTCCAAAATGAAAGAAGTTGAAGACGACAATGAAAATTGGATGTAATTTGAAATGAAACCATCCTATGTGGTAGAAAATATAGTGGGAAAAGGAAAATTGTTTGTTACAAGAAATTTCTTATTTTCCCAGAATGTCTTTTTTTAAGAATTAAAGCACAGTGACCTAAAATCTCAAGTTTGAACAGGAAAGGGTTAAAATAAAAGTAATTATCTTTATGTGGGACAAAGGTCAAGGTTTTGATAATACATATGTAAGATAACAGGAATAAAATAGAAGTTATTATATCTAAAAATATGTCAAATGTCAAGGTCACCAAAGTGAAATCCCCTGAACTGATTGAGTCCATAATTATTGCTTTTTAGATAAAGTTATGTCCCTAAAACGAGATTGAGACGTCGAAATAGTTGATTTGATTTTCAAAATGTATCAATTTGACAAAAACCTTGTGACAAAAGAAAATGAGTTGAGAAACCGTGGAAGCGTAACTGCGGTTGAAACTTGGTATGGAAAATAATACGACATAATAAATCGTAGATAAAGGAACCTTTTGTAAAAATCAAGGTAGACCCTTCACTTTTGGCAAAGTTTCGTAAGAGTTTACCATTCCAGTGAATTACAGCTTTTAGTGGCTTTTTGATGTTTTCATTATGGGACTATATAAGACTGGTAGAAACCGCGTAGCCGGTACATAACGAAGTCTTCTGTATGACACATGAATTATCAAAGGAATAATAGTCCATGGACTTTGCTAGACAGTCCATTCTCTCTTAACCCATTCCCACACAATGACGCTTTTACCCGCCCCTCAACACAAAAGCTTTGGAAAACAATTGTGGACATTGAAGAAATTGCTTGTTACAAGCAATTTCTTCATTATCCACAATGTTTTCTATCCCCAAAGAAAAAGATTTTAAAATATTCATCAATTTAAAAATGTCGTCTGCATCTTCTTTCAATTTGTACCAGTCTAAAGTTTTGCCATCTGGTAATCGGTAAACATGCCAACATGGATTCTATTGTAAATCTTATTCTCGCTAAAAATGACTCGCAAAATATAGCTTTTTTTAGATTTTTTTCACAATGTCTACATAGAACTTGACATATAACAAAAATTCAGAATTCTATTCACGTTAATCACGTCAACGTAAGCCTCATATGATTGCGTGTCCACGTCAGGTAAACGTTGAATGACTAGAGCCCATTTCTGTTCACTGACGAATTCAGATTTTTCATGACCAATCGCAGCTGTCAATCAAATAACCAATGAAATCATTCTTTTAGACCAGAAAGAGTTTTGAACTCCATTATTTGCCGCCGTGTTTGATAACCTTTTTTGTTGGTCTGGCGACTTAGATGTCGTAATTAAGCTTGAAAAAACTCTAGTTACGACGTTTAGGTCAGCAACCAACTTTTCTTCTTTTTTGTAACATGATCCTTGCCATTAATTTTGCAAAATAATGCTGGTCAAAATCGAAGCAGGATTTCCTATTTGAGTCAGTAGGCGTGACCAACGGGGTATGTGGGCAGGGCCAGCGACTGGTCATGGGTGTGGAGATTTCTAAAAAAATAATCTTAATCCAAATCCGTTTGAATCTATGACATCTATGGCAGGAGTTTAGTTGTGGTGTGTACGAGTTTACTTTTGAGTGTAAAAAAGAGCCGTTAATCGTAGAATACGGTATATTGACGCCTACAAGAAACATCAATTGACCAGTCGCTGAAGTCAATTAAGTTAACAGTCGACCAATGAAATCATTCATTAAGACCAGAACTAAGTTTTGAACTCCGACATTGGCCGCCATTTTTGGTAACCTTTTTTGTTGGTTGGCGACTTAAACGTCGTAACTTTACCTGCTACTTGTCATGAATTTGCAAATTAACGCTGTTTAAAGCGAAGCGGGACTTCTTGTTGGAGTCGATGGGCGTGGCTCATGAAGTAAATGGGCGGGCCAGCGATTGATCAATTGGGGCACAGATGTGTATGTTCCCGTCTACGACGGTGGTTTAGGACCTGATTTCTTTTTATTGATGACAAAACAAGGTAAGGGTCATCGGAGAGTAGCTGCAAGAAGTAACATTAGATAGAATGAACTGTGTAGAAAAGTCACTCGACCCATATACAGGTAAACGTGTCTGCGGGATGCTGCGGACATCAATATCTTCCCTCCTGATCAAGCTAACCACAGTTTCCTAACTGTACTGAAGAACTCGCCTCCACCGCCACAAAGAAAGTTTCTGATGCTTGTAAGCAGTAGGGAAAAGTAATTCACTAAACTGGCAACCGCACATAAAACTACAGCTTATGTTTATCCGCCGGAGACCAGCAATATCTATTAAAACTACTGTTTGTTATTCCATTCGTTCATCTGTAAACTTTTTCTTTTCAGTAATAGCGGAGATTTAACCATACGCAGTCTAGTATCTAATGGCTTACCGTTTCCTCCTATTATGTGAATCGTCACAACTTAATTGTACAAAAATAGATAACTTTATTTTCTATCAAAACCGCCGACCACGTTTTTATTGACGTCTATGTAAACATATGATAACCCCTTGTAACTGCAATCAAAGTCTTGCGTTAAATCATCTTTAGATATGAAAAATTGGCTGAAACGAGAACCCCGCAAATAAAAAGTGTTATGAAATCCATCAACATAATAAACGTAAACGTTCTTACGTAGTGCACTCCGACCTCACGGTTTATTAAAACTTCAACGTTTCTAAAACTTTCATTATTTAAATGTGTGTGATGATGAAGCGACACTAATACTTCTTTTCAGCGATTAATTACCATTGTTATTTGTAAGTCTATTTTTAGACATTTTCTTTGATATTAGCCAGTGACGTCACGCTTCATAGTGACAATGAAACTTGTGACAAATTCCATCATTGTCAGCCCGATTAGCTCAATTGGTAGAGCACTTGACTTCAAACCTCAAGATCACGGGTTCGAGCCCTGGGCTGACCATATCTACTAACAAACTAATCGTCTTTCGGATGAGACGTTAAAACCGAGGCCCCGTGTGACGATGCTATCCATCGAGCACGTTAAAGAACCAGGCGGGACTCTCAGTAGTTTCGTCCTGTATCCTTGCACTATCCCCCGTAACAACTAACCGTCTTCTGGGGGCGTCGCTCATATGGGCATGTGCTACGGTAGCGACGATAAATAAACGGAAATACACACACAATTCCATCACCGTGAGCGGTGACGGTTAGCTATTAGATACTAGACCGTTGAGCATGCGTCACAAGAAATCTCCTTAGGTCGTTCTCATTTAGTTTAAATCAAAAGGTGTATCCGTGAAGTGAATCTAAAAAAAGAGTATCTATAAATTGTTTCTTCACTGGCCCGTTGGATCTTTTTGTTTTACAATGTTTAGTCTAAAGATTTTCCTAATATCCATACATATTTTGCTCGGGACTAAGAGTAAGACAAAGCCAAACTCTCCGTTTTAGAAATGAAATACCCTAATCACACGTATTTGTTTGTTTAACCCATTCCTAAACAAAAAAAATCTTTACACTGGTCTGAATTGAAAAGAGTTGCAGACGACAATTTAAAGTTTATCAAATTTATCAAATTTTAGATTTTTTCAACTTTCCAGGTAGAAAAAATTGTTGAAAAATGAAGAAATTGCTTATAACAAGCAATTTCTTCATTTTCAACAATATTTTCCAAAGCTTTTTTTTTCTCTGGGGCGTCATTGTGTGGTAGTGGATTAAACCTTTTTTAACGAACAATATTTATTTTTCGTAATTTCATAATGATAGCAAAGTTAACAATAATTACATTTCTCTTCTTTATTCTTCAGGTCAATGTCAGACGGAGGAATTCTTTATTAGATAAAATTGTCTGTCAGTTGATTCAATTTATTTCACCCCCGGAAATCACAAAGAAATGGACCTTGTCGGAGATGAAAAGGGGTTTTCATCACTTTGGTTCAAGTTTAATTAGATTCATTCAGAAGAATTTTCGGTTCTCAACAGATTGACTGGGAAACACATTTAAATAGATTTGATACCAGCTCGTTTATTGAAGCGATTTCGGCTATCGATCAGTGAATTATTCGACCAATCAAATTATTCAATTTGACCGAAAGGGAACTTTGAACTCCGACATTAGTCGACATTAATAACAAACACTTTTGTTGCTTATGCTATGCTTAAATGTTATAACTACAGCTTATTCAAGCTGTAATTACGACCATACGACATGTTTAAATTATACCATCTTGTGTAAAATGAGTGTAGATTACAACATGTAAAATCTAACACAATCGACGGATCGCTTACCCCACCCACTAGACTACAACATGAAACATCATCAAACACAATCGACGGATCGCTTACCCCACCCACTCAACTCCAACATGACATTAACCCTTGTCATGCTGTTTAAATTACCTTACTAAATTGCTGTAAAATCAAAGGGCTGAAAGCACTGATAGAACCTGTCGTTCAAAAATCAACATTTCTTTTAGAAATCAATTCCATAAACAATTTGGCAGAAAAGTACAAGCAGGAGGTGTAGACCAAGATCAGACTGCACATAAGTGCTGTCTGATCTTGGTCTACACCTCCTGCCAAAACCGGAATATTCCGGGTTCAGCATGACAAGGGTCAAAACTGAGACAAAAAGCAATGTTATGTAAATAATATGTGGTATTTCGGCAAATCGTTTATTGGCGTATCAAACGTCATAACAATCGAATGAATACGCTGTAGTTACAACTTTTAAGTCGAAACACAAATAAAAATATTTAACTTAATAGTCCGAGTTTAAACTCAAATCCGGTCCAAATGAAGGATTTAATTGGTCAATCGGTGTTTAACTGACGCCTGTGGTACTTCATTTATTACTTGTAAACGCCCATGTCGGCTTTGACGGAATTTATTCATATCCCTAGATATACGTTCGTGCTGGATTAGCAATAAAAAACATCTTCATAACGTAAGTAAATATTTCATCACAATTCGTTTTATGTATTAACTAAATAAAAAAGTTAATATACAGGAAGTGAACAGAGACTCTGAGGTCGTATGCTACCCACAAACAGATGACGTTATTGATAACGTCATTTGACATGTAATTACGTTATGACATCATTAACAACCAAGTCATCAATTCATTTTTGAGTTTGACACATACTGAATCAGTTCTGAGTACCAACAACTGAACGTTATGAATGAGATAAACGCCACTTTTAACAGTATTCCAGTCATTTCTCGACGGCTGGAGTACTTAACCATTTAACTAGCACTTTTTACACCAGTACTATCACTGCATCCTTTTCGAGCCCGAAGCTGCTCATCCTACCCTGGATTACGATTATCTACCTATTGGTGGGGGACAAATGTCGGAAAGGATATATGCCTTGACCTGAGATTGAACCCTGGACCTGAAAGCTATGAAGCTAGGATTTCACCGCCGGAAAAAATTAGAGCAGCAAAATAATCTATCTTCGGAAAAGTCACATGGTCTGATTCCCACGCAGTCTTAAAGTCTACAAGTGTTTTCGAATATTAGAGGCCAAGAGAGAAGAAAGTTAAGTGTTTTGGTGATCAGGAAGTTTGAAAAAGCATGAGAAAGAAATATCGCCTGGATGAACACGGTTCAGCTTATTCATTCTTGCAGCCAGTTATCTCTGTATATAATGATTGGTAATCAACAGACTAGTGACCTCTCTAACCTTGCCCGAAGATGAAACACCGTAATTATGTATCCAACTTATTGGTGATTAACTTACGATGGCCATCGAATGATAGATCTCGGTAATTGTAATGTCTCTGGAATAAATGACACAATATTGGAACGTTTAAGGTAGCTCCTTTAAACGGAGGAGATAACTGCCTGAATAGAAAATATATTTAATATAAACTAAAAGAAATTAATATCTAATGATTTAACCCATTCCCTCACAATCACGCCACCCAAGAAAAACAATTGGGAAAACATTGTGTAAAATGAAGACATTGCTTTAAACAAGCAATTTCTTCATTTTCCTAAATGTTCCCTATCAACACAACTGAAAAGATATAAAATTTCATACACTTCTAATTGCCGTCTGCAAACCCTTTCAATTTGGACCAGTCTCAAATTTTTGGTTTTTTAAAATTTTGACCCCCCCCCCAACACCCCCCCCCCAAAACAAAACAAATCAAACATACAACAACAATATCCCCCCCCCCCAAAGACACATATATTGATGCTGATTATTTTCTAATAACTATCGGACCAAGTTTGTCAATTTGGCGATAACCCATCTTCTCGTAACTTATGAAATAACATTTTGTGATGTCCGTCCGTCTTTCCGTTTGCAGTAATATCTAGGCTTTCATTTTTCGGCAAACAGTTGACGAGTTGCTGGCCTCGCCTACTGAAAACAGAGATGAGGTTCAGATGCTCTATTGAACGGCGTTATTTTACAAACTCATGGTCAGTAACTTGAGCGAAAACGTAAAATGGTTGGTTAATGACTAAGACGTCGTTTTGTTTGAATGGGGTTTTACGCCGCTTTCAACTATCTTTCAGTCATATCGCGGCGGCTGGAGCACCTAACAACGGATTCCTGGTATTTCTCACACCAGTACTACCATTACATCCTTTCCTAGCCTCCAGCTGCTATCCCACATAGGTCTACGATTATCAACCCATTGGTGAGAGACAAATAGTCGGAAAGGATGAGTGCCGCCATCGGGGATCGAACCCGGGACCTCTACATTGACAGTCCGACGCGCTACCAACTGCGCTATGATGGCGGCGCTAAGACGTCGTAACTACAGCTTGAATAGTTTAAAATTAAATTATAAATATGTAAGGAAAAGATGAACAAATGCACGCGTACATAATAATTTTCTTGGCCTTTTCTGTAAATCAAATTGGATGATTCCGAGAGACTAGTCCCAGCTCTATGTATGGAATAGAAGTCAAATTTATAAAGATCTAACAATACGTAGAATTTTGAAATCTCTTAAAACAAAACACAAAACAACAACAACAACAACAACAAACCCCCCAAAAGACCGTAAAGTTGCTTGCAATTATATTTGATTGTCTTTAAGCAAGACGCCGGATCATTCATACAGTATGTAGTGGGGTCAAAGAGATTCAAACCGACAGTAGATACGGACATTGTCCGTAGATCAATTTATAAAGCACTCGTCCGATAAGCTAGGGGCCCAAAGTTCGATTCTCAACCAGGAAGTATTTATCTCCTCTGGTTGCAAGTAGAATATCACAAAATCGTTAATATCTTGCCCTTTTGAAAACGTTCACATTTATTAGTTCAATTTCGGTATTATCTCTATAACTTTCGGTTCCATAAAATGAACGCAATTAATTCCAAACGTACTAAACGTCCAAAAAGAAAATGTCGGTTTAGGTGCCAGTCTACAGTTTTGTTCGAAATATTTGAATTGGCGATCACCAGTTTCCAAACTATAGGGAAAATGTCATTTTTAACTGCAGATTTGAAAGTAAAGGTAGTTACTGTTGCTGCAAATGATTCAAATATTCCAAAAAGACAGTATTTGAAAAACGCGAAACTAAAATGTAATGGCTCTTGCACACGGCACCAGTTTTCGGGTGACCGACAGTGCAATATGTAAGAATTGCGGATTTTGTGCACTTATGCACGTGGTCTTTTGACGGGTAGGAATACGAGGCGCGATAGTGGAAAAAATAGCTGGGATAATGGTATTTTGACTGCATAGACTAACCTTATATTGATGTATCTATTTAGAAAGCAAGTCGTTTTGGGGCCATCATTTCCAATTTGACCTGTGCTGAAACCCTTGTCTAGCATAAAGTTGCCAAGTTTATCGACGATGTTGTTTGTTTGTTTGTTTGAATGGGGTTTTACGCCGCTTTCAACTATCTTTCAGTTATATCGCGGCGGCTGGAGCACCTAACAATGAAATCCTGGTATTTCTCACACCAGTACTACCATTACAGCCTTTCCTAGCCTCCAGCTGCCATCCCACATAGGTCTACGATTATCGACCCAATGGTGAGAGACAAATAGTCGGAAAGGATGAGTGCCGCCGTCGGGGATCGAACCCGGGACCTCTAGATTGACAGTCCGACGCGCTACCAACTGCGCTATGACGGCGGCTTTTAGACGATGTTGTATAACCATAAACATTTACTGCATATCCCAGTATGTTTTGTTGTATCTTTCTTTAATTGTTGAACATCAAACTCTGACAAAGAACGTGTTTCTTTTTTGCAGAATGGTGATTGATAAAATACAGTCTCGAAAACATTAAACCACAGTCGACAACTCAGGACAAAGGGGAAAACTGATGACGGACACCTTCAATGACTTGTACCTCGGTTTATTCCACATTAACTTCTGTAATGGCTCAGTAAAAAATCCATAATACAGCATTGGATTTCAGTTTAAAACTTGGAGCAGGAATATGGAATATTTTCCATTTTTATGCTCATATAATGCAATAACCCATAATTATTATGTCCTTAAAGTTTTATTTCTTGTCAAACAACAGAAAAATAATATATATTTCATTCCTTGGTCCGACAACAAAATTGTCATTTAGCCTCTCGAAAGGTTTTTGGCGAGAGCAACGAAGACAACTCTGTTTGAATTGATTGAATGAGGTTAAACGCCACTTTTTACAGTACATGTATTTCGCTCATATCGCTGAGGCTGGAGCACCTAGCAATGGTTTCCTTTTATTCCTCCAGCTGCTATCCCACTTAGGTTAACGATTATACATCCATTGGTGAGAGACAAATGTCGGAAAGAATATGTGCCGCCGCCGTGGGTCGAATCCATAACATCCCGTTATTGAAGATTGGGAGTTTGATGCGCTACCGACTGCGCTATGACCGCGGCGGTAACTTTGTTTGGAGATTGGGACACCTTAACTCGTCTCTGTCCGAATGTAACCTACATTGCAAATTGTATATGCGATAGACTGTGATTCATTTTTATATACACAGGGCAGCACAACTTGAAAAGTCTGGATCAAAAAGATAATACATATTACTGCTTCTTCAGTCTTATTGCCCATTATATATATATGGTGAAAAAATACGGAGATTACCATCTAACTAGAAAATAATTCATATATAAGAATTTACTAGATAGGGATGGACTACGAAATGACAAGTCTTAACAGCTGATGAAATTCACCGAATATGAAAATCCAGAATTATCAGAGATTTTGGCATGCTTTTGCCAAGTAGCCGTATGAATAATGGACGTGCATTTCAATTATCACAACGATTAATATTTAAGACTGGAATGTTGATTGAGCAGATTCTTGTCAAAGCTTACATTTAAGCATTCCTTCTGAAAGTTGCTGGATCGATGGTAGAGAAAGGACTGTTAAAACAGTCCACAATAGCTTCTGAACATATACGGTACTAATGTCACCTTGATGTTTGAGGGCTGGTCTCTATCTCTTAGTAAGGAAGACAATAGAAGACGCAGTAGCTATAACTTAATTGATGCAGATTAGATCCATAAAATGCTTTATAATTCTATTTGATGTAACGGGAGGAACTCCTTAAATAACCTGCTGTTTCTGCGTTTTCTTCTGCGTATTACATACCAAAACGCCTTTTGATAAATATGATATTGTTATATGCGAAAGCTCATTTTAGTGTATTTATATTTAAATGAATTTCGATATTTTCTACTATTAACGCAATAAAATGCTATAACGATGGACTTAAATTAAATAAAATTTCGACTTTCTGTGTTACATTTAATTAATTATCGCCATCGAATTTTTGTTAGAACGGATATACTCCCGAAAGTTGTCTGTAAAACGGGTTCTTAACGACCGTAATCTTTTGTTAAAAATTGAATTATATAAAACATACTTGAGAAAAATTAAAGAGCACAAAAGTGTCCCCATAACAGAAAAAAGTGCAAATGCGATGTGAAAACAGATATAATTTCGTACATATGGAAATTTCTCAAATCAAAAGCGATACTAGAAATAAGTTTTCATCAAACAATTTTTAACCAATTTTTTAAACAACGTTGAGTGTGATCTTATTATCACTTATTGGAAATCATAATAGAAATTGTCCAAAAAATGTCCCCGTCGAATAAAATGACGTCTCGCGATATCATCTTTATATTTCGAGGCGTTCTTAACTCTAGTTGTAAAAAATCACCAGTTATTCGGTTTCTAGAAAATACGTTTGTTTTCTTTGTAAATTAATTTGACACATTACTTGCTTTAGTTTGCCTTTAAGCGTAGTTTTAGTAAATCACAAAATTGTCTACATCAAATGTCCCCGTGCGTTAAATAACGTAGACTCATTTGGATAAAATTTCTATTTTACAAGTATTTCCTCGCCTCGTTTGTCTAAATTAAAAAAAAAACAAAAAAAAACAAAAAAACAGATAGTTATGCCATTACCAGACGACAAATTTCTAGACTGGTCCAAACAGAAAGAAGTTGCAGACTACTAACTTAAATTGATGGAATTTCAAAATTCTTTGTCTTTTAGGGTAAAAAATCAAAACAAAAAACAAGTAAACAAACAAAAAACAAACAAAACAAAAAAAAAAAAAAAAAAAAAAAAAAAAAAACAAAAAACAAAAAAACAAAACTGTGGACAATGAATAAATTGCTTGTTACAAGCAATATCTTCATTCCCCACAATGTTTTCCAAAGCTTTTTTCTTGAAGCGCGTAAAAAGGAGGGATTGTGTTGGAATGGGTTATACCAACTTAACTTCATCTGGAATTACTGCCTTCTATCCATAATGTAATTGCTTCAATGTAAATTAATCGAATAAACTTTTAACTAAAGGATCGGTGACAACACCTTCTAACCCCCGACAATATGATTTTACCGAGGTATCCAACAACATTAGTTTGCATATGATGTATTTCCAGGGACATTAAACATTAAGAAAATATTTTATGGGGAAAATAAATGTAATCACTGCAGCCTAAATGACTTGACAACGGCTTTCAAGTCGTTCATAAAATGTTTGGGATAAAAGCCACATGTTAATCTTTCACTTAAGATTTAAATGATCGGTGGATTGGTTAGTCGCTTGTTTTTAAAGATCAGTATTTATAATTGCTCCAAACATGATCCACTTGTATATGAAATATATTACTAATTATTATGTATGACTTCATAAACTTATCGTTACTGAAATCTGAGACATATTTTCATGTATATATATTTTTAAAATTCAATTTCTTAAATACTATCAAATCACCCATTAAGCTAGAGCTTTAGATGTTCACATAAAGAAGCACACAAAACGAGAGGTTAATTTGACATTCCTGAACGATTTGTTGTTATTCTACTTTTTATATAGCGAATTAACAAGTCGAAAAAGTGATCTCGCTAATTTAGCGAAATATCGCAGAGAAAACATATTCGTTTAAATGAGTAGGAAACGACCGTCGACGTTATGTGTAACATCGGGGGGGGGGGGAAGCATTAGAAGCGTACCTTACTTCTTTATGATGACTTTTATACGATCCTTTCTACACTTCAACACATATCATGCTGCATAAAATCCTATATAGAAATGCATTGACAGTACTGGATGCAGTTGTGGATTAATAACTCTTTTGAAAAAATATTTAATACACAACTCTGGCTTAAAAGGGACAAGCAGGAGGTGTAGACTAAGATCAGACTGCATATACTTGCAGGCTGATCTTTGTCTATACCTCATGCCAAAACAAGAATATTCCGGGCTCAGCATGACAAGGGTTAACTTCGGGAGCAAATAAAACCACAAGTGGCGCATTTCGGCATACGTCGATAGATCTACTGTACTTCTCTAATTAATCAAATGCACTTTTCTTGAGTACTAATGTTTTGTCAAAGCTTCAAGGCACATACGTAACTTCATTTAGATCTTCTTGTTTCCTTATTCACATGACCATATTAGGCTATATACGTTAAATAACTGAGTACAGAAGGACAAATGACCCTATTGACCGTTTAGGCGGAATAATTCTTCGTTTGATTGTCTGTAATTTAGAACGGGAGCGTGAATTGATCTTCGTCATAGATATGTTTCCATTCATTGTTCAATCAAACCGTTCTTGTTAGAAGATTATATACTGAAATAATAAGTTTCTTCAAAAACTTGTTATGAAATACAAACTTATCTAAAAAGAAAACAACTTCGTGCCTAAATTTGCAATTTTGAATGTCGAAAATAACAGAGAGAAAAGAGAACTACAAAGACACACACAAAAAGTGTTAGACGTCTGCAAAAAGACCTTTGACCTTGTCATATGACATTAACCTATCCATTCTTTTTAATCTTTAAGGTTACAAGAAAATAATAACAATACAAAAACAAAGTTAAAGCTAGCGAAATAAATATCAAAGTCACGAACATTCTCCATAATTAAACATGTTCATGGATCCCTCTGACTTCTGCAAGCCCAAAAAATGCACCACATGATAATAAAGACATGAAAAGAAAAAATATGATTGTCTTTACGTTGGTTCAAAACAATCTTCAATTTGAGATATTTACACGTATCGAGTTCTAAAATAGGTCGAATGAGTTCATGTACACTATCATTCCAAGTAGACTATATAGCTGGCTGAACAAAGTCTATAATTTTGTACTCTTTCTCTCATCACATACAGAAAAATAAAGTCATTTAAAGCCTCGTTTATATTTTCCAAAGACGTCTAAGATTTACTTTCGTTTCTGACTATATTTCTTACACGACAAGATGACGAGAGCCTGTGAATGGTCTTACTGTTTGAGAAATACGTTGACTTTGGTTAATCGATATAGCAAGGTTCAAAACGCACCGCTTGAGTTTGAGGGCGTCGTTCGGGCTTCGTATCTAAACTTTATTTGCCAAGGACGATATCGTAGCCTACGATTTTTTGTTGAATATTTTGAACATCGTCCGATTTGTTCTCAATTATCCTGGAGGCTCACTTAAGTCGATTTTACTGTTATAGTAAGGTAATAATGAGATCCCACACGGTGACTATGACATGTGACAAATAGATTTTGAGTAGACCATACAGCAGTCGTATGATTTTCGTAAGATGATTCGATCACCAAGCTAAAGCCAACGGTGCATAGCTTTTCCGTACGGTTTTTCGATCTTTTAAAAGAATATATTTAACATTCAATGAAACGAGATCACAAGATCAGTTAAATCGAATGATAATCTCACGGGTACCGTATACTTACGTATGGGCATCTGTGACACGGTTTTGGGGTTACAGCGAATTCATGGGTGCCGTACGGCTTCATATACTACAATCGGTTTCCGAAATTTCGACAATTCAAGGTCTTACAAGAACTAAAAATAATAGAATTTCAGAAAATAATGCATAAATTCCAAACTCCTGCCAGTTCAACTTGATAAATAAAGCGACTGACTACTAATTTGGTAATTATCCAAACAATTTGCTTGCATTTTAGAACAAATTGATTAGTTTTAAGATAACGCAGATTACAAGGATAAAATTGAATTCTAATAACATTTGTCTATCCTTTCTTGCTTGCAAATAATTAGAAAATAACACATTTACACACAAAAGAAAGGGGCAAAATTCGCTAGATTTCCCCATAACTACAATTCCCTCTTTTAACGACCTATGAACATTTGAAAAAATGGTCTAAAGAAGAAAAGATTTTGAAACTAAAGCATGCATTACTGTTTAATCAATAATGGAACGATGAGCACGCTAAATACAATGGATTACTGTTAAAGCTATAATAGGTCGTTGAGCACGCCGATCATAACATGGATTACTGTTTAATCTACAATGGATCGTTGAGCTCGCCCATTATAACGGATTACTGTTAAATCTTTTATGGATAGCTGTGCACACCTAAAATATATAGGATTACTGTTTAATCTATAATAGATCGTTGAGCACGCCAAACGTAACATGGTATACTGTTTAATATATAATGGATTGTTTAGCATGCTCACTATAACATGGATTACTGTTTAATCTGTAATGGATTGTTTAGAACACTCACTAAAACTGTATGGAATGACGAGCACGCAATATACAATGGATTACTGTTTAAGCTATAAAGGTCATTGAGCACGCCCAACATAACATGGATTACTGTTTAATCAATAATGGATCGTTGAGCACATCCACTATAACATGGATTACTATTTTATCCATAATGGATCGTTGTGCACACCCACTTTAACATGGATTACTATTTAATCTATAATGGATCGTTGTGCACACCCATAATAACATGGATTACTGTTTAATCTATAATGGATCGTTGTGCACACCAACTATAATATGGATAACTGTTTAATCTATGATGGATCGTTGTGCACACCCACTATTACATAGGTTACTGTTTAGTCTATAATGGATCGTTGAGCACGCCAACTAGAACAAGGATTACTGTTTAATCTATAATGGATCGTTGAGCACGTCTACTTTAACATACATTACTGTAAAATAAATAATGGATCGTTGAGAACGCTCACTTTAACATGGATTACTGTTAAATCTATAATGGATCGTTTAGCACTCCCACTTTAAGATACATTACTGTAAAATAAATAATGGATCGATGAGAACGCTCACTATAAAATGGATTAGTGTTTAATCTATAATCGATCGTTGAGCACGCCTTCTTTAAGAAACGTTTCTGTAAAATAAATAACGGATCGATGAGAACGCTCACTATAAAATGGCTTTCTGTTTAATCATAATCGATCGTTGAGCACGCCCACTTTTAGATACATTACTGTAAAATAAAAAATGGATCGATGAGAACGCTCACTTTAACATGGAATACTGTTTAATCTATAATGGATCGTTGAGCACGCCCACTTTAAGATACATTACTGTAAATAAATAAAGAATCGATGAAAACGCTCACTATAATATGGATTTCTGTTTAATCTATAATGGATCGTAGAGCACGCCAACTTTAAGATACATTACTGTAAAATAAATAATGGATCGACGAGAACGCTCACTATAACATGGATTACTGTTTAATCTATCATCGATCGTTGAGCACGCCCACTTTAAGATACATAACTGTAAAATAAATAATGGATCGATGAGAACGCTCACTATAACATGGATTACTGTTTAATCTATCATCGATCGTTGAGCACGCCCACTTTAAGATACATAACTGTAAAATAAATAATGGATCGATGAGAACGCTCACTATAACATGGATTACTGTTTAATCTATAATGGATCGTTGAGCACGCCCACTTTAAGATACATTACTGTAAAATAAATAATGGATCGATGAGAACGCTCACTATAAAATGGATTACTGTTTAATCTATAATGGATCGTTGAGCACGCCCCTTTTAAGATACATTACTGTAAAATAAAAAATGGATCGATGAGAACGCTCACTATAACATGAATTACTGTTTAATATATAATGGATCGTTGAGCACGCCCATTTTAAAGATACATTACTGTAAAATAAATAATGGATCGATGAGAACGCTCACTATAACATGGATTACTGTTAAAGCTATAATGGATCGTAGAGCACATCCACTATCACATGCATTACTATTTAATCTATAATGGAATGTTGTGCACACCCACTATAACATGGTTAGTGTTTAATCTATTATAGATCGTTGATCACGCCCATGATAACAAGGATTACTGTTTAATCTATAATGAATCGTTGAGAACACCGACTTTAACATGGATTACCATTTAAACAACAATGGAACGTTGAGAACGTCCACTATAAAATGGATAACTGTTTCGTCTATAATCGATCGTTGAGCACGCCCACTATAACATGGATTATTGTTCAATCTATAATGGATCGTTTTGCACACCCAATATAGCATGGATTAATTTTTAGTCTATGATGGATTGTATATCACACCCAATATTACATACATTACTGTTAAATCAATAAGATAAATCATGTAAAATGTTTGGTTTGCGACCTAAACGTCCTAGCTACAGCTTGAAAAGGCTGAAGTTACGGCGTTTTAGCCCAAAAATCATCAAAATTAGTTCACAAAATGAAGATATTTAAAGGTCGCTTCAGATCTAAATATATGGTTTGATTAGTCAATTGTTTTTTAAGATTGCCGCGATCCATCAATTTAACCCATTCCAACACAAGAAAATTTTAGACCGGTCCAGATTGAAAGGAGCTGCAGACGACAATTTGAATTTGATGGAATTTTAAATTTGCCAGTATTTTGGGGTAGAAAACATTGTGGATAATGAAGAAATTGCTTGATACAAGCAATTTCTTCATTTTCCACAATGTTTTCCAAAGCTTTTTTCTTGAGGGGCGTAAAAAGGAGGGCTTGAGTTGGAATGGGTTAAGTCTCTTTTCTTTCCTTTTGATCTTGTTAATTTTTTTTTACATTTGGTAGCCATGACTGACAGCCATAAACAGAGAACTTCATTAGATCTACATAGCCGAGTAATTATAACGGCGTCGTGGCCATCTGTCATAATATACATGTGTGTCTATTAACCTAGAGAGTTCATGGAAAGTTCGAGATACATCTCTCAAGTTTAGAAAGAGTTATGAAAAGTATTTGATGTTAAAAAACAACTTTACGTACAACACCCCAACCAACAAACTTATCCCAGGAAAATATGGTATAATATTTGTTATTTTATGTCTGAAGGAACCTTCTTTTACCCTTGCATCTCGGGGAAAAGGTAAATATATTTTACCTATTTTTTCATACCGTTCTCCTGCAGATGTCCTCTGTTTTCGATAAAGTCTGAGACATATAACTTAATTTTCTCTCCGTCCAAAATTAATAAACTCCTTCCAGTTTGTTTATTCCCCTGGCGAGTTATAACCATAAGTACGAGGACGGGCCGTCTGGGTATTGGCGACCTTTCTGACATTAAGCGTGAAAAGATATCACAGGAGAATGGTGGTCTTAATTAGATTCCTTTAATACTTAACACATTCTTCCTACGACACTGAGAGAAGGATTTTAGTTAAGAATCGAAACGAAACAAGCATTCAAAAGTAGGATGACATTCTTTTTCCATATGAGTTGCAGACAATGTTTGCAGTGGCATATTATGCAGAGAACTCTTTATCATATGAAAAATAGAACGGGAAAGAGAGCGAATAGGAATGTTAGACCTATAATCCAAATCAACATAATACAGCAGCAAGTTCATGTCGGTACACATTTCTCTGTGATTTTTTTCTGCTTTATTTTTGCCACTTTGAATCCACTATCCCGCAAGACTTCTACGTGACAATTTCGATTTCGTCTTAACGGTTTGTTTATCCCGGTTTTTATTTTCGTTTATTTTATCCCACATTAATAATTTGATTACGTATCGAGTCCTTACCGTTCTTTATAAGAAATCAGACAATTACTGCATATAGAATGACGATGAATTCTACATAAAATAGCACAATACGTAACAGAGAAGAAATCAGTTGGAAACTCGAGACTATCTATCGGTCTATGAATTAAGGAAACTTTTTGCCCAAACACAATACAAGGCAATATATGGTGATTTGAACGTAAAAGATTTCATTAATCCAGTTTTTATTCAAAGGACCTGGTCGTCTTTGAATCTGCGAACATTAACAGATATGATATTGCTAAAGGTTCCAGATCCTATATCTATCTGTCCTATTTTATCATTTATTTGATTCCATTTTAGGGTATGACACACACATTTTATTTTTTCTGTAACTAGGCCACGAGCAGTTTCTCTTCGCAGATATTTGATAATATATAACATATAGACATGCAAGGTCAACAAACAAACGTATGTATAGCGGTCTTTGTCTCTCACCTATGGATGGATAATCGTTAACCTAAATGGGATAGTAACTGGATGCAAAAGGATGTAGTGGTAGTACTGGTGTGAGAAATACTAGGAATCCACTGTTAGGTGCTCCAGATGCGGCGATATGATTGAAAACCTGTTGAAAGTGGCGTTGAACCCTATTCAATCAATCAATAAATGAATCGATTAAGCCATCAATCAATCAATCAATCATTTAATCAATCAATCAATGTATAGCACTCAATGAACAAATCATAAACTACCACACAAACACACACACACACACGAGCACATCATTCGAATAAATACATATGTGATGCGGGTTTAACAATACTGTAGGAATACCGAATATAAATTGAATTTATAGAATAAAGGACCTGAGGTTAAATTGCCAAAGAATGATTCTTATCCCTAATATAGCTAGTTTTCCCTTCCCTATCAACCCGTCGACTTCCAGATAGTCATATGCCTTCCATCTCCGCCCATTCCCATTTTGTACATCAGCTTACAGAAACATGTTATAATCTATCAAATCATCATTCAATAGTGTACATCCGAAACAAGGGGGTTCTGAATGGTGTATATGTTACTGTCGGACATTCTAATTGGCTTACAAAAGATAGGATATGTACATCAATCAAAGAATCATTCTACCAATCAAATCATTCAGACCGGAAGTAAACTTTGGAGCCCGATACTTATCGACATTTATGTGATGCATATTCGTCGGTTTGGCGACTTAAACATCAAAGCTACAGCTTATTCAAGCTGTTGTTACGTTGTTTGTCACCAACAAACCTTTTTACTTTTTGCTACAAGACACCTACCAGAAATTTTGCAAGATAACATACTTTCAAATTGAGGTGGACCTTCCTGTAGAAACTCAGTAAGCGTGGCCAGCCGTGCGTTCATTGGAAACAACAACAACAATACCCCCGCGAAAACAAAACAAGAACAACAACAAAAATAACCCATACTTTCAAAATCGCTATCAATATAATTTGAGAAACTTAGATATCGAGGCACTGAGAACAATACTGAAACTGGTAGTTGAAATTAACAAATATGTATATTGTATCAATAACCCTTTCCCTTTTTGCAAAATGTTAGACCACTCCAAATTCAAAGGTTTTAAAGACGAAAATTTAATGTTGATTTGATTTGAAAAACAACTATTCCGTAGAGAAGAAAATATTGCAGGAAAAGAAGAAATTGCTTGTTACAAACAATTTATTTATTTCTACAATATTTTTTCAATTATAAAATCATGGGGACGCAGAAACAAGGGATTGGACAGAAAATGGATAAACAACGCTCGAAGGGATGAATTGGTTAAAGGGAAAGAAGACGGAAAGAGTACGATTTCCTATAAAGAAAATAGAATATTTAGAAATATGGGATGTACGAGCCGTTATATCGACGTAAATTAGGCAAATAAGAAATTGTTTACTGGTGCAGTTTTGGGGTCTGCATAAAATTTGTCTGTCACCATGAATTTTCATAAGAAGTCCCCCAAAAAATGTAATTGGCCGGCCTCATTTGACTTGTAGATAGCGAACATTTGATATGAAGAACGCGTCACGCAAGGAGGTTCAGTCAACGAGATCATAAAATATTTAACTTGTTGAAAGAGGTCTCTTACTTCGAGTTCCGTTTAAATCTTAACTGCAGCATGACTTTACGTCTGTTAGTTTGATATTTTTAAATTGGAATGCGGAGACATTCCATCTTAGATTTAACAAAACCTCAAAATGAACACAAGACAATTTAATTTCGGGTTACTTCTCATCTCAACTTGCCACGGACAATCAGTTAGTTGTAACCGAAGACAATAATATGGCACATGTAAAGGATGATATAAAAATTCGTTTAGAGACTTCTTAACATGCTTTAGTTAAATTTGCTTCAAATCATTGAAAAATAAGGTAATAATCAGCACAGTAGTTTGTTTTTTGTGATTCGCCGTCCCGTGTTTGGTAAACACGTGATCTCAAGTGACATGTGGTAGCCATGTGACCATAGATAGGCAATGTTTACAAATATGGCTCAGGTCGAAAATGCATTTTTACAATAATCACGCCACCCAGTGCTTTAAAACATTCTAGAGCGATTAAGGGGGGGGTGTTCGTAGGCATCAAGCAAACGCGATTATTGTGGGATTTACAGCTTTTACTCAATAAAAATCAAATAGATGCAAAACGTAATTGAAAATTAGAATGTGAACATATCAACTTCCGGTTTCTACTTATTTACTTAATAATTACGCTTTATTTTGTCCTTATTTGCAAGTTTAAATCAATAATAACACATCAAACCTTTAACAAGTGTCATATAGCTTTCAGCTTTGTCCTTTTTCTTAATATTTTTTCCGGTTCTAAAACCGAATAACAAATAAGTAAATCGCGCGACTACAGGTCGCCGAAGATAATTTGATACTTTCTTCATCATATTATAGGATGTTTTAGGAAAAGGACAAAACTACCATGTGCAAACAATAACGTTACAATAATGTCAACGTCTTCTTTTTTTTTTTGAATTTTAATCACAACGCTTCTTTTTCCTAAGTCTAAACCGGTATTTCAAATTGATCACCCTGAAACAAGTTTCCGCGCATTTCCGCATATTTCCACGTATACTCATAAACTTGAAGTGAAAATTTAAGTGAGTTTAGTATGATCTTTACAAAATTGGCCGAGTTGAGGGTCAAATAATCATCAAGGCCATTGATTTCTTACTGTAGAAGCTGTTATTCTCTGTTTTCAAGAGTTCACGTAATACAGTTGATCAAAAGAAGAATGTTATGCTTGAAAATTCTAATTTCAAAAGACCTAAACGCCGTAACTACAGCTTGAAGAAGTTGTAGTTACGACGTTTAAGGCGCCAAACCAACAAAAAAGATTAAAACAAGGCGGCCAATGTTGGAGATCAAATCTTATTTCTTATCTTAATGAATGATTTCATTGGTCAACCTGTCATTCCTTTGATAGCTGCTATTTGTCAATTACATTCAGTATTTGTAGTTTTAGTTTGGTGCAGAGTTCGAAACAGGGACGGAACTAGTGCAGACTGTCGACTCTTGACTAAACTTATTGTAATTTTCAATACGTGTAGAAAATTAAAATATTTGGAAACATCTTTCATATAATGAGAAACTAAGACGACATTTGTTTATTTGTTAACTGCCCATGCAAGTGTATGAATACGGTTGTGTGAACTTGAAATCAGAATTTCGGCAGAGCGAACATTCGTGATCGGCAGGATAAACAATTCAACTCGAGAATGAAAGTGTATTGAATTTACAGTTAAACTCTTTCTTGTAATTTGAGCTTATGAATATTTCTCTCACACACTCATATAAACACACAGACACCCACATACAGGCATGGCCACACAGACACACAGACAGACACACACATATACACAAAAAGTTCAAGATAGATTCAATATTAACAGATGCTCTGAGAACTGCCTGTCTCCTGTAAATATAAACCATTCAAAATCAGGAATCACATCAATTATCCATATGATCGCTTAAACTTTAATCGTTAAAAAAGTTAAAGTTTTGGGTTTATAGTCTTTTTCTAATCAAACGACTTTACACTTTTACCCCCGAACTTTGAATTGCAAGTCGGCCGTTAGTAAACGGCGCCCATGGAAGCCACAGAACTTTGGCTTTAAACCTCACAGGTACCCATTTATACACCTGGGTTGAGAGGAGCAATGTGCAGTGAGTTTTGCTAAAAAAGTTCCCATGATCGTGGCCGGATTCGAACCCGGGACCCTCCGATCCCGAGTTCCGCGTCCATCCACCAGACCACTGAGCTTCATTCCTACAGTTTGTCCTGGCGTTTATTGAAAGATAATTATCTTCAGTTAAGATAATAGTTAAAAAAAAAAGAAAAGCTCGAAAACAACAACAACAACAACGACAACCCCCCACCCACCCCCCGAAAACAAATTAACGTTGTCTTCTCGCGTTTTTCTTTCCTTGAAAGAATAAAAAACACCAAGTCTATAGTTTTGTCGTCTGGTGAAAGCCTTACCCATTTCATCATAATTCTTAGTTTTCTCGTAAAGGAAACTTTAAGAATAAATGAGAAATTGTTTGTAAACTCGATTTCAGTCCACACTTTACCATGTTTTCTAATTAACAATCGAATCTAAATCTCGTCTATAACGTCATATGAATGACTGACCGCTGACAGTCTCCACTAAGCTCCAACAGGAAGTTCCTCTAATCTATCAAAACGGCGATATTTTATACATTTAATTGCTAGTAACATGTAACAAAAAGCAAAGTGGTTGGTTGGGGATATAAATGTCGTAACCACAGCTGTAGTTAAGACGATTAAGTCGCCAAACCAACAAAATTGCTTCACATAAATTTTGGCTGAAGTCGGAGTCCAAAGTTCACTTTCGGTCTAAATGAATTATTTGATTGGTTAGTTGATTCTTTGATTGTCATCGTGATCCATCAATTTGGACCAGTCTTCAATGCCATCGCCTGGTAAAAATGTTGAAAGAGAGAAAACCATTCCCGTCTATTTGAATCTGTCAGAGTTGATAAGATTGGTAGAGACGGCTACAGAATAAACGTAATCTTGCGAGTGGCAGTAATGAAATAATTCTCACTCGTTGACATTTCAAATAGGAAATAGTTCTCCTAAACTGCTGGGCTATTTCTGGGAACTGTATAAACTCATTTACCGCCTTAATAACTGCTGGAAATTCTATTGTTGTTTGACTATAAACCAAAGCTCTGCTGTTCTGAATCGCGCCGTTTATTTATAGATATCAATTTACGAGAATGTCAACGCTTTGTCTCAAAACAATTCTGTTTTACTTCCGAAAATGGCCAAATCGATGACTTAGTGCAAAAACATCATAAGTGTCTATTCAAAGTATACTTTGTATAGACACTTATGATGTTTTTGCACTAAGCTATAGATATAAGCACTGGACTGACGTCTGACTTGTAAGGGGGTTATTCCGTTCAGTGTCAGATGCGAGTTACTTATTGAAAGGTACTTGAATAGATGGCGGGAAACTGGACTCAATAGCATTTAGTTTGGAAAACAATCCTTAATTACACGTATATCGTTTGAGAACCCATTTTTGAACTCTGCGCTTAACCTGTCTCAAACAATTCCTATTGTGGAAAAGAAAGAAGAAATTTCTTCATTTCCAACATTGTTCTTACACAGACATCAAACAGACAGATAGACAGACAAAGATTTCTAGAATATTGTCAACTTGATATTGTTGTCAGCAATTTCTTCCGATTTGGACCGGCCTCGTATTTTGTGGTCTAATAATTGGTCAAATAGTATAAACAAAAGTCTAGAAAAATATAATCCAAAGAGAAACGGATTTCCCTCTTTTTGCCGACAATATCCTCCAGACATAAAACAACTGTTTGATTCTTTAAATTTCAATAACCCTTGGCATGCTGAACCCGGAATATTCCTATCATGTAGGAGGTATAGGTAAGATAAGCCTGCACATAAGTGCTCTACACCACCTGTTTATCCTTTTTTAAAACAGGGCTATTTTATGGTTAATTTTCAAAAGAACAGTAACCAACAATTGGTGCTTCAAGTGATTTCAGCCCTTTGATTTTAATGTTATTTTGTAGAAGATTTTATTCGGCAGAACAAGGGTAAAAACTTGACCTTTAAATCTTGAAAAGTCGTTATTCGTCTTTTGAAAATGGCGTCAAACACTTTCATAGTCTTTTTGTACTCATTGCGCATTATTTTTTCTCATCTCAAACTGAACTCAGCTCGATTGCGACGAAACTTTTCAGCTTATAGAATCGTTCTCGAACGCCCAGTCTAGATTTCTTAGCGTTCCTATGGGAGAGAAAGTACGTTTGTTACCATTTTTATCACTGAGTAGCCCGGGGCTGGAGGTGGAGCCCGAACCTTTAACCAGTCAAGCACAATTTCCACTTGACCAGCTAGATTGTCGTTTCCATTGTAACGTCCTTATCTTGTAGAATCGATTTATCTATAACCCTGTCCCCTGAATTCTAACAGGAAATCCCACTTTAATATCAAACGACGTTTTTTACAAACGTTATGGTCAGTAACTGTAAGGAATATGGTTGGTTGGCGACCTTTATGACGTAACTTAAGCTTTATAAGCTGTTGTTACGACGTTTCAATCGCCAAACCAACAAAATTACTCCACATAAATGTCGGAGTTCAAAGTTCGCTTATGGTTTATAGAATTAATTTGATTGGTCGATTGATTCTTCGATTGACCCTCGCGATCACAAATAAAAACTCAAGAATACTTTCATAAAAAATAGACATTTTTTTTATTCAAATGTAAAGATATTCAACAAACATAATAGCCTTGTGTAGACACATAACGGACAAACCTGTTCTGTCCAAAAGAAATAAGGTGTCATCATTGGGTAGCAAAGATGACAAATTTTGATAGTAAAACTTATAGCGAAAATAATGTATAGTTTAACCATTTTATTTTCAATGATGTTTCTAATCAGAGAGTTGAAAAAAATCTAAAATTTCATAAACTTTGAAATGTCGTCTGCAACTCCTTTCAATTTTGAGCCCAAAAGTCATTGATTAACGAGCTTGACAAGTAGAATCATTTGTTTACAATTCCGTGTATTTACTTAAATAAGAAAATGGTTCTACAGTAGTTGAAGGCTATTCCATTTCGCAAAGTAAATGAATATAGTCATATGGAACAATTCTATCTAGCTTGACGTAAAACAGTAATCCATTACGAGACGACAAAATTCTAAACTTGTCCAAATTCAAAGACGTTGCAGACGACAATTCAAAAACTTATAGAATTTTGAAAAAAATATTCGTATTTCGGGAAAAAAATATCGTGGATAATAAAGAAAAAAATCTTCATTTTAACAATGTTTTCCAAAGCTTTTTTCTTAAGGGACAAAAAATTGAGGTGTGGGAATCGGGTAAAAGGCGAGTAAGAATGCAGATCACAACAAACAAGATAACACGAATAATAGCATGACATCTTAAAAAAACTCATATTTGTATCGATCAGATGGTCTGCACGTTCTGATGACCACTTATGTTTCAATAGCATTTATTCGGATGTTAGAAAGTATTTTTTCTATTCATAAGAAATGGCTTTTCAAAAAACGAGATGCTGGAAACCGAACAGACGACAGGTCGATATTATGTACTTTTTATTTTAATATAACTCTCGGTAAATAGAAATGAGATCATTCATATAAAAAGATTTGTTTGTTTGAATGTGGTTTTACGCCGTTTTCAACTATCTTTCAGTTATATCGCGGCGGTGCATATAGGAAGAACAGTCGGGTGTGATATCTAAACAACAGTTAAACCATTTACCAGACGGTAAAGTTTTAGACTGATCCAATTTCAAATGAGTTGCAGACGACGAGTCAAAGTTCATGAAATTTAGATTTCTCAACTTTCTTTATAGAAAACACTTTGGAAAATGAAGAAATTGCTTGTTGCAAGCAATTTCTTCTTTTTTCACAATGTTCTCCTAATTGTTTTTCTTGCGGGGCGTCACTGTGTGGGAATGTGTTAAAGGTGGATAACATTTACGAAATACTTTAGAATCCATTTACTTTTGTAATATTGTTCTTTGGGACGCCATAAGTTTGAGCTAATTACGTTAATTGCGTTTTTTTGCGCTGAATAACTCTCCATTATCTGATCATTCGCTAGAATAACTACATCATATTATTTTCAAATGGTTAGATAAAAGAAATACCTATCTGATATTAACATAATCAAGGTTTTAGTGTTGTTTTATGAAATAAGTTAATCAGAAAAAATACTAAAAGATTCCATAAATGCTTATCACGCAAACCCTATTCCACCCAAAAAGTTCGCTACTAGTAACTAATAATTACAATAACTTAATTCCTCTTCTTGAGACAACGTTGATATAATATTAAATAATCACAATCGGGTTCAAGCTGTAGTTACGACGTTTAGGTCTCCAACTCACTATTCAACTTTATATTATATTGCTACTGGCCACCAATTTTGTAAAATAACGCCATTTAACCCATTCCAACTCAATCCCTCCTTTTTACGCCCCTCAAGAAAAAAACTTTGGAAAACATTGTGGAAAATGAAGAAATTGCTTGTATCAAGCAATTTCTTCATTATCCACACTGTTTTCTATCCAAAAAGACGAAAAAATCCAAAATTCCATCAACTTGAAATTGTCGTCTGCAGCTTCTTTCAATTTGGACCAGTCTAACTTTTTGCTGTGTTGGAATGGGTTAAAATAGAAGCGGGCCATTCTGTCGGAGTCAAAGGGTGGAGTCACTGGAGTAATTGTGGGGGTGGGGGGGGGGCTAGTGATTGGTCAATTACAGATAAAGATGCAAAAATGCGTTATTCACATGAATTATCCAAGATCATTTTAGAAATGTGTCTAAAATATAAACTAAAATGTTCTTAATGCCGCAAAGGCTTATTCAAGATATTTAAAAGTAAAAAAATTGAAATTATTTTTGTCTATTGAAAATGTCTCATGTACAATTTCTTTCATAGACAATAACAGGGGTGGAGGCTTAGGGGTTTTAAGTCCCCGAAGTAATTTTGGCAGGAATTGGTAAATTATATGTGCACTTAAAAAACAAATACCATATTTTGTTCGAAATGTTTGTAAGTTAGCTCCCTAAACTTGGAATTCTTGTTACAGACTTGTTCAGAATTTCATTTTCTTGATGTTGACAATTTATCAAAGGGATACCAGATATCATCTTTAGTTGATTGTTCTGAAGTAAATTTAGCGCTTGATCAATTATGATACCCGCCTTAGTTAACCTCTCTAGCGACAACAATGGTCATTAACGAAAGGAATTACAGGATATTAAAATAAAAGTCTTTGGATTTGATATGCAGATTCTAAATAATCGTAAATGTGCAGTCCGATCCTAGTCTATACCAGCTGCGTGTCTTTTTAAGCTAGAATTTGTTATAAGATAAATGTTCAGTATAGATTTTGACCCATAATTTGGTGCTTCAAGTGCTGTCAGCCTTTGATTTTTATGGAATTCTGTTGTTGATTTATATTTCACACATGAGGGTTAATTCACACATGAAAAAAATTCAAACTTGTCCTTATGAAAGAAGCTGCATAAGATAATTTCAAGTTTATTTTAATATTTTTTTTTTGTCTTTTTAGATAGAAAAAAAGTGGATAATGAAGAAATTGCTTGTAACAATCAATTTCTTCATTTTTCACAATGCTTACAAGGATTTTTTTCTAGACGGGCGTAAAAAGGAGGGAATGTGTGGGGAAAGGTTAAAAGAATTTAAAAACCATTCCGAAAATAAATTACATTTAAAGCATTAGTAGAGCAAAATATTGAAGTAATGCGAAATTGTCGTTTTCAGGCTTTAATATGCTCAAACTTATGTCGCCCCATTTGTTTTTCATACCATCTCTTCCCTATTTTTTTATGATCAATAATAGAGTTTGTCACATACTCACCGTCGCCATTATATCAAATGATATCAAAAACTCATTTTCTACAAGGACAGACCATAAAATGATAACAATGTCGGGTCGAATGAATCAGTTTGGCCAATTTAAACAACCCAGAAAAAAGCTGGTATTTTCCATGAAACTGTTACTTCACTAAAAATTATTTCTTTGTCTCTTACAAAAGGTTGTAAAAGGAATGATATTTTTAACGGCATGGGGTTGGTTATATGTTCTTGAATAAAATTAGGACCATAGTGGTATGGTTTTTTTGATTTTCCCTTGAAAGTTTTCTGTTTCTGTTACGGACAAGAATAGAGCTGTCAACGGACTTATTTCAACGGGAAGGTTTTTCTGCATCTGTGCCGCATGAAAACAGGGATGACAAAAGACTTGAATTTCCACGGTAAGATTTCTGTGTATGTGTCACATAAGAACAGGGATGTCAATGGACTTATTTTCCAAAGGAAGATTTTTTCTACGTCTGTGTCACATAAGAACAGGGGTGTCAATAGCCTTTTTTCCAACAGTAAGATTTTTTCTGCATCTATGTCACATAAAAGGAGAGGTGCCAATGGATTTTTTTCCGCGGTAGGATTTTTCTGCGCTTGTGTCACATAAGGACAGGGGTGTCATCAGACTTATTTCCGCGGTAAGATTGTTCTGCGCCTGTGTCACATAAGAAGAGGGGTGTCAACAGACTTATTTCCGCGGTAAGATTGTTCTGCGCCTGTGTCACATTGAAAGAGGGGTGTCAACAGACTTATTTACGCGGTAAGATTGTTCTGCGCCTGTTTCACATAAGAAGAGGGGTGTCAACAGACTTATTTCCGCGGTAAGATTTTCTACCTCTATGATACATAAGACCTGGGGTGTCAATGGACCTATTTCCACGGTAGGATTTTGCTCAGACTGTTTTACATAAGAACAGGGGTTTCAGTAGACTTGAATTTCAATGGTAAGATTTCTGCATCTGTGTCACATATGAACGAGGGGGGGGGGAGGGCAATAAACTTGAATTTCCATGGTAAGGGTCTGTGTCTGTTTCGCATTTTCCATGCTAAGGTTTTCCACGTCTTTGTCACATGAAGACCGT
Organism: Fragum fragum; assembly: GCA_946902895.1. Taxonomy (NCBI): domain Eukaryota; kingdom Metazoa; phylum Mollusca; class Bivalvia; order Cardiida; family Cardiidae; genus Fragum; species Fragum fragum. The sequence continues at coordinate 66,424,541 of OX336371.1, read as the reverse complement.
GGTGTCTGTAAACTTGGATTTTCCATGGTAATGTTTTCAGTGTCAGTATCACATTAGAACCGTGGTGTCAATAGACTTGGATTTTCCATGGTAAGGTGTCCAGTGTCCATCACATTAGAACCGTAGTGTCAATAGACTTGGATTTTCCATGGTAAGGTGTCCAATGTCCATCACATTAGAACCGTAGTGTCAATAGACTTGGATTTTCCATGGTAAGGTGTCCAGTGCCCATCACATTAGAACCGTGGTGTCAATAGACTTGGATTTTCCATGGTAAGGTGTCCAGTGCCCATCACATTAGAACCGTAGTGTCAATAGACTTGGATTTTCCATGGTAAGGTGTCCAGTGCCCATCACATTAGAACCGTGGTGTCAATAGACTTGGATTTTCCATGGTAAGGTTTTCCGTGTAAAGAGTTGATTTCCACGTCTTCTTTGATTGAGTTTGCTCGACTAATGGAGTGATACTGTGCTTTAGCGTTCTTTATTTTAGTTAACCAGGAATTCTGAAATCAATAATTTTTTACTTTTGTAAAAGGCATAATCCTTAACTATTAAAAAATTCGAATAATTTCTAATGTTTTTAGAAATGCTATATCAATATGTACAAAAACATGTTTTTCATGGCTTTTATCCACAACGTTTATAGCAGGTAAATGACAATAATATTTGCAAAATAATGCCTTTGTATATGAAAGTTGAGTAAACAGTAGTTACGGCGTGTAAGACGCCAACCAACAAAATTACTAAAAATATGAATGATTTGATTGAATAATCGATTATTAGATTGACAATGTTGATCTGTAGAATAGATTCGTCCAGACTTTTCAAAGATTTGTTTCACCGTTAAAATAAGAAAACCCTATTCGCAGCTAACGTTTTCAGAAACACAGATACATTAACCAAAGCCCATGCGATCGAAGTTGTTCCACCTACCTTAGCCGATTCTGATGATGCTTGAAGTGTGAATACGTCTATGATTTGTTGAAAGCGACTGATCTGTACTAATACAAAGGCATTTTTGATTCCACTCGCTGAAAAGGGAGGTAATCTTTTAGACAATCTCATCAACATACGCTTATAGGATTTTTGGAGAGTCTGTGGAACTCTTTCCTGTATTACGAATTTCAGAATTCTTAAATTTGAAAGAGATCGCAGACGAGAAATCAAATTAGACTTTATTAGCCATTGTCATGCAGAACCGGGAATATTCCCGTTTTTGCAGGAGGTACAGAAAAAGATCAGCATGCACATATGTGCAGTCTGATCTTAGTCTATACCACCTGTGTTTGTTTCATTCGAAGCAGTTTCGTTTACGAGAATAATTTCAAAAGAAGTTGTGACTATATTCAGGGTTTCCAGTGCTTTCGGCTCTTTGAATGTAATGTGATTTTGGAAATGACTTTATTCAGCTAGGGTTTGAAATATAACTATCTTCATGGGTAGAAAGTATTGTGGGAAAATAAAAACTTGCTTGTCACACGCAATTTCTACTTTTTCTTTTCCTACAATGTTTTCTAAGTATAAATCATAGCGACTTAAAAATCAGGTATTGTATTGGAAAAGGTTCAAGCGGTACTTTAGTTCCTTGTAACGATTCAATCAGTCATCTTCTGTTATAACAAAACGAACTTAGATTTTATTTACAAACTCGACTTCAATAAGACAATTGACTGTTGGAAAACTTAATTATCGAAGAAAGTGAGATATTTAAAGAATCTTGTCGGGAAGTTCAATATTGTAGAACCTCCCAGATCTGTCGGCATCGGTTTACGTAAAAATTGAAATCTAATTAAAATAAGGTTGAACATACATATAAAGGTTATGATATTCTCAGAAGTTTTAAGAGATGGATACACTTTCTGCAGTAAAAACTGAATGAAGAAAAGGAATACTAATAAAAAATGCGATTGACACATTTCCACTTTCTAGCACCCGAAGAAAAATCTGTGAAAAAACATTGTGAAAAATGAAAAAATTGCTTGTCACAATGTTTTCTATCCCAAAAGACAAAGATTTCAAAACCTAACTAATAAAAATCGTCTGCAACTCTGTGAATTTGGACCAGTCTAAAATTGTGCTATCTGGAAATGGTTAAAGTTAAACCCTTTCCCATTTTTGGAAATTTTAGACTAGTCCAAATTGAAAGAGTTTGCAGACGACAATGAAAACTGGGTGCAATTTGAAATGAAACCATCATATGTGGTAGAAAACATTGTGGAAAAAGGAGAAATTGCTTGTAACAAGCAATTTCTTCATTTTCCACAATGTTTTCTCTAGTATGAAATCAAAGGATCGCTAAATCCCGTATTTGAACGGGAAAGGGTTAAGAAAGCCGTAAACAACCTACCAGTAGCTTCTTGTGAAGACACATCATGAATAACAAGACGATCTAAGGCTAAGGGTTGTCTATGTACGGTATAGGTGTCAGTTAAAGGGGCCGTAAGGTTTTCTCCGGTCGATTGTTTCTGTAGAAATGATTAAATGTTGATAACATTAGAAAAGGGATTAATCCATCCCCACACAGAGACGCATTTGGACGCCCCCCCCCCAGAAAAGTAATTGGGGAAAATTGTGTAAAATGAAGAAATTGCTTGTTGTAACAAGCAATTTCTTCATTTTACACAGAGTTTTCTATCCAGAAAATTGAAAAAATCTAAAAATTCATTAACTTCAAATTGTCGTCTGCAACGCCTTTCAATTTGGACCAGTCTAAACTTTTGCTGTCTGGTAATGGGTCAAATGGAATTGGGTAGGTTGGTATGCATGGTGTATTTCGTCGTTCTAATTCTAAAACTTCTTAGCTTCTGTGTGGGAATGGGTTAAAAAACAATATATAGGTTAAACTTCAGGTTATAAACAATTTCTTCATTGTCAGCAATGCTTTCTACCTTAAAATAAAAACAGAATCATCAACTTAAATTTGTCGTCTACATCACCTTTGAATTTGGACCAGTCTTAAATTTTGTCGTGTGGTAATGGGTAAAGAATCTATGTAATTAACTTAATCAAAATGTAGCGTAGAATAATTCTTAATCAATGACAACAAGATGGATGAGTTTATTGTCTACAAAGTTCATAGTCTAGGTCATTGTTAATTACGAAATTCCCGAAATGGTGCTTTTACTGATATTAACCCTTTACTGTTTTGCAAAATATCAGAAAGGTTTAACATGCCACAAAATATTAGACCTGCCCAAATTCAAGGGTTTTGCACACGATAATTTAAAGTCGATTTCAGTGCAAAAATAATAGTTCATTAAGGTAGTAAATATTGTTGAAAAAGATGAAATTGCTTGTTACTTGCTTGTTAAAAGCAATTTCAAATTTTTCCTGGTACAAAAAACTTGGGCTTTAAAATCAGGGATTGTACCAGAAAGGTTTAACAGGCCACTAAGTAGAAACAAATGGAGCGTAATGGCTGTAAATTGATCACCTGAGTTTACTTTCGAGCAAAACAGTCTGACCCTTTTTCATGTCAATCGAGTAAAACAGTGTCAACAAGGGAGTTCTAAGAATTGGACTCCGTTTGACAAAATCCCGGAAACAAACCCAGACCCACGGCCGCCCTAGCCGCTGAACCGCACAGGATTCCCTGACCAATAGCAAAATGTCTAGTATGTAAATAGTATTCTTAGATGTGAACAAATTAAGAATCAATTCAAGATTTCTTCCAGACCAAGAGACATAAGTGAACCCATTTTTATCTTATCCAAGATTTAATCACAAAGAAAAAAATCCGACACATTTTCAGGTTAATTGAACTTCTAGAATCTCAACAAGAGACCAAATTTCGGACTTGTCCGAGGTTTCACCAAGCCAAACATTCTGACCAATTTACAAGCTTTTGATCTAGTTTGACCTTGTTCAAACTCAAAGTTATCCACTTTTGAACTTATCTGAGACTTAACGAAGACAATTATTTTGACCAATTTTCAAGTTCAATGAGGTAAAAATAAGGTCTCTAGAGTCTCTAGAAATGACCTACTGACCTAGAATTTGACCAAAAATGATCCAAATTCGGACCTGTTTATCCAACCTTTTGTCTCTAGAGAGTCTACAAGGTGTCTACAAGGTAAATTTTAACGACAGATGGCGGACATCACACACCACAAAGGCTGAAATCGACCACGCTATGCTAAGGTAAGTTAAAACAATCTAAAATTTCTTTTCAACCGCTATTCTGAATCAAATGGTTTGATTGTTTTTTAAACTCAACCCCCCCTTTGAGTGAAGCCTGAAAATTCTTTAAAACTAGCCAAGTTCATGATTCCTTCTGGTATAATTGTATGAGCTAAAGTGAATGATCAAAGGTCAATTTTGTCTATACTTGTACCTTTGATCACTCACTATAACTTGTACATATATACTTGCTTATTTCTTCAAACCATACCTTTCGCTTTTTCATTTTCGCCAACAACAAAATGTCATCGAATAAAAACATGTAGGCATCGATAGTTTTGGTCGTTTCTGAAAGAAGATATTTAAAATTACGTGTTGCACGCAACAATTGTCCCTAAGGTTTGCAACAGTTAACCAAAAAGCAAAAGGTCAGAGTAACAATTTCATGCATCACGCGAAAGAAAGATCTATAAGTCTCTGGAAGACGACAAATTTTAACAAACCCATCGATTAAAAAGCAATCTGCAGTTGACAATATGAATATGGTTTGAAATTTAGAATTTGTCATTGAAAAGACAAACACTCTTTTTACCAGAAAAGGAAATTTTCATTACTTTATATCAAATTTAGGAACTCGGTGAATCAATGAGGAAGAACAGACGATGACATTGAAGTGAACTTAGCTTCTACAATTCTTGCAGTAATAGCCAAATTTTACTATACTTCACCGGAGATAAAATCTCTTGTGTCTTATTCAAAAACTGAAATCTTTAAAGTCACAACATTAGTGGCTATGTTGTTGTAATCTATTACAATCCAGCGCCTCAAATATGTCACCTGACGAAGACCGACTTGCATGAAGGCTCACGAATTTGTAGGTTAAAAAGTTAAAGTTTTAAAGTTGATGTACTGAGAACTAAATAAGTAAAGATTTTGCGTTTAAAAGTTGTAGCAACACAGTCGCCAATGTTGTGATTCTAAAGGTTATTGTTTGTAAACAAGTGACATATTATCCCCTGTGAGGTATAGCGTACATCGGTCACTTTAAAGGTGTTCTCGGTTGATAAGCTTGAACTTTTTAATCTGCAATATAAGTGCATAGATGCAACTCGGTTTTCGACAGGTGATATATTATCGTCGCCGGGTTGTATTTACGGCGTTGGCTTTATTAACCCTTGCTGAAAAATCACTGTTTTTTACGTCCTTGTGGTTTTATACTTGAGAAAACATTGGGGAAAAAGAGGAAATTGCTTGTAACAAGCAATTTCTTCTTTTTCCACAATGTTTTCTATCCTACTGAATGGTTATTTTTCAAACAGAATCAACTTAAGATTTTCGTCTGCAATACCTTTGAATTTGGACGGGTCTAACATATCGCAAAACAGGAAAGGGTTAAACGAAGGTCTAACAAGTAAACAGCAACTCATGTCTGACTTAGTAAGGTCAATTTACAAAATGGCTAAAAATATTTTCTCGTAAACTTTCTTTTACATCCTTGAGAAAACAGTGTAGGTAAAGATGAAACAGATTCTTCAAAAAGTAAATTTAACCTTTATCTTAAACAATGTTTCCGTGCTAATGTATACTTACTGGCTTCTTAACCCTTTCCAACACAATTCTTCCTTTTTACGCCCACAAGAACATTATTTTGAAAACATTGTAGAAAATATAGAAATTGCTTGTATCAAGTAATTCCTTCATTATTTACAAAATTTCTATCCAAAAAGATGACAAAATTTAAAATTGTAACATCTTGAATTTGTCGTCTGCAGCTTATTTCAATTGGAACAGTCTTACATTTTGTCGTGTGGGAATGGGTTAAGATGGTATTTCTTTTAATAGTTGTATAAATGAACCTGTTTTAAGTTCGTCATGTTGGAAAGGACTAAACTCTTACCAGTTAAAGTAATTGTTCCCTCATACAGAAGTTGTCGAGTTGGACAGGCTAATAGTCGCGCACATGGCTGGCGTAATAACTTGGACTTCAAATTCTGGAGAATATAGAAGCAAATATGAAGGATATAACATATGAATAGTAACACGTGAAACAGTTATGGGGACATGAAATTGTGTTATTCTGCGAGAAATGTCCAACCACAACACAAATATTATATGATATAATCGTATTGGACCTCTATGTCAAAATACTCTGCCTGCTTAATGTTGAGAATTTAACATCAATCACAGAATGCGGGATTTCGAGAAAAGACAAAATTGAAAGAAGTTGCAGAAATCAAATCGCTGTTGGTGTATATCAATAAATCAGTCTTGTTATTTGGAAACATTGTTGACCGTTCTGCATACCAGCACTTTAACTTTCAATAATGTTTTGTTTGTATCAGTTGGTTGTAAAAGTCATGATCTTTTAGGAACTAGTCCACAGCTTCACAATCAACTGCTCACTGGCTCCATCCACTGACTACTCTGGCTCCACCCACCGACTCCTCTGGCTCCACCCACCGACTCCTCTGGCTCCACCCTCTGACTCCTCAACCTTTCTTGCTCCACCCACTGAATCCTCTGGCTCCACCTACTGACTCTTCTGGCTCCACCCACTGACTTCTTTGGCTCCACCCACTAACTCCTCTGGCTCCACCCACTGACTTCTCTGGCTACACCCATTATCTCCCCTTGGCTCCACCCACTGACTTCTTTGGCTACACCCACTAACTCCCCTTGGCTACACCCACTGACTCCAATACGAAGTTCCACTTAAATTTTAAACGTCGTCAGCTTCCCAAATTAATGGCCAGTAACGTAAAACAAAAATGTATAATTGTTGGTTGGCGAAATAAACGTCGTGACTACAGCTTATTCAAGCCACAGACCAACTTTTTCACTTTTTGTTGTTTGTTACTGACCATACATATTGCAAAACAACACCGTTTAGTATTTAAGCCGAACTTCCTGTTAGAGGTCGGTGGGCGATTTGTAAATTTGTATAGGTCTGTATAGGTCTGTCATTTAGGTTGGTATATATTATTAATGTCAGCCATTTATCTCTACTGACCAACAGGTGACATATGTTCATGAAGAACATCTAGACACAATAAACAAGGACCTGACAATAACTCTGCACTAAACTGCTTTAATTCAGTATTTATTCCAGACTCGTCTGCGACAGAAGCTTGTTTCATTTCAAATGAGTTAACATTTCTCAGAAAAGTAAGTTTGCAAAACGACCGTTTTCAGGATATTAATATTTGATTAGATTTTATAGATCTTGGACTTCAGTTTTCCCACCCTATACCAGTTCGGCGGGGATTTTGATTTAATCCTTTCCCGTTTTACAGAATTTTGGTGATTTTCCAATTTTATAGAAGTTGCAGACGGCATTTTGAAGTGAGTGCAATTTGAAAAGTATCATCCTACAGGGAAGAAAATATTGTGGGAAAAGAAAAAATTGCTTGTAACAAGTAATTTCTTCTTTTCTCACAAAGTTTTCTTAAGTGTGAAATCAAAGGGAAATTAAAACCAAGTGTTGTAGTACAAATGGTGTTATTCTAAAGCTGTAGGCTATTATTTATTTCGTTCAGGACAAGGTAAGTATCCAAGTAGAACACCAAGAAATACAATTTTTATGATTTCTATATTAAATTGATCTATTCTTATTTTTGCTATTCCTCTATTAAGCGGACAGTTACCCGGCTATTAAAGAGTCACTGGTACATCATAACATCTTTATACAGAAAGCAAAAAGAAACAGCCCTGGAAGCACACGTATTAGCATTTTAGTTCTGTATGTTTCAATATACTTTTGTTTGCACTTTTGTTTGCATGTGGCGAACAAACTTCCAAGGAAATCTCGTTCTCATTCCAGAATGCATTTATGCACGAGAGCGGGTTTGTGACTTTTAGTCATTTTTACACAAATACTGACCGTGTAACAGTATCCCTGTCTGGGCTACTCATTTGAAGATGAATAGATTTATTTCAACCACCTTGGCTGTGTTCAATCTGTTGCATTCATAGAAAATCACAGACACATACGTAGTTCATGTGATCTAAATACCTGGTAATAGTGTAGAGATAGATTCGAGGATTCGATGCTGAGTTAGACTTTGATGCTCAAGTAGATTGTTGGCTCGAGATCTACTCTCTAGCAGGAGGGGCGGGGGAGCTAGGGAGATGTTTGTTATATTGAGCCAGGGACTCTGTGGCGAGACCGACTCAAAGTGTCATAGCCGGGGCAATATATAAAGTTTCTTGCCAAAGTAAATACCTCCAAGACAAAGAGGCTCGAAAAAAGAAAAGACTTTTAGCTTTGCACGCATCATAATTTGATTATAATAAAGGAAAACACACAGAAAAAGTAAGAAAATCAACAGTATACCTCCTTCCAGGGCAATAATTGTTTTTCACGTCTACATGGAATTATATTTGTTTGAAACAATTGAAATACGTTTAACTGATTCCCACACAATGACGATTTTTTACGCCCATTAAGAAAAACTATTGGGAAGACAGGGTGGAAAATGAAGAAATGGTTGGAAACAAGCAATTTCGCCATTTTCGAAAATGTTTTCTGTCAAGAAAGTTGAAAAAATCTAAAATTTCATTAATTTTAGATTGACGTCTGCAACTCATTTCATTTAGGACCAGTCTATTTTTTGTCGTCTAGTAATGCGTTTAACAAGCCGTACCCGACCGTATTTACAACTAAGCTAGGTCCTTGACTTTTTAATCACATTCATTTAGTTATCGACGACATATATTTTCGTTTTTCCGCTATGAAAAGGTTTAATATAAGTACACGGACTTTTAGTGTCTTTATGTTCTCAGAATTGTCATTTGTGAAAATAGAAATGATTGGCAAGGGAATACGATATACTTGTTTTTTACTAGCTTCAGACAGAAAATGTCCCTATTTCAGAGATCAGAAAAACAGGTTTAGACGAAATAAAATAATTCCTGCCAATAATGTGACACTAAACTCAGATAATACAACATTAATACCGAATTACGCCTTCCTTTACGACCATAAACATATTTCCGTCTGCTCCTCTCCACAACACCAAGACAATCACAGACGGCAACGCAGACAACATTAAAATGACGCAAATCAAACGACAAAGTCATGAAATCAACTGTAAGATTACTAAGATATTTAGAACAATTATATCTTCTTTTTTATTTAGCAAATTAAGATGATTACAATCTATAATCCCGGATTAGGCAAAGAAATTATTTTTCCATAATTGGTATCATGTATAGATTAAACCATGAGCAAAAACAGTTTTTAATTAAGAATATATGCCCCTCTATGGTGAAAGACACATGAATAAAGAATTCGTGATTTCCCAACGCAGCGTGAACTTAATTCTTAAGAAAATGAAATTTATCTTTTTTGTGCAATTAAAGATTTTGAGATCGGCTAGATATAAGAAATTATATAAAGACGCGTCGAATTCTGACATTTGAACGTGGTTTTGTAGGGAATGAATGTGCTTGAAGAACCACACCTCAAAGTTGAAAAGTATGTGGAATTTTATTTAAATCCGCTCCTTTGTTTCCGAGTTATCATATGAAAAGATTTTGATCTCAAACATCGAAGGAAGGAACAAGTCTTGTTAACTTGTATTGTACGAAGTTGAAATTTTCAATTATTATAAAGAAAAAAATAGTGGAAAGGTAAGACAGTAAAAATCAAAAGAAAAGACAACTTGATTAATTAAGATTAATTGGGTACTACTTTTTCTATACCATAGTACTTGGTTTTCGAAACGTGGTAAAACTGCTGGAAGTTGAGACCCGTGTCCCGTGCTGATAATATAGCTGATCTGATGTTGATTAAAAAACGTATCAGCTTGAGAATTTACATTGCAATAATCAAGATAAACCATCTCGGCCTTAATGAATAATAGACGTATCCCAAGACCCGCCCTATGACTCAAACAGGAAGTTCCAGTTTAAAATAAACCGGCGTTATTTTACAAAGAGTATGGCCAGCTAACACTAAAAAAATCAAAATCGTTGGTTGGCGACTTAGACTTCGTAACTACAGCTTATCCAAGCTCTAGTCACGACGTTTAAGTCGCCAAGCCAACAAAAAGGAATCACAAATTCACAAATGATGTCTAATGTCGGATTCCAAAGTTCACTTCCGGTATAAATGAACGATTTAATTAGTCAATCAACTATTTTGTTTGATACTTACATTTCGTCGATTTCAATGATATGTATTTTTCCGTTTCATCAGATCTAATAACCACGTAGATAATTTTCTTATTAGACAACAATTAAGGACGCCTGTACTTACATCTGGAATGAAAGCTCTTGGGTCAAGATCATTAACGGCAGGCCACACTAACTGTCGCTGAATTTCTTGTACTCTCTCAAAGTTCTTTAACCACTTCATTTTGTCTTCTAATTGTTCTGTTTAAACACATACAAACTTTTAATTAATAAAAAGGTTCATAATTTCGGGCCAAGATATCGATATCATTTCCGTGTTAAAATTCTTCAAAGTTCAAGATATCTTTAGCAAACGTGTATTATTTTACGAGGATATTAGCGGTGTATTAAATCTGTCTAGCATCTGACGTCTAACCGTCCACTCCTATTGTGACGCTATGTCGTGACAATGTATAATTTCTGAATAAACGGACTTTGTTTCTTACCAGAACCGCCGATCACGTGTCTTTTGAGGTTTACGAAAATCACATTGATATCTCTACAACTGGAATCAAATATTGTATAATTTCACCGGTATTTATGGTTGATGTCACACATACCAATCTAAGATTGCTGGAAAATGATTGAATTTTCTATAAATACATTATCCTGTGAATAAAAACGGCTTGCCACTTATATGCAACGTAATGCCGTCATGTTCTTAGCCGTCACAATTTTAAAGACCGATCCACGGTTTTACAAAATATCTTAAACTATCAAAATCCCAATTCTTGTGATGGAAACTCGTCACCCCCTTTCTTATCACTGACAGCTTACTGTCATTCCTCCTACGGCTACTATTGAATTTTTTATCTTTAACAGGAACTAGTGACGAACAATATTATTTGTTAGAATTCGGTTTAACGCCGCTTTTGATAATTTTCAGACGGCTGCTATGGAACACCTAACATTGGATTCCAATTGTATCTCGCACCAGTACCACCATTACATCCTGTCCAAGCCTCTAGCTGCTATCCTTCTTAGGTTTACGATTATCGACCCATTGTCAAGAGACAAATGTTGGAAACGATATGTGCCCCGCCGGGCTAGAACCCATGACACCTCTTGATTGAAGATTGGTAGTCTGATGCGCTACCAGCTGCGCTATGACGTCGGCGTTAGAGACGACCAAGCATCACCGTGAAAATAAAAACTATGACGTGTTTCTATCACAATAAATGGTGACGGTTAGCGATCAATTACTAGATTACAAATAGAGTGTCTTAGAGTATGTTTGTACTTTTTGTTGTTCTGGACGTACAAAAATATAGCACAAAACAGAACAAAAATATACGAGGAATACAATAAAGGCTGACAATTTCTAACTTTTCTTCTCTTTAGTTTGACTCTAACAGTACCATGCAGATCAGGGTCAAGACCGGGTCAATCCCAACCCTAGGGAACCATCGTCCATAATTCTACCTAAGAAAAGTTAAATGTCCTTTCGTTTTTTTTCTAATGGCTGCGTTATCAATCATCAAGTTTAAATAGGCAATGCAATTTTAAATTTTCCATTTGTTCAATTCTCTTTTAAACAAGATAAAATCATATTCTAACATAGCGAAATTCCTTTCCTCAAAGAAATTTATCAACGTTGTACTTCTATATACATTTCTAAATATTATCTCTGAATTCTTTTCTCGAAATAAGATCGGTTTTACTGGCATCAGTAACTTTAACTTTCTGTGAACGTGAATCAAAATGACCTCTCTTGTGACATGACAGTAAATACACTTTCTTATACACTTCTTATCCAATAAATCATGTAACATTTTATTCTGTGTTACTGGCGATAAATTGTGCAAAATAAAGCCCTTAAATATCGAATTGGAACTTAAATAAACTTTATTTCATCGGCGAAAGAAAGTCATCCATACTAGAATTCAAACTAAATGTAGTGCATGAACTTAGATTTATTTAGTAAAAAATTGATCGATTCCCTACTTTGTCAATGTGGTTAAGTTGAATGTAGTCAACACTTTTTCATTAATTGTAACTTTTACACCGCGATAAGAAACAAATTACTTCGTTCTCTAACAGACATCTCTAATATTAATTTGAATGTTCTGTTGTACGGTGATGATGGCCTTACTTACCACGAAAATGTCAGAATATTCTTAGAAGTACAGGCCTTTATCAAAGATAGCAGATGATTCTGATTTAAGATTGACAAAGAAGGTTAAATTTTCATGTTGTCCTTTCTTCATGTTTCAGATAGAACTATTCCCGATGGTTAATTACAATATCTTTTAATCCCGAAATATGATATTGGTGTTATATCGAAGGAGGAAAAAAAAGACTTGATTTTTATCAATATGTATGTTGAATAGCTTTTATTGCGAACGCACACCCCTAGTACGACTAAAGCTTCTTTTCTAATCCATTTTATATCAAATATCTTTATATATTATGTAGTCTCATTGTATTTGTTTGTTGAAATTTTGATATGAATAAAATGTGTTTAAACCAAGTGGAACTTCCTTGTTGAAGTCAGTGGTTGGGCCAGCGGTCCGTCAAGTTCCCTAGAGCTAATGGTTTGTATCATTTAACTATAACCCTAGTTCTCGTAAAAATGATAAGGTCTTCATTTGTACAGTAATTGGATGCCAGTATTAAACAAGTTCTCATCACTCAGAACTCACTATCGATCTCAAAACAATCCAATTCTGGGACTTTTATTCGAGAGTAACTAATCTTTGAACTATTTAGGCCACTTTTCTCGTTCAATGGGAAAACAAATTTGTGGAAAATCTTTACCCTTTAGGGAAGAAAACATTGTGGACAACGTAAAAACTGCTTGTTACAAGCAATTTCTTCAATGTCCACAATGTTTTCCAGTGTTTTTCTTGAGGGGCGGCAAAAAGCGGTATTGAGTGGGAATGGGTTAAAGATATTATTTAGAGCAATTTTTAACCATTGAATAATAAATGATATATAGTCTATAATTCCTGCAGTAAAAAGATTTGAGATGTCGACTCGTAAACAAAAAAAAAAATGATATTAGATATTATGATCTTCCAATAATAGAAAGATAGATTTAAAGTCTTGTTTTCCTATTAACCGTCTCTATATATCTCTGCTAATGAACCTTTTTCTATATATAAAAATAAACTCTTTTCTTCTAATGAACTTTGATCTTATTAAAAAAGCTGGTGTAAATACACTTTTAGAGCGAACACGAGACGTACTGTCTTTGAATGAATACACAAAACATACATATGGTGCCAAATTATATGATTCTGAGTATGGTATCTCAAACAATCTGATTAAATTCAGATTCACAATGTAGACTTCTTTACCCTGAGTGAATGAAAGATAAAATAAAACTAAGAGATGACTTTATCCCTTTCCCGTTCAATCACTGCTCTTTAAGTTCCAGTGAATTTGTGATTGAGAAAACATTGTAGGAAAAGAAAAAAATGTTTGTAACAAGCAATTTCTTCTTTTTCTACAATATTTTCTACCCTACTGAACGGTTATTTTAAAATAAATCTACTTTACATTGTATTTCTCAAAACCTTTGAATTTGGACAAGACTAAAATTTTGCAAAACAGAACATTGTTAATGGCATTGTTTTTTACGGCAATTTCACGATTACGTCATCTTCTGATCTTCGGCCTGTATAATTCACATAGATGTCATCCAAAGTCGGAGTTCTAAGCTCCGGTCTTATTGTATGAATTGATTGATCGATTCATTGATTGACATCCGCAATCAGTCAGGATACATGTACCCACCTAAAGAACTCTCCACCTTGTCTATTGACTCCGCTACCTGTCGTTTTTCTAGCGGGTCCTCCGTATACTTTTTAATGTTGTGTAACAATAGAGGAAGTTTTGTACAGTGTTGCATCGGTCCAATCAGCAAATCTGCGAGCTGTAGTCGATTACAGCGAGGGTCCTGCTCACACCACTGGAAAAATAGAACAAACCTTATTGTCACGCCGAAAAAGGTCGACAAAGGTCATTATATACAAAAGTTTAAGAATTCCTAAGGAACATGAAATTAATGATACGTAACGTGATCCATGTTATTCCTCCTTTCACACGCCGACTTAGTTTATAGTTTGAAATACGCCCCTAAATTTGCACGATTTGTCACCAGTTGTATCCGCAATGTCATTTAGCGAAATAAGGATTCGTGTAAATTATAAATATGACATGTACCAATTGTATAAATATTTAATTAAATAGATATATAATATATCATTCACATGCCTTTTCGAATTCGCAGAAGTCGTCGTTTTTCCGCAACTTTTCTAAATAAGTAAGTGCATTAGAATAGTTTAAACAGTACGTATGATATACACTGCCATCTTTAGAGTGAGCTGAAAACTGAGAGAAAAAGAAAAGAATTATATGGAGATTGGGTCTTACATTAACATGCAGTATTTGGTTCTTTACCTCGAAGCGACCAATCAAGTGTAAAGGCAAGGCTTTAGAATGAAAAAAATTGCATTTTCAAAATCATAGGTTAACTCTTTCCTGTACAAACCCGGGATTTTGCGACGCTTTGATTATATTAGAAAACATTGTGGGAAAGGAAGAAATTGCTTGTCACAAGCAATATCTCATTATCTCTTATTTTTTCATATAGGAAGGTTTTATTTTAAATTACATCCAATTTTCGTAGTCGTCTTCAACCTCTTTCGGTTTGGACCAGTCTAAAATTAAAAAATCAAAACAACAATAACAACAACAACAACAGCAACAACAACAACAGGAAACGGTTAACCCGGCCAGGGATTTTTTCGAATCTGTCTGCATAATTAGTCTTGAATTTAATGGTTAGACGTCATCATATATTGTGATGATAAACCGTCGCCGGCTGATATTGAAGAAAAAATCTGAAAATAGACTTAGAAAGAATGATTGGAAACCGTCACTGATTAGAAAAAATTCGTAACGGTTATTAATCACAAGTATTGGAATTCCGAAAGAATTAGACAACTTGTAAAACCATGAAAAGCTTTTAAAAACCGCGATAGCTAAGTGCACTACGGCATTAAGTGCACCTGTATTGTGTCGATAAATAATATGCCGCTTTTATTTACAGAACCAGGGTATTTATTATAATTTAAAACATTTCTAAACCCATTGTAGAGGAGTTTGGCTCGTCGTTTTTATCCGATATATCATGTCTAGCGATGAAATAAGGATGGGTTTGATTTCAACTGAAGACACTATACTTCACGTAGAAATCAAAAGAAACGTGATCAAAATTTAGACAGGGCATAAAAGAGATACATTGTGACGATTTTATATATCACACCAGGAAGTGACGGATAACCATCACATACCAGACTGATAATGGTAAATATAACTCGAATAAACATACATAAGAAATGTTAGTATTGACCCTGATCATTCCTCACAGACTGTACACACTGACAAGGGGCCATACTGTTCTCGCTTGTTGATTTTACAGATCTAGCTTAATCATTTTTCCTTATAAGATGTATATTCTCGACATACAATAACTGGATCCAATCAATTTATTTCTTGCCTTTCACCAGGCAAGTCACATATTGAAGCCATATTCGATTTACTGCCGTCAACAACAATATCATGATCTAAATAATTGAAAAAGAGCCATCGACTTGCGTACGTGAACAAACAGATTACAAAGAAACTCCAGAATGTTTGATATCTATAAATACAGTTTCAATGTGATATTGAAGAGAGTGTAATGGGTATCCATTTATCATATTACACATCATAAAGGAACAGTCTGACATTAGAACCATCCCTATAATCCTTATTTAGAATCATTCAAAGACTTCCATAGACTCAACCTTTCACGTTTCTTAGTTTTCCTTTCCCGAATCCTGTCAATTTTCCAATGGAATATTTCCAAATCAGAATTCTCTCGGTTAATAATATTATCCCCCAAACCAGATACTAGCTTAAAATAATACTACACGTCTACGTCGTGATTGTGATGGCACGATACAGGGCTCGTATTTGACTCGTGTACTTGGATTTTGAGCCTCAAAAATCTGAAAATGCCATACTTTAACCCTTAAAACCCCTTATAAGACGGTCATGTTGACCAAACCGAGAGGAATTTGTAAGGGCCAAAACAGGGAATTTTAATAAGTCATGTATCAAACACTGCTTCTATGACTTGAAATGTTATTCGATATTTACTACTAGTCCAACATGTTTTCAGTGGTTTCGACACATAGACGTTTTTGTATGCGAAAAACCCCTGTTATCAAAATCCATATTTATATACTATATAATATCAAAACTTATCTAATAGTGTTTTATGTGTGCTATGTAACTTTAATTCATAAATATGTTAACAACAACAACAGCAACAACAACAAACAAAACAAACTAATGCCTGTATAGTTTTGATCTGGTTATACATTGGTCATTTGATTTCTTTCTACTTTGTTATAACTTTTGCGAAGAAATTAGTTTAAAATGAAATAGTACACAATAAAGCTCAACATACGCCAGCCATCAATATTAATACAAAATTTAAGACTTTTTGTCCTGTGCAACGAATCGACGGATCGCAATGCAAATCAAAAAATTGATCGACCAACAAATCATGTATCTAGACCGGAAATGAACATTGAACTCCAACATTGGCCGATGTTCATTAAAAGCAATCTTCTTGGTTTGGGGACTTATACGTCGTAACTACAGTTATAACGTCTAAGTCGCAAATCAACCACTTTACTTTAATGGCACTTAATTTGAATAATAAGGCCGTTTAATTTCGAGGTGGATCTTCTTTTCGGAGCTCCACGGGCAGGGCAAGCAATCCATTGACAGGGAGGATAAACTACCATCTGATTCCATGTATGTGCAAACTAAACTTCGTCTATGTTATCTGGTCAGGTGTAACTGGGGAAAGGGGGAAAAGTTAAATATTGTATGTAATATTAGTAACTGTTATTAACCCTTGTCATGCAGAAACCGGAATATTCATGTTGTGGCAGGAGGTATAGACAAAGATCAGCCTGCACATATGTACAGTCTGAACTTGGTCTACACCACCTTTTGTGCAGTTCAGGTCAAAATTATTTATAAGGTGAACTATTAAAGGAAATACTGATCCACAACCAGCCCTTTGACTTTTAATGCAATTCTTAACAAGTTAGCATGACAAGGGATAAATATTGGTCACCACGAAACAATATCCTTACCCGTTGCAAAGCTTTAATCAAGACTGATGTTCTCCCAAAGTCTGTTGCACTCATGTCTTTGACTAGACTACCAATAAAATCTTTACAGAATGTATAACTGACCTGAAAATAGGAACAGGTATCTATCTATGAATAGACTTCCAATAAAATCTTTACAGAATGTATAACTGACCCGAAAATAGGAACATGTTTAGTATATGTGACTAGACTTCCAATAAAATCTATACAGAATGTATAACTGACCTGAAAATAGGAACATGTATCTATCTTTGACTAGACTACCAATAAAATCTTTACAGAATGTATAACTGAGCTAAAAATAGGAACATGTATCTATCTATGACTAGACTTCCAATAAATCTTTACAGAATGTATAACTGAGCTAAAAATAGGAACATGTTTAGTATATTTGACTAGACTTCCAATAAAATCTATACAGAATGTATAACTGACCCGAAAATAGGAACATGTTTACTATATTTGACTAGACTTCCAATAAAATCTATACAGAATGTATAACTGACCTGAAAATAGGAACATGTATCTATCTATGACTAGACTACCAATAAATCTATACAGAATGTATAACTGAGCTAAAAATAGGAACATGTATCTATCTATGACTAGACTACCAATAAATCTTTACAGAATGTATAACTGACCTGAAAATAGGAACATTTCATAAATGAGAACATGGAATTTTAAAGAATTAGAACAAGGAACCAGTGAAACAAAACATGAAATAGAAAAGGGAAAAAATCGCACAGATGTACCCGGCTCAAGATTATTGCACATCTCTCTTGACTAAGATGGTTAATATTGTTCCTCCGGCGGAAGAGAATATCATTACTAAGAAATTGCTTTATACTATTTCTTTTTTTACTATACACAAGCAAGATAGTCGCTTATCAAAAATGACGTCGAAAAGCGTTTCAAATATTGAATTAAGCTCACATATCGTCGGTGCGCGAGCAAAATGTCAAAACTACAGCTGTATCAAAACTGTAGATACGACATTCTTCTCGGACACCGACAATATAATTATTTATCATTTTTTTCAAAATTATGCAAGAAAGTAGGTCAAAACTTGAAGCAGCTGGAAAACGTAAGAAATCCTAACCTATATTTCAACTACTCGATATTGCTTGTCACTTGATTCTTTAATAAGGGCAGGTGTTCAATCTGTAAGATCACAATAAATTGAAACACTGTCCCTCGTTTGTAGTACGCTAGCTTGTGAAGAGATTGTATCATACTTAATCCATTCCCTCACAATGACGCTTTTAAACGCTCCTCAAGAAAAAAAAAACTATAGAAAACACAAGCAATTTCTTCACTATTCACAATGTTTTCTAACCAGAAAGGTGAAAAAATCTAAAATTTCAAAAGTTTTTAATTGTCGTCTGCAAGTCCTTTCAATTTGGACATGTCTAAAATTGTGTTATCTGGTAAAGGATTTAAGGATAGTTTGTACCTTTCTGTTCGACGCAGACTCCGACTTTGCAATACAATAAGCCAGTGAATCGATGCTTTGTACTTAATGGTCGCTCTCAAAGGCTAAGTAAATAACACTATGTAATGATGTTTGAAAATTATAGATTAAAAAAGGTATTATAATTGCCAATTTCGGCGTTTTTTTAAAAACAGTTTTGGTTGGATATTGGGGCGGTATTATATGGTACTCCTACTTATTACTGTGACCGATCATGCCAAAAGGGGCCATCTGGGAACTCCGTCAAACTGATATCTTAAAATTAGATCGGATCTAGCATAGGTCAAACAGGAGTGTAACTAATTAATGACATATAGCTAGAAAAAACGGCCATTTTGTACACAGAAAATCTGCTAACTGTGGATAAATTTAAACCTAGGACAGTTTTCACAACCTTCGCCGTCTAGCCTGGGTAGATAATTTTCCCAGCTACCGAATTATGTCCTTCCGCGAGACGGATCACAACATTTACATTTAGAAGATTATTTACTTGAAAACGGTAGCGACCATGAGTATTGTTTACTAACCTTTAGCAAACATATCGTCTAAGTGTGAGCAAAATGTCGTAACTACAACTTTATCAAAGCTGTAGTTACGACATTTTGCTCGTGCACCGACGATATTTCTTCTCATTATTCATATCATATTGAAGAAAACTTTGTTTGAATGGGGTTTATTGCCAATTTGAACGTTCTTTCAGTTATATCACGGCGAAGTTCACCTATTCAAGTGTTTTCTGGTTATCACAATACTAGGCTTGAGCTCTGAAATGCCTCACTCAAAGATAAACCCAAGTGACCGTTTGTGCAGCCATGAATCGAACCAGTACCCACTTGCTTCTCTTATATTACGAGTCGACTGTCCTAACTATTTTTACAAAACACAATCTGATCTGGAAATCAGTCTAAATTGCTTTTTAGTTTCATATTTCAAATATTCCCCTGAATTACTCTCAGATGTTTCTTGAGATACAGTTAAACCTCTTCCATCAGAAAGATTTGAAAGGTTAAATAGCTTAGTTTAAACATATTTTATTTGCATTAATTTCATTATAAACATATAAACATGAGTATGACACAGAAAAATATAAATCAAGCAAAAAGGATTAGAACGAAAGCATAAGCTTATAATGTTCTTCTCCCTATTTGTGATTCAATAGCGTAACTAACTGACATTTCTAAAAGGTTACTTGAATTCTAAATAAATGAAAACATACATTATATACAAATGAATGTTAGAAGAAAGCGTTTTTGAAAGATAGAAGTACTTTACAGAAGGGGGGGTGTGTGTGTGTGAATGGTGTTCTTCAATGTTTATTATGAGAATTGTCTGTAAGACATACGTTTATCACAGGTATCTTTTTCGAAATATGTATAGGGTTTTTAACAAAGAAGGACTTTTTAGAAACGCCTACTGTCTTTGATATATCTTTGGACTTCTAGTATTATATTTTCGTTGTCTTTATATGACAGATTTTCTTTTCCATACAACAAAGTATTAATATCAATGTTACCAATATGTGTTAAGGAGCTAAGGAGCCTGTTTCTTATAGTATCATAATTTGAACACTCAAGAAGAAAATGCTCACTCGTCTCGATCCCACCACAAGTACAAAGGGGAGACGCTACTATATTTTTACTGAAAAGATGGTGATTGAGAGAGCTACATTTGTTTCTGATTCTAGTATGTATAACCTGAAGCTTCCTTTCTCCTATAAAGTACAACTTATTAGGGACTAGTTTGTTCCTATTTAAATAATTCTTGAAGCAGGATAATGAATTTTGTTCTCTTATTTCAATTGGTAACTTTTTCCACTCTTCAATGACTGAAGGAAGAAAAGATCTTTTGTAAAGCTCAGTTCTACAGTTAGGCATTCTATGATTCTGAGATCCACGTAAGCTGTATGAGGTTGTGCTTCCTATACTTTGGGGTACTAATGAACTTAGGGTTTTCGGACAGAGGCCTTTTACCATTTTGAAGTAAAGAATGAGTTTGTGTATATGTCTTCTTTCTTGAAGTGATTCCCAACCTGATTCAGCAGATAGATCAAGAAGTGATACCAGTTTTGTGCAGCCAGTTACGATTCTTGCGGCTTCGAATTGAATCTTATCGAGTTGATCCTTCAGTTGCAGCGTGTTCGATTCCCGACGGCGGCACTCATCCTTTCCGACTATTTGTCTCTCACCAAATGGGTCGATAATCGTAGACCTATGTGGGATAGCAGCTGGAGGCTAGGAAAGGATGTAATGGTAGTACTGGTGTGAGAAATACCAGGATTCCATTGTTAGGTGCTCCAGCCGCCGCGATATAACTGAAAGATTGTTGAAAGCGGCGTAAAACCCCATTCAAACAAACAAACAATCAGTTGCAGCGTACAATTATCCCAAATAACGTCCGCGTATTCGATTATTTGGCGGATGAATGAAAAATAGATTATTTGTAGAGTTCTTCTGTCTAAACTGAACTTGAGAGTACGCATCATATTAATTCTACCCCAAGCTTTTGCTATTGAATTATTTATATGATTTTCCCACGTACCATATTCAGAAATAAATATACCTAAATATTTATGGTTTTGAACAGTTGGTATTAATGTATTGGACATAAAAAGGTTTGGGTGAGTGATTTGTTTTTTGTTTTCGGGTGACAACTATAGACTCGGATTTTGAGGGGTTAAATTTGACGATCCACTGTTTGGCCCATTCATCTATTTTATCCATATCAGATTGTAACTGTGATCCGCAGATATCAGGATTATCAATTTCTAGGGATAAGCTAGTGTCATTTGCAAAAAGGTTTATATTAGACTCTAAGCTATAGACTATGTTGTTTATGTAAACTAAGAAAAGTAGAGGACCCAATATAGACCCTTGGGGGACACCAGCTTTCAATAAACACAAATCAGAGGAATTTCCATTATTAACCACTCTTTGATATCGTTTCGAAAGATAGTCTTTAAACCAATCTAGTAATAGCCCATTTATTCCTGCATGATGCAGCTTAAATAAAAGACCTCCATGCCAAACTTTATCGAAAGCTTTACTGATATCAAAGACAATAATTCGAAACTCGCGTCCATTATCTAAAGCTTTACAAATATTATCATTAAGACACAGTGTTTGATTGACCGTGGAGTCACCAGGTAAGAATCCAGACTGGAACGGAGTAAAAAAATTACTCATTGAAAGATATAAAAACACATGATTGTAAATTACTTTTTCAAAAACCTTTTCTGTTGTATTCAGAAGAGAAACTGGTCTGTAATACGATGAAAGTGATGGGTCACCTGTTTTAAAAATGGGACATACATTTGAGACTTTCCACGCAAATGGTAACGTACATTGACGTAAAGATGAATCAAATATATCACAGAGCGGTAAAGCAAGCTGTAAGGCTCCTTCACGTAGTACCCTATTGCTTATTCCATCTGGGCCAGAGGCCTTTCCAGTATCTAAGTCTTTCAAAACATTATACACTTCTTCTGGATGTATTTCAATAAAACCAAGTGAATGTTCATGAGACCGATCGTGATCTTCTGGTAATGATGTATTGGAGACGTCAACATGTGACTGACTGACTAAGAAAGTGTTAAGCAAGGTAGCCTTTTCAGTTTTATCTGATATTATCTTTTCATTGTTTTCATCAAACAGAGGGGGTATCTCAGAATTAAATGTCCTAGGCGTATGCATTAGTTGTTTAATTGTTTTCCACCAATCCCTAGATGTTAAAAATCCAGATTTTATATTAGAGGCAAAATTTTCAAAGTAATCATCCTTTTTTGACGTATTAGGGTAACAATCTCATTTCTCAAACGTTTAAATCGTATCCAATTGCATGGATTATTGGTTTGTTTTGCCTTTCTATATAATCTCTTTCTTTGTCTAATTTTATGTTTGATTTCATTGGTTAACTACGGGGTTTCAAAAGGTCTAACATTTATTACTTTATTCGGTATAAATAATGCTGTATTTTGTAATAATGTAGCTGTAAAATTATTACATATGTATCAAGATCACCATTAACTAAGCTATTCCAATCAAAGTTGCTAAGCGCTAATCTAAGTCCGTCGTAATCTCCCTCTTCATATTTCCAAATGGTTCTTTTAAATGACTTATATCTAGGTTTGATGAAGTTGAGAACAGAAAATACTGGACAATGGTACCTAACCTGACTTTCGAGACAGGGCTCGCCAACACCTGACACTAAAACAGAGTCTTTATTCGTTACAAGTACAAGATCGATTAATGATGAGGAATTTTCTGTAAAATGAGTAGGTTCACTGATACACTGTATTAAGCCAAACTGAGTACAAAGGGAATTCACCTTATTAAAATGACTAGAATTCAAC
This sequence comes from Fragum fragum, assembly GCA_946902895.1. Classification (NCBI taxonomy): domain Eukaryota; kingdom Metazoa; phylum Mollusca; class Bivalvia; order Cardiida; family Cardiidae; genus Fragum; species Fragum fragum. The sequence goes on along the minus strand of OX336371.1, from coordinate 66,401,242 downwards.
TGATTCCAATTGAAATCACCCGTAATAATAATATCCGATATATTCGTGTCAATAGCAAGAGAAATAGAATCTTCGATTAAAGCATTGTATGTCAAGGGTGAATTTGGCGGTCGGTAAAAAACTCCATATAGTAAATTTCTATTATTACAAAGCTTTATCTGTACCCAAACACATTCTAATGAATTTATTTCAAGGTCACGTCTTCTATTATACGATAAATTACTTTTTATATAAATCATTACTCCGCCATTAGATTCGTTTTCTCGATCTTTCCTTTTCGGGATATAAAAGTTTTGAAAGTGCAGATTTCTCGATGGTTAAATAGCTTCATACTACTAGGTTTAAAGATCGTAGTTTGTTGTAAGTAATTGTGAAAACCTCAAATGTTGGAGATGAAGTATGCAGTTTTGTACCATCCTACAATAAAGTTTATACGACCAGTTGTATATGTTTTTCAAGCTTTCAAATCAGGTGGCTAAACCTATAGAGTTAGGCAGTTGACGGATATCAAAAAGTAATTGTACGTTAACGTCGTCAAACCACAAAATATTAACACCTAACCCGCGATCTCGAGGTTTTAAGTCGAGTGCTCAACCAACTTAGCTCATGTTGCTTTCTGAGATTATTCTGTGTTCTTCTGACTTATTCGGACGACTAAAGAGCTTCGCTATTTCGTCGGAGGGCGACCGAAATATTGTACATGCTGCCTTATTGAAGCTGTGTTTAGCTTATTGAAGCTGTATTTACTGTACTTCTCTTTTAGGAGACAAAAATTCCGTGTAGAAAAACACAAACTGAACACGATTAACTGAAGTATTTCTAGATTTGAGTAACACAAAACAGTCAATAGGTAGTAAGATTTAGTATAAGATGCTCCGATGGTCGTCAAAATATTTGATTTTTTTTCTAGATTTGAGGCCAGGTAAGGCATTTTCAAAAGAAAAACTCAGGTAAGGATATGCTTAGGTTAGCTTATACTGATTTATTTAAAGAAAAACTCAGGTAAGGATATGCTTATGTTAGCTTATACTGATTTATTTTAGTTCAATTGCGGCGAAAGATTTGAGCCTATAGAGTCGCTCTCAAATGCTTACAATCTTGATGTTTTCACGTCCCTGAAAAAAAGGCAGTGGCTTAAACCAAATTCTACCCAATTTTACAGCTGGGTAGACCGAGGCTGGCTATTACGAACCTTGCCCATGAACACACCCCGGTACGGCAAGGCTATATCCCGTGATCTTCAGATCACGAGTCAAGCACCTATAACACTCGGGTAATCGAGGTATTGTTCCCGCCAGCCGTTAAGGGACTTCATAATGCACTCTGTAAAAAGATACCAACTCAAAATTACTTGGCTCATTCCTACACAGAGGTTAGACACCCCCCCCCCCCCGGAAGAGCTTTGGGAAACATTTTGCAAAATGAAGAAATTGCTTGTTACAAACAATTCCCTCATAATACGCAATATTTCCTACCCAAAAGGACAACGATTTTTTAACATTTCATTGACAAAATATTATGGTCTGCAACTTATTTGAATTTGGACCGGTCTCAAATTTTGTCGTTCGGTCTAAAATTCTGTCGTTCTGTAATGGTTTAATACATCCTGTAGCCGACAGCGGATGGTACTGACGTAATCAATGAATATCGAGGCTTATCAATTGACGATCGTGTGTGTCAATTTAAAATCAATCGACCAATAAAATCATTCATTTAGACCAGAAGTGAACTTTGAACTCAAACATTAGCCGACATTTACGTGAAGCTTTTTTATTGGCTAATTATTCAAACTGATTTTACCGACGTTAAGGTCGACAACCAACACTTTTCAGGTTTTGTGGCATGTTGTTAGCCGTAAAATAACAACGTTTTATATCGAAGTGGAAATTCCTGTCGCAGTTAGTGGGCGTAGAAAGCGTAGTGAGTGGGTGGGCTAGCAACCTGTCAATTCCTAGCTTTTGCTTACATAGAATTGGTAGATATGTCAGGGTCATGTTTTTATTTGGTATGGTACTTACGTAACAAAGTTCCTCCAAGTTACTGAAGATTTCTGAAGGTTCTGTGTACATCAAAAATCCTTCCACTTGTAATTTCTTTAAAGGCTCCAGGAAACACTAAAAATGGTTAATAAAAAGCTTGTATTATGCGATTAAATTCCCGTACAGTCTTGTTTTTAATGCTTATTTAAAAAAAACTAAAGAAAACTTATTGCAAAATGAAGAATTTGCTTGCCACAAGGAATTTAGTCATTTTCCATATTTTTCTATCCTAAAAGACAAAGGCTCTCGAAATTTCGCCTTTCTAAAATCGTCCTCTGCATCTTCCTTGGATTTGGACCAGTCTAATATTGTTTAGTCTGGTAGCGGTTTAAAGCGTAGTTCTGCTATAGACCATACTGCTTCTATCGTACTTTTTTGTAACCAGTAAACACAATATAACTTTTACACAGAGAACGAATGCAGCTTACGTAACCAGAACTGGTAATTAAACCTTTTCCTTTTCATACAATATGTTCTGTTCTTTTGGATACAGGTTTAATAATTTGCCAACATATTTTATGTTGACAACAACCTCTCCCAGTGTGTACTATAATATTTTGTGGTCTGGAAATTAGGTAAACGATATAAATGATATCTAATTCGATCTAGGAAAATTATATGTTCAAATCAGACGAAGATGGCTAATTTTACATCATCAACTGTTAGTTATAATGAAGAATTTGAAGTTGGTATATGAAATGCAACAACTTGCTACGCAATATGTTTTGGAAGTATTTGTAACAGGAGAGTGCAGCTATTATAAACTAATCGTCCTCGTGTTAATCTCGAAAAAAATCTCACATTTTTCAACACCATTAAGTGGTCTATCAAGAAGACACATTCACTTTTAAAAAGCTCCCACACCGACTCTCGTCTCTTTCTTTCCATCGCTGATATATGCATTAACTCATTGTTAGTCCCTTGTTTGTCGGTACTTGCTATCAAATCCGTCCAGTGGACATTCTAGAACAATAGAAATAAATGATAATAATGATAATTGTAACAATAAAATGTGTTTACCTATTCTTATCAATTAAAGTAGGTTATGTCTTCATTGAAACATAATTTATTTATTTTTTTTAATTTCGTCAAATAAAATCGAAAAAAAGAAATGAAGTATTTGTTTTTTTTATCGATATAATTAGATTATAAAAAATGAAAAGAATATAAAACAAAAACCTTACAACACTTATGTAAGAATCTGTTTCGCGTATTCATACAGGGTGATTAGTTTCTTCGTGTCATACTTCCATGAAAACAAAACCATCTCTTTATATTGCATTGTACAGAATAGTTTAGCGGAAGCATCATGAGCTGTCTATTAGGAAGTCAGTATAGAATTTCAACAGAAATGTTATTACTTGTACAGAAAAGAACTTGAATAAAGGATTTTGAAATACTCAGAAAATAAAAACAATTTAATTGGTTAAGCAAATACTGATGATTCGATTCTACAAACCCGCATTGGCTTATCATAATCAAATATCGTTTATAGTTGATATAATTAAAAGTAGATACAGACTGAAATAGTTTGTAATGATTCCTTTGAGACAGACATTGGCTTCCATAGCAAATCTTAAGTAACAGAAAAGATCAACACAGGTAAGAACATGCAGGCTAATGCACCGATAAACAGACACCGTGGTCTAAATCTGCGTAAATTACTCCATTACCAGCCGATAACATTTTAGACTGATCCAAATAGGAAGAATTTGCAGACGACACTTCTACTTGGTGAGATTTTAAAAAATCTTTTTGTTCTGGACTGAAAACACTGTAACGAGCAGTTTCTTCAATTTTAACAATGTTTTTCAAAGTTCTTTCTTGGGAGCGTCCAAATGCGTCATTCTGTTGAAATTGGTTAACAGTAGAAAATTACCTTATATGCTGCTAGGTTGTTATCCTTGAATTCTGTTGGTTTTAAAGTTTGTAGAACATCAGAGAGTTGCGCCAAAGATTCTTTACTTCTGGTTTTCATCTACAAGAGTTATAAGTCATAGTAAGATCTGTTAGATATCGGATCAATTCTTAATTAGAAATACCCTTTGCCTTTCAAATACAGAATAAGGTCCTGTTATGAAAACAATTTATAATCTAGTTTATTCATACAAATTAACACAACTTCGATTTTTTCATATCTAATTTTCTCTATATACATTACCATTGTACTTTGTGGCTGTCATTCTGGATTGTGTTTATTTCTTTTTCATGTCAAGAGAATAGTCTAATTTAAGTTGGTCTTGATTACTTGAGCCTGTGCCTTGCATATCCAACAAATTTATATGATCGCTACTTTAAGGCTTAAACCAGCCTGTCTGATTAGAGTTTCTCTGCGCCTCCGGAATTCGTGAGATTGTTGGTTTGTCTCCAGAGGCTCATTTTATCTTTTATCTATAAATCTGCCTAAATAAAGAGTTAATACAATATTTTTACTTGTTTGTTTTCACCTGTCCGCCTCGGAGATGAAAGGTTGTGAAAACATTCGAAAAATCAGAAAAAATGTAGACTTACAAGTTTCAGTAAAGAAAATGGCTGCCTCTGTTTTTTGTTATCTGGAAATAGAAGAAAAAAATCTTAAACAATTTTATAAACGTTCTTTTCAAGTTTCCAGGCTCGCCTACAACTAATTTCTAGGTTTATATAATGCCTATCGGCCCTAACCCAAAAGCCATTTTAATCACCAAATCTAAATACCCTAAAGGAATTGTATAAAGGACCTCCTCAATTGGGAAGATATTTAAAAACCAAGAAGACCATTGACACTAAAGTGTTCACCTGAGGCGTTGACTACAGATAGCCCAAGTGGCCTTATTTTGAACGTTAAAAAATCTTGTCGCAGATATCATGAACAAACATTATTAAGGTACAGAAGCAGATACACTTAACCCTTTTCTATAAAAACCAGAGATTTTACGAGGCTGTGATTTTATACTTGAGAAAACATTGTGGAAAAAGAAGAAATAACTTGTAATTGTTCTCTGCAACCTTTTTCAAACTTGACAAGTCCAAGATTTCCAAAAACGGGAAAGGGTTAAAGGAAGATTTCCTTAGATTAGACCTCACGACCTAGTTTTTAACGCCACATGACCCTGAAACGAACTAGCAAATGCCAAGACATTTGAGGAAGAAATAAGGTCTCTATTGATCAAAGATAAAACCTTGTGACCTAATTATAGACCATCTGTGTCCAAATATTGAATTCGATCGGATTTTCATGAAGACAAACATTCTGACCGAATATCAAGACAAATGAGCAAAAACGGTGACCTCTATGACCCCACATGACCCAAAAACGACAAGCATGCAGACCAAATATCAAGTCAATCGAGTAAAAAAATGTGGCCCCAAGAGAGCAAACGTAGTTTTTCTAAGATTTGAGCTAGTGACCTAGTTTTTGACCAAACACTGAATCAAAATTCGAACTTTGCCAAGTTATCCGAGAGACAAACATTCTTACAAAGTTTGAAGACATTTGGGTAAAAAATATAGACTCTAGAGTGCAAACAAGATGTTGTAACACGCTGTACACATGTACGACCGATGACAGACAAAAGAAATAGCATTATAACAAAAACTCACCTTGAGCATGAGCAAAAAGTTTACGAACGCAAGGACGAACGTAACAAGAAACCGATTGTAGGTTAATTCAGAATGGATTGGCAAATGACATTTTCCCTATATCTTAGAGATATGCAATTGCTCCAACCACGTGACAATTTCATATTAAATACACTTGGAAATACCGAGAGAATATTCGAAACTTTTCAATAATAATTAGACAAATTCTAATGTCACACGCCCAACAAATTATCACATCATGTTACACATGGGACCGATGCTTCTTCCAAAAAAAGAAGTTTTTATCATTCCATATAATTACGAAGAGAAAACACGTTTTCGTTGATGACTATTGGATAAGATTATCGAAACTTTAGATAGAGCGCTAAATGATCGCCGAAAACATTACTTTCTCATCAACCCTTATTGCACAATCGCTTTCTTTTATTTAGGCTATCTAACCCTTTTTCAGACTACAAAATTTTAGACTTGTGAAAATTGAAAGGGTTTGCAGACGACATTTTAAAGTTTGAAAAATTTCAGTTTTTACCAACTTTCTCGGTTGGAATCTTTGTGTTAAATGAAGAAATCCCTTGGTTCAAGCAATTTCATTACTTTACACAATGTTTTCCCAGATGTTTTTCTTGAGGAGCATTAAAAGGTTTCATTGTGTGGGAATGGGTAAATAATGATAAAAAATGTTGGTCAAAAGGATTATCTTCTTTACAATAATGTTTTAAAAGCCTTAGAATATTTGTTTCTAAACTTATTTGAAAAAAAACAACAACGCCCCCCGGGAAAAAAAACAAACAAACTAAAAACGTATACAACTTTTTTTTCTTGAAGTCTAATTTCATGCGCAGATCCATATTTTTCTCAAGGGGAGGGGGGGGAGGCGAAAATATATTCTTTTTATGATATCCGTCATTTAGCGAGTAAAATGTCGTTACTACAGCTTGAGAAAAGTTGAAGTTACGAAATGTTGATTATCGACTGATATTATGATACCACCTGGATCCGCGCATGAATTGTAGTCGTTTGATTGACATATCGCGCTTGTCACTCTTAGAATCAATCGACATTTAGACCGGCAGTGGACTTTATATTAGACATTTCTATAAAGCACTTTTGTTAGGTTGGCGTTTAGGTTGGCGACCTCGACGTCGTAACTACAGCTTGAATAAGCTGTAGTTACGACGTCGAGGTCGCCAACCAACTATTTTACTGGTCATAAATTTGTCAAAGAATCGCTGTTTTATATCGAAATGGAACTTCCTGTCTGAGGTCAGGGGGCGTGGTCAGAAATCCATCAATTGTGTAATCATCAAACTCTAATTGCTAACCTACTCAATCGTGGAGTTGATTCCGACCCATTTCAAATGTACGGTTTAGGCGATCAAAATTGGAAATGTTTTATTCAGTTTTAACCATATTAGTACAAGAACCCTGTCATATCTGATTTGGTAATTGTGTTCATCAGTCTGTCCGCCTGTCCTTTCGTCCATCTTTCCGCAATTCAACCTGTAACTTTTTGATAATTATTTGAATTAATACGGTGAAGGTGTATCGAAATTGTTCATGTCCTTTTATCCGTCTGTTTTCCACCGTTCAATTTTTCCGGCTCTACATCAGTAACTTGATTATGTCTGAGATATTTGCCTTTATTTCATTCTTATAAAATTTAGTTCGAATTTGATCTCATAATGCAAGCTAGTAAATCACATGAATTTCGCGGATCTAGCTTGAGAAAAGTTTAATGGAGAAGAATCTTAATTCCTATGCCTAATGTTCAAGTAATTCTTTTTGTTATTTTCGTGACTTGGATTGTTTGAAGATACATTTGTATTATTTAATTCATTGTAACACAATGAGCTATTTGACGCATCGAAAGAAAAACTGCAAAATGTTTTCAAAATAGTTTTTCTTGAGGGGCGTCAAATGGGAGGATTTTATAGGAATGTATTAAATAATGGTGCGCAACTTTACACGTACAATTTTTCCAAAAGGGAAACGTTCGTTAGTGTATTGTAATCAGAACTCATTTCAGTCGACCCTCAGTACTCTCGGGCCTCTGATCAAACTTTGGTGTTGTAGTGACTTTAGACAAACTTCAACATTTGATCTGACTACTTACCATCTGTTAGATTTGGTGTAGAACCATTTCTGCCTGAGTAAAAATCGGCGATTGTGTTCCGCTTGATCAACTTTTTATGGTGCTCCTGTACCAAGAGATCCCCGGGATAAACATTGAGCTGGCCATTGTTGACAGAACTCAGGCGGCGACCTTGACGTCCACTGAAATACGAGCAATTATTGATTTTCATGATTGAATGGGGATTTACGCCACTTTTAGCAATATTTCAGTCATATCGCGGCGGCGATAAACATAAGCCAGCGAATATAATTCTCAGTTTTTATAGTTATGACTGAGAAGCAATTTTAGCCACGGCTATTGGTTTTGTAGAAAAGAGATTAACGTTTTATGAAGAAATTTCAGGAATATGATAGCAATGGTTGCTGGATAAAATACATTAAAGTTTGGTTTATAGACCTTTTCCACGCCAAGCATATTCAACCGATTTAAACTAGCCCCGGTCATTGAACTATAAGTCGGCTATTAACATGGCAGCTCAGGCTTACAATCCTCACAGGTACCTTTTGATACACCTGAGTGGAGAGGAGCAACGCGGAGTTAATTACCTGCTCAGAAAAATGTCCACGGTGCGAGGGGGATTCAAACCTAGGACCCTCCGATCCGGGGTCCCACGTCCTTCCACTAGAGCATGGACTCAACAATATCTTTTGTATCAATAATACACTGTTTGTGTCAAAAATCGGAACAGACACAGACTTCAGCCTAAAGGTTTGGGGATAACGTTGAACAAAAGTATATTATAACAGGGTCATATTTTTAAACATTTACGAGTAGTTATTGGGCAGGGCTACGCTTCAATATATAGTTTCTCTTCATTATGTAGTTATACAACAACTTAAGTAGCCCGTTCAAAGGATGATGCTTAAATCAAATAGAGTTATGTAATTTTGCCAAAGGCATTACTCAATTTGAATGCACAGCTGTCTTCCTTGAAAAAAAAGAGACCAATGCGTTCGTCCGGAATATGATTCATAGAATTGAACGATTGTATCCCAAAAGGTTTCTGTCTTGAGATGCCTTTCACAGGAAAACACGTGACTAGCGAGACTTAAAGCTTGGATCTTCTATAACACTCTAGGTCGTATCTAAAACAGCTTTGCAAGCCTTACGGCAGTCATTAAAACATTTAATGGGGTAATTAGACATTACAATTTACACTCCTTGATCTATTAACAGAGGGTAACATTTTACAGTCGTCAAAATAGAAAGAAGTTGCAGATTTAAGTTGGTATTGTTTACAAAAAAAAAAAACCAAAAAAAAAAACAATGTCTTTTGGGGTAGAAAAAAGTCAGAATTGAAGAAATGACTTGTTTCAAGGAATTTCTTCATTTCAAGCAATTTTTCAGAAATGCTACTTCACCATTCTGAAGCTAAAGAAAAGTATCACAAAAAGAGTAAAAATGTCTATTGGGACTCGTTTGACAAATATAATAGGTCGTTGATCCTATCCTTTTCAAAGCAATCGCAGGAACCATAGTAGTTCGTTTTACCCCTTTCTGTTCGATCCCTCGATTTAACGTCCCTGTGATTTTATAATTGAGAAATCATTGTTGAAAAAGAAGAAATTGCTTGCAAAAAGCAATGTCATCTTTTCCAACAATATTTTCTACCTTACTATATGTTTTTTTTTTAAATTAAACCCACTCGAAATCTTTTTCTGCAAACCTTTGTATTCGGACAGGTCTAAAATTTTGCACAACAGGAAAGGGGTGACTCGTGGTCAAGCAACGCATGGCCATTATGACAGTGAAATCAATAACAAATGTACGACGATTTTTTTTAGTCAAATCAAATAAATTTGAGGAAAAAGTTAAAACATAACTACGTGTCTGCACACAGTAAAGGTAAAGACTCGGTTGCAGCTCAAAAGAAAGATTTGTTTCGAATTGAAAATGCCCGTTTTACATCAACTTCCTGCGTAGGGTCGGTGACGTGAAAGAATTACCGTGACGTAATCGACTTCAACAGCCACTAGAAACCCTCTGATTACTGATATATTTTGATATCTGTTTGTTGCCCAAAATGTTTGCTTGAAAAACTGTTTTTATGTATTATCTTTTAGAATATTAATTTAACTCTTTAACTGTATATACCTACTCGTATATCCATAATAAAGAAACAAGAGGGCCCCAGTAGCCCTTAATCCTCACCTGAGAAAGATTTGTGCTAACCCCTTCCTGGCACGCAGCTAACTTTTAAAGAATAATACCGTGATTTCTGTAAGCCTGATAAGACTGGCCATGCTACGTCCACATTTTTTCAAAAATCAAACATTCACGAAGGAATTTTGAAAAGGGTCCCCTAAGGAACATTTCTGTCAAAATTTGGCCAAATTGGCCCAGTGCCAATTTAGGAGGAGAAGATTTTTAAAGAATAATTCCATGCTTCCTCTAATTCCTTAGATAAGCCCGACCCTTCCACGCCCACATTTTTTTTTCAAAAATCATAATTTCACGAAAAAGTTTTGAAAAAGGTTTCCAAAGGAACATTCCTGCAAAATTAAGTCCAAATTGGTCTATTGGTTTTAGGATCAAGACTTTTAAAAAAGTATTCCTTGATTTTTCTTAGTCAGGTAAGTCCGGCCCTGCCATGCCCACATTATTTCAATTAAATTACTGAAAAGTACTGTAAGCTAGCAAAGCAGTGTTTTGGTCAGAATTTTTTTTTGTCAAACGTTATCATGATAGAGAAACGAGGTTAGAGTAACCAATGAGCTAACCCATTCCTACACAACCCCTCCTTTTTACGCTACTCAAGAGAAAAGTTGAGGAAAACAATGTGGAAAATGAAGAAATTGCTTGTTACAAGCAATTTCTTCATTTTCCACATTGTTTTCTAACTAAAGAGATCAGACTTTCATCATGAGTTTGCAATATTTAAAAAAAACCCGAACAAACAAACAAAAAAAACCCACCACCACCACCAACAACAACAACAACAAACAAACATAAGAACTACTTTTTACGTCGTAGGCATATAACGGATCTAGTAGTTAAGCCTCCAGTGGTAGTTTGCACTCGTTGAACTTTGGGACGACCTAAAAACTTTGTGAACTAAAGCTATCAAAGCTGACGCTTTGCTAGCTAGAAATCACAATTTCACTAACAAGTTTTGAAAACGGTCACCCAAGGAACATTCCTGTAAAGTTTTTAGATCTTTAAAGAATTGTTGACGACTTCGGACGCACGACCGGACACAGGGTTTTGCTCAGCTGAGCTTAAAATGAACCCTTTATATTGGGAATTTGCAACTGACGATGTGTTTTGTCAACAATTTACTCTAATCCTGTTGATTTGGAGTACACAGAAGCAGATATCCCGTTTACAAAGAAGAGTGCCATATGTTGGTTACCTTGCTATTTCTCCCTCGTCACTAGAGTTGCTAGGCGACGCCTCAGGTGACAAAGTCGTGGGCGAAACGTCTCCACAATTCTGAAAAAAGAGAGACAATCATTTTAGACGTTTATGGTAAAATTTTATTTTATTGTCACTGTAGGAAAAAAAATCATCTTTTATCTCTGGCTGTTTCAATTTCTCGAGTACATCCCTACTTGGCAGGTTTAATATTGGAGAAATGCGAAATGAAAAACAGGGTCAGTTTACGACACTTTTTTTCTAATTCAATTAATCTGTGAACAGACTAATAGTATCTACCATAAATTTTAACATTTTTTGTTCTTTAAATTGCTTTTTGATATCTTTATTGGCGTATATTCTGCACATCAAAATGGCGATTTATTTTTTCACGGCTCAATTCGAGCAAAGTGCTTGAGACACCGAGGGAGTGTAACAGTCGAGTTACTATTTTCGTGATCTGACAGTCACATTGTAGACTGTAAAAATCGACATTAAGTCGCCCATAACATATTTTTCACAATAAATCAAAATTTATTTAACTCGAAATTCTGCGATTTACTTATGACTCTAAGATTTTATATTGAGTTTCGAAAGCGCTATGGTTATACTTGTAAATAAAAATTATAAAAAAAATCTCACTCTCTCTCCCTCATTCCCTCTCTCTATATATATATCTCCATCCATTCATCCATCCGTCCATCCTTCCATCTATCTATCTATCTATCTATCTATCTATCTATCTATCTATCTATCTATCTATCTATCTATCTATCTATCTATCTATCTATCTATCTATCTATCTATCTATCTATCTATCTATCTATCTATCTATCTATCTATCTATCTATCTATCTATCTATCTATCTATCTATCTATCTATCTATCTATCTATCTATCTATCTATCTATCTATCTATCTATCTATCTATCTATCTATCTCTCTCTGTGAGTGAGTGTTTGTGATAAAGACTTAGTCTGGTCCGCTAAATATTCTGTCTGTCTTCACACCATATATAAACCGGCTCTCATTGTTTGTCTGGAAACAGTGATACAACCATACAGGATATGGGTTAATTACTGAATGAGTCCATTTTCTATCATGAATTATGAATGGAGGTTCACCGTTAATAATCAAGCTCTGCACTTTAATCATATTTTAGTGTCGGCAAGACTCTAACAGAGCAAGAACCAATAAATCACCATCACTTAACAAAGCTCCAGATCACAGGGTAAATTTTTGTGGTCTGAAATTAAACTATTCTTATTAAAGTAAAACCTGTATAAAGCGTCCAATCAAGGGATGGCAACAAAGAGGTCGCTGAAGAGAATGACTACTAAACCCAATCCCACACAGTGACGGTTTTTGGACGCTCCTCAAGAAAAACAATTAGAAAAATATTGCATAAAATGAAGAAATTGCTTGTAACAAGAAATTTCTTCATTTTCAACAATATTTTTTCCTGAAAGTTGGAAAATCTAAAATTTCATCATCTTATAATGTCATTTGCAACTCTTTTCAATTTAGACCAGTTTAAAATTTTGTCGTCCGGTAGTGGTTTAATATAATTTTTGTGACATGATTAAAATTGATCGAGTTGATTGCATATACGAGTTATTGTAGAATGCGCTCTTAATCCTTCGCTGTTTGGTTGATTGAGACGTTTCTAATTACTTCAAACTACATAAGATATAGTAACGGTTATCCTTTTAGCAAATTACCTAACGTCTCAATTGCTAATGTTTTGGTAGGATATTTTGATAATGGTCTCTTAATAAAAGTTGTTTCGACGCTCTTACTAGTCACTAAACGTGTCGACATTCTTATTAATCACTTAACGTGTCGACATTCTTATTAGTCACTAAACGTGTCGACACTCTTATTGGTCACTAAACGTGTCGACATTCTTATTAGTCACTAAACGTGTCGACATTCTTATTAGTCACTCAACGTGTCGACACACTTATTAGTCACTAAACGTGTCGACAATCTTATTGGTCACTAAACGTGTCGACACTCTTATTGGTCACTTAACGTGTCGACACTCTTAATGGCCACTAAACGTGTCGACACTCTTATTAGTCACTAAACGTGTCGACACTCTTATTAGTCACTAAACGTGTCGACACTCTTATTAGTCACTAAACGTGTCGACAATCTTATTGGTCACTAAACGTGTCGACACTCTTATTGGTCACTTAACGTGTCGACACTCTTAATGGTCACTAAACGTGTCGACACTCTTATAGGTCACTAAACGTGTCGACAGTCTTATTGGCCACTAAACGTATCGACTCTCTTCTTAGTCACTAAACGTGTCGACATTCTTATTAGTCACTAAACGTGTCGACAATCTTATTGGTCACTAAACGTGTCGATACTCTAATTAGTCACTAAACGTGTCGACACTCTTATTAGTCACTAAACGTATCGACACTCTTATTGGTCACAAAACGTGTCGTCATTCTTATAGGTCACTAAACGTGTCGACACTCTTATTAGTCACTGAACGTGTCGACACTCTTATTAGTCACTAAACGTGTCGACAATCTTATCGGTCACTAATCGAGTCGACATTCTTATTGGTCACTAAACGTGTCGACAATCTTATTAGTCACAAAACGTGTCGACATTCTTATTAGTCACTTAACGTGTCGACACTCTGATTAGTCACTAAACGTGTCGACAATCTTATGAGTCACTAAACGTGTCGACACTCTTATTAGTCACTAAACGTGTCGACACTCTTATTAGTCACTAAACGTGTCGACACTTTTATTGGTCACTTAACGTGTCGACACTCTTATTGGTCATTAAACGTGTCGACAATCTAATTAGTCACTGAACGTGTCGACAGTCTTATTAGTCACTAAACGTGTCGACAATCTTATTAGACACTAAACGTGTCGACACTTTAATTAGTCACTAAACGTGTCGACACTCTTATTGGTCACTGAACGTGTCGACACTCTTATTGGTCACTTAACGTGTCGAAACTCTTATTAGTCACTAGACGTGTCGACACTCTTATTTGTCACTTAACGTGTCGACAATCTTATCAGACACTAAATTTGATAGAAAGTGTTCCGAGCTTCCTGAGCTCTAACATGAGATTTCAAGTCGCCAAACCCCCAAAATGCTTTATATACATGTCTTATATATACAGTCTTATCGACATTCTCATTAGTCACTAAACGTGTCGACACTCTTATTAGTCACTAAACGTGTCGACATTCTTATTAGTCACTAAACGTGTCTACAATCTTATTAGTCACTAAACGTGTCGACATTCTTATAAGTCACTAAACGTGTCGACACTCTTATTAGTCACTAAACGCGTCGACATTCTTATTAGTCACTAAACGTGTCGACATTCTTATTAGTCACTAAACGTGTCGACACTCTTATCAGTCACTAATCGTGTCGACAATCTTATTGGTCACTAAACGTGTCGACAATCTTATTAGTCACTAAACGTGTCGACATTCTTATTAGTCACTAAACGTGTCGACAATCTTATTAGTCACTAAACGTGTCGACAATCTTATTAGTCACTTAACGTAACGACACTCTTATTAGTCACTAGACGTGTCGACACTCTTATTAGTCACTTAACGTGTCGACAATCTTATCAGACACTGAATTTGATAGAAAGTGTTCCCAGCTTCCTGAGCTCTAACATGAGATTTCAAGTCGCCAAACCCCCAAAATGCTTTATATACATGTCAACCAATGTCGGAGTTTAAAGTTGACTCCCAGTCTAAATGAATAATTTGATTGGTCGAAAAATTCTTTGTTTGACAGTCGTGATCCGTCATTTTTTAAATGAAAAAAAACAACAACAAACAAACAAAAAAAAAAAAAAAACGGAATACAAATAACAACAACAAAAAGCAAAACAAAACAAACCAAAACACCACCACTACCAACAACAAAACCCAAGCTATTATTGACATAGATTGTTAGGTTTCCATAATGTTTTCTACTTAGAAAGTTGAAAAAACCCAAAATTTCATAAAATTTAAATTGTCGTCTTCAACTTCTTTCAATTTGCGCCAGTCTAAAATTATGCCGTCTGGTAACGGGTTAAAATATGTGTGATCTAAATAACTGTTGGAATTTATCACGTTTAATAATAGGATTCTATGAAATAAGAATATACTTATTTTAGAATAAGTAATGCTTATGAAAAAGAAAGCACTACCAGATAAGATATATCACATATAAATCTCGATCAAATGAACTCCTCCAAAGAAAATACCGTTAAAACATTTGAGTATGAATATTTTTATATTTAAAAAAAAGGGGTAACGCGGGAATTATTTTTAAATAAAGTGAATTAGAAACGTTGTTATTGGACGGAAAATTCCCTAACACGAAAATAACAAGGGTCTGATTTACATAGTTAGGTGACTAAAAAAAGAATGTACCCGATGCAATATTTATATAATTCATTTTTTAGTTTCGTGTATCAAAGACGGGCGTTCTGATTGGTCCAAGTTATTCATACATCCATGAATAAAGTTTTGAGCACGCAGCTATTTTGTATGCTTCCGCACAAAATAGTACCACACAAAATGAGTCAAAATTTGTATTTTTCTTTGTTTTCTTTTCACTTGATGCTATTAAACTATAAGAAATGAAGAGAATAGTATGTTTTCGTGGGGATATGAACTGAAAAATCTAATCACACTTATGTATGAATCCGCTTCGCGTATTCATACTGTGTGATTAGTTTTTTCGGTTCATACCTCCATGAAAATAAAATAAATAAATAAAAAAAGACATATATATACATATTCTCTTCATCTCTTAAATGAACATTTAGGACAGTTTTAAGATCCTATTTAGGTATGGCAATGAATCTATAGTTGAGTGAAATCAATAAAATTTATGGTCTAATATTCTAAACTAATCGCAGTGGAAATATGACAATTTCATATGAGGAAATTCAGTTTTAATTTCAGTTAAGTAACTGCAGGATTGTAGATGATATAATATGGAGGAAAGGACATATTGGTCAGCCAGGTGGACAGAACGTGTGGGGGGTTGAAGTATCCAATAATTTGTGGTGTTTGAAAATATATACATAAAGGAATAAAAATAAAGCGTCTACCTAAGATTAAAGTCATTTCAGAGAAAGGTGACAGAATGTAAGAAGTTTGTTATCGTTGTTAGGGGGGGGGGGGGGAGGCGTATGTCGTTACTTTGTCGTTACTTCAGCTTTATCGAACTCGTTGTTACGACATATTGCTCGTCTATCGACGATATGCTACTCAGCATCTAGGGTAACATGCAGATCAGTTCTTGGGGAAAAAAAGCCTCATCCGCGCTGATTATGGAACTTCGAGTCGCCGTCAGTATTTTGCTGTGATACATCACAAGGCTAAACTAGGAATACATATACTCTACAGCAGGATGAGGTCAGAGCTGATCATAATGTGTGGTCGGACAATATTTTACTGGGAACCAATCAAAAAGTATTGTACTGGGAACCCCAAAAAAGTATTGCACAGGGAACAAGTCAGGGAGTTTCGTACTGGGAACCAGTCGGACAGTATTGTTTAGGAAACCAGTACTTGTAGCCCCCCTCCCCTCCCCCCACTGTAATAATTTGTCAAAGGGAACAATGATTGTTCCATAATAAGAATATAACAGGTTTTGCATATATCCTTCCATATATCGTAACCTGCGTTATAAAGAAATGCATTAGATAACACGTATAATACAGACTGATTCCATTTTCTGTCATGAATTATCAATGATGGTGCGTCATTAATCTCAAGCTACTCTATCCTTGTACAGACCCCGTGATCTGTATTTATGACTAAAGTATATTAGTGATGCTGACAGAGACCATCACAGATCACTTTAACCCTTTTAAAAACTTTCTTAGGTTGCAAAATTACAGACCTGCCGAAATTTAAAGGTTTTGCAGACGGCAGTTAAAAAGCGATTTTATTTGTAAAAAGAAAAATCATTTTGTTGATGTTGAATATATTGTGGAAAAAAATGCTTCCAACAAGCAATTTCTATCTTCTTTTTCTACAATGATTTCTCTAATAAACAAGAGGGCCAGAATGGCCCCAAAATCGCTCACATGACCAATGTAAGATGATTCGAAATTTAGCCATCACTTTTGAAAAGGGTCACCAAAGGAATATTCATTTAAGTCAAATTGAAATTGGCCAAATTGTTACTGAGGAGATGTTTAAAAATTTCAAAGTAAAAAAACTGCCCCGCCCTGCCAAGCCCATATTTGGGCGTCAATCAAAATTCTGCGGATACCTTTTGAATAGGGTCACAAAAAGAACATTCATGCCACGTTTGGTTGAAATTGGCTCAATGATTACTGAGGAGAAGATATTTAATGATTTCTGAATAAAAACCGGCCCAACCTGCCATGCCAATTTTTTGGGCGTCAATCAAATTTCCCAAACACGATTTGAAAAGGGTCACCCAAGGTACATTCATGCCAAGTTTGGTTGAAATTGGCCCAATAGTTACTGAGGAGAAGATATTTGAAGATTTCAAGGTCAAAAAAATGCCCCAACCTGCCACGCCCATATTTGGGCATAAATCAAAATTCCACTAACAACTTTTTAAAAGGGTCTGCTAAGTTTGGTTGAAATTGGCCCAATGGTTACTGAGAAAAAATATGTTGAAATATTTCAAAGTAAAAAAACTGCCACGCCTTGCCACGGGCATAAATCAAAAAATCTTTTGAAAAGGGTCACCTTAGGAACATTCACACCAAATTTGGCTGAAATTGGACCAATAGTTACTGAGGAGAAGATATTTAAAGATTTCTAAATGAAAAAACTGCCCCAACCTGCCACGCCCATATTTTGGCGTCAATCAAATTTCCCTAACACGATTTAAAAAGGCTCGCCCAAGGAACATTCATGCCAAATTTGGTTGAAATTGGCCCAATGGTTACTGAGGAGAAGATTTTTAAAGACTTCTAAGTAAAAAACTGCCCCACCCTGCCACGCCCTTATTTCGGCATCAATCAAAATTCTAGAACAACTTTTGAAAAGGGTCACCCAAGGAACATGTCTGCCAAGTTTGGTTGAAATTGACTCAATGGTTACTGAGGAGATGTTTAAAGATTTCAAAGTCAAAAACTGCCACGCCCTTTCACGCCCATATTTGGGAGTCAATTAAAAATCCGCGAACAATTTTTGAGAAGGGTCAACCAAAGAACATTCCTACCAAGTTTGGTTGAAATCCGCTCAGTGGTTACTGAGGAGAGGATGTTTAAAGAATTGTTGACGCCTTCCGACGCACGACGCACGACGGACACAAGGTGATAGCAAAAGCTCACCTTGAGCACGTTGTGTTCAGGTGAGCTAAAAACACAGGAGCGTAAAAGAAGGAATTGAACAGGGAAGGCTTGACCCTTGTCATGATGAAAACACTTCTTAGAAATGCATAAAAAGGGTCTGTCAATGGACAGCAACGCTCGAATAGTCTTAGTGTAAGGTTATAACAGCAATGCCGATATTTATATTAGGCACAATTCCCAAACATGAATGTCAAAACGATGTTTAATTTTTAAAATCATGACTCTGAATATATGTGTAAAGTTTCAAACCGAAAACCTAAGTAGTAGTAGAGATAAAAATCTTGCATTTAATATTCTAAGTCGAGAGAGGTTTAAACTCTTCTACATATAGTGAAAATCAGAGTACTAATTATTTTCTAGGGGTTGATATTATGATAACAAAGGCGTGTGTATTGTTTCAAGCAATGGCAATAGCAAGAACAGGGATTAGACAGTTGCATGTAAAACTTTAACTAAGAATTGTTATATCGAAAAATGGTCCATAATGCCACTTTAATATCAGAGTAACAAATCTTTTGCTATGGGATGTTATGACGGTCTGTAAAAAGCAGTAGAAACAGATATATGAGACTTACACCTAGAAGTTCAACCGAAGCATGTTGCTGACTCTCGGGTTACTTGAATACACAACCTCTTCTTCAAATAATACAGCCAAAACCAGTGGGCTGAACGCACTCGAAGAACTGGTTATGGGTCAAAATTTCATTTAAAATATATATATATTTTGTAAACAACCCTGTCATAAAAGGTACAGATGGGTGCTTTATACTAATATCAGACTGCATACATGGACAGGCTTATCTGTGTCTATACCACCTGACAAAACAGGAATATTGTGGGTTTATATTGACAAGGATTAAGAGTTAGAACCCATTGCAGGCTAGTCAGGGTTATTACTGCAAAAATGAACATACAGTAAGGTAGATTTTCTGCTTTACATCAAGAAAATATGCGAAAATAGAGAAAGTTTCGACACAAGTAAACATGTGCAGTTTAATCTGGATCGATAATTGTCGTACTTTCGAGATGGTCCCTGCGCACGAAAGGTAAAAAAAAAAAGATTCAAAATTTCAGGTTTCATCTAATATCTTGTTGTAAGCTCGATACAAATTAAGGTAATAAAACACTCTCCGATTTGATAAAATATACAAGTATAGGTACGACAGTGATACACCATCTTTAAATTTGTTTGAGCTCCGAAGCTCGAGTGCATATCAAAATGTGCGTTCCCAGCGATAAATGTCTCTTCTGATTCGGACAAAGTTGATAAATTGTCGATAAATTAATAGAAAAAATTTTCTGTCTCACAATGGATCACGAATGGAATCTTAAAACCTGTCGTTAAATTTTTTATCTTCAAAGAAATAGAGGAAGAAAAATAAGATATAGCCTACGGTAAAATATTGATCACTAGAAACTTAAAAGGGCCTCCTATTTATTATTATGAATAAATAAATAAATAAATAAATAAATAAATAAATAAAGAAAGAAAGAAAGAAAGAAAGAAAGAAAGAAAGGAAGGAAGGAAGAAAGAAAGAAAGGAAGAAAGAAAGGAAGAAAGAAAGAGAGAAATAAACTAATGGCCAACCTAGAATAAGACAGGTTGTTCTCTCGAAAAATAATAAACACCAAGGTAGAATTACCTTTCTCGATTTAGAAAATCTGCTGGGGCGAAGAGTGTTCACAAAATTGGCGACTTTGAAAGTGGCGTGTCCATATTGTTAATTAATGCACATTTAAATTCTCACTCAGTGAGTGTTTTCAATAAAAAATATTGATAAAGTAAAAAAAGATAATCAAGATATGAACGAGTAATGTGATACGGTATTTACATAACAAAGAATCATTCACTAGGAAACTGCTTTTCGATGCAGAAACCTGCATACAAATTTGTTTTTTTGTATTTAATGAAAGATCCCGGTAGCACGCTGCGAGCTTTAAATCTAACATCTGATAGGCTTTGTTAAACGTAAATCAGAGGTATTACATTGACGGCATCTCTAACTGTCGCTGTGTATGTTTAACCCATAACTAGACGCCACATCTTTAGTCTGTCCAAATTTCAAAGATATTGCAGAGGACAATATTTAGTTGATGATTTTATTTAATCTTTTTAGCTAGAAAACATTGTGGAAAAGGAAGAAATTGCTTGCAACAAGCAATTTCTTTCTTTGTCCTCAATTTTTTCCAAAACTTCTTTTCACGTTGGTGTCAAAAAGCGTTTTGTGTAGTAAAGGGTTGGATGGTTTAATATCTTTTTCTTATCTGTTAGTAAGGAAGACCAGATTCAACTTTTACATTTTAATCCGGTCGCCATAATTCTGATTGATGTAGCTTCTTTCAAATAAATATCTCTACATTTTACTATAAACACTTTCCTCAACAGATGTACAGCCTCTGCAAATGTCATTAGAAATACTTTACCATAAAACGTAAGCACTATACATCTTCTAAAAGACCTGATGAGCCATAAAAAATGTTGGACCGACATATGTCTTCAACTTCATTCAATTTTAGAATAGTCGAAAATCCAGCCATCTGATACCGATAAAGATCAATAAATGTAGGTAAGATCCAATTTTTACCGCGGCCAGTATCTTCGTGTTAAGGACGTGATGGGATAACGTTGTCCTTTTGAATCAATAAATTTTAATTTACTCGTTCCGATTTGTGATTAATAGATAGTCTTCGATTTTTCAACAACTGTTTCACAGAAAGAATACAAATATTATTTGTTTTTGATAATAGATAAAAGTACTCCATTCTAGACTTCAATTATTTTTGAATTTTGTGTTGTGAAGTTAACTTGTTTCGCGTTGTTATTCCAGATGACGCTAGTACACTGCACGATTCACCCATTTCCAGAATTTTAGACTGGCTCAACTTCAAGGGAGTTGCAGACGACATATTCAGAAATTTTAAATTTTGTTAGGTAGCAAAGCGTCAGCTTTGATAGCTTATGTAATCATGCAAAGTTTTGAGGTCGTCTCAAAGTTCAACGAGTGCAAACTGCCACCGGAAGCTTAACATCTAAATCCGTTAAATGCCTACGCGATAAAAAATAGTACTTATGTATTTCAGGAATATTGCAAACTCTGCGTGCAAGTTCATCTACTAGGTATTTTAGGTTACTTCAGCACATCGTGTTCAAAATGACACCGATCAGAGTCTTCAAAGAAGTTTCAGACGACTATTTCAAATTGTTGAAATTTCTAAAATATTTATCTCTTTCGGTAGAAAATAATGGGGAAAATGAAGAAATTGCTTGCAACAAAGAATATCTTCATTTTTCACATTGTTTTCACTTACTATTTTCTTGAGGGCGTAAAAAGGAGGGATTAAGTGGGAATGGGTTGACTCCTTGGTTACTTTAACCTCGGTTAATATCATGACAAAGAAGATTACTTAATAAAACAATGCTTTGCTAGCTTACAGTTCTTTCCAGTACTTTGATTTACTTTATAGGTTAGCAAACATTGTGATTAATGAAGAAATTGCTTGTGATAGGCAATTTCTTTATTTTCCACAATGTCTTCTATAGCTTTTTTCTTAGAGCGTCAAAAAGGATCATTTTGTGGGATCTGGTTAAGAAATCTCCACTTTTATTACAATACAAATTATTTTTCTTCAAGATTAAAATTGTTCATTTTGGTCTTTTAATCCTGAAATTCCTAAACAGTAAAAAGTATAGATTCTAGCCTCTAAAATGTAATAAATAAGTTTCATGGGGGATCAGAAAGCATATTTTGACTCTGATTCCCTTCTTTTTACAAGATTTCGAAAGATTCTAAAAGATCGAGTTCCAAATAATTTCTTTACACACACACACACACACACACACACACACACACACACACACACACACACACACACACACACACACACACACACACACACACACACACACACACACACACACACACACACACACACACACACACACACACACACACACAAACAAACAAACAAATCAACACATTTCAAAGTTATTTGTTTAACCCATTCCCACTCATTCCCTCCTTTTGACGCACCTAGAGAAAAAGGCTTTGGAAATAATTGGGGAAAATGAAGAAATGGCTTGTATCAAGCCATTTCTTCATTATCCACAATGTTTTCTATCCAAAAAGACGAAAACATTTAAAATTCCAACATTTTGAAATAATCAACTGCAGCTTCTTTCAATTTGTACCGGTCTGAAATTTTCTTGTGTGGGAATGGGTTAAGCCATTGCCACACATTCTCGCGTTTAGACGCCTCGAAGTAATTTGCCTTTTGAAAATAATGAGAAAAAAAGGGAAATTGCTTTACAATGGACATTTCTCGTTTTCTCTCAATGATTTCAACCAAATTTGGTACTTGTTTTTTATTCAAACTGGTTTTGAATTTAAGTCTACAGCTTTTTTTGAATTTTGACCAGTCTGAAATTGAATCATCTTGTAATCATGAAGAAAACGGCCAAGAGGCCAGTCTAAGTTATTTTCAATAGAACGGAAAGTATCTTTCGACATACAACAAGGTACAACGGGAACAATATACACACACACAAAAAAAATAAAAAAATAATGAAAATTGATTAAATACATAAATATAAACGAACTACTAAAACTACCCTATTACATCATTGACAGTAAATTAACCTGAGTGATAATATACTCTAATAAGGCAATGTAATAGTTCGGAATGAAACAGAAACATCAATATATATAAAGCTTCTTCCATAGAATTTCTGTTTTGTAATACCTTGGTGATTTACATGTATTAAAATGCGCAATGGAGAAAATAGCTTATGCCGAATAATTTCTCCTCTTTTTAACTCTATTTTTCAATTAAAATTCGCTTTTTATTGTCTGGAACATCATTAAAATTCTATATTGTTGGTAAATGGTTGAAATAGCCTAGAAATAAATAATTCATATTTAGGGTATATTCTGATATGGTCATCTAACCCTTTCCTGTACAAACCTGGGATTTTACGTCACTGTGATTTGATACTTGAGAAAACATTGTGAGAAAAACAAGAAATTGCTTGTAACAAGCAATTTCTCTTTTCCCCAAAATATTTCTACCACATAGGATGGTTACATTTCAAATTGCATCCAATTTTCACTGTCTTCTGACACTTCTTTTAATTTGGACCAGTCTAGAATTTCAAAGAAACAGGAAGGGTTAAAAAATTTGTCGATTTGTCGAGACTTCGATGATGAGATCTCGAGAGTACAGGAGAACGATTGTTAGAAATTCTCGAGAACAGTGCCGAAGAAGCGAGAATTCAAGGACGAGAAGGCAATACAACCTCGATATCTTGCCACTTAACCCATTAACAGACTGCAAAATATTTTTGACTGGTCCAAATTGAAAGATGCAGACGACGATTCAAAGTTAATGAAAATTTAAGATTTTTCAACTTTCTGTGTAGAAAACAAGCAATTTCTTCTTGTTATACAATATTTTCCCAACTCATGCACCGTAAAACGTCGTTGTGTGGGAATGGGTTAATCCCGTCATTTTATCGTACTCTCACAATTTAACCTTTATACTCTCGCAATGCTGTCACCGCAATCTCATTTTCTCATCCACGGAGTGAAGATTTCATTCAAATTCTTCCATAAATGTAGTAGGAAATGTGTTGACATTATGTCCCCCTTTTCTGCGACACAGCCTTAATTGACAAAACTTCGACAAAATACGTAAGACCAGTGACTATGATCTTTCTGTGAAAATATCATTCAAATTCTTTCATAAATTTAGTAGGAAATGTGTTGACAAGAAATTTTGTATTATGTCCTTTTTTTTCTGTGTCACAGCCTTAAATGACAAACTTCGACAAAATACGTAAGACCAGTGACTAGGATCTTTCTGTGAAAATATCATTCAAATCCGTATGTAATGTAAAAGTAGATATGTTAACCAGAAATCGGACGAACGGAAAGACGGACAGGTGGAAAAGATGATACCAATTAATTTTGACTCTAGGCGGTGTATGGAAAATGAAGTGTTTTTTAAATAAAGGTTGGAAAATAGTGACAACTTATCACAGCATAATTGAAAGATCGCTAGCCACGTCCGCTGATATCGCTGGCCCCGCCCATTGACCCCCCCCCCCCCAACAGGAAGTTCCACTCATATATTAAATAGCGTTATTTTCGGATGATTTTTTTTTCGACGTTTGAATCGCCATACTGGTCAACGAAATGCTTCACAAAAATAATTGTCAATTTCAAAGTTCACTAAATGAATGGTTTGATTTCTTAATTGATTCTTTTTTTGAAATCCGCAATCCATCAGTAATGAAATAGTTCAACGTATGGGATTAGATGTCTAAATATAATCATCTTAAGGCAAGTATAGTGATGGCGATAACTGAAATTGCCGATGACGTCTTCGCGTGAATACGGTGACGTGAACGGAAGAGCACGGTGGGGAAACAAAAGAAAATACCCGTATGGCATCATGGCAATACGACAAACATATCGCGATTGTGAAAACGTGAGAGTACGATTGTTAGAGCACGAGAATATGATGATAACATCACGAGATTATCCGAGCTCTCGTTATCACACTCCCGATCTTTCGTGATCCACTATATCAGGATCTTATCCACTTGGATATTATGTAAGGTGGTATACAACACAACAGATAAAGAGCCTGCTGTGCCCGCGCTTCTGCAACCAATTACATGGCTTGCTTGACCCTTTGTTCACCTTGAAATTAAGCTGTATCGGTGACAACATTTATGCACACTGCCGATTATAAGGCTTACCGGCATCCTGTTGAATTTATGAAGGTATATCTGCTCCGATACGCCAAAAGAGCCTTGGGAGAACCCTGCTCGTGTTATCATCGCTGTACTCTCGTATTCTCGCCATCATTGTCTCGCGATCTCATAGACTGGTACCACACTCGACTTAAACAAAGCAGGCTTTGTTAAAGTCGACAGTGGTACCAGTCTAGCGATCTCAGTATCGCTTATGAAACTAGAACTTATCCCATTCCCAAACTATTTCCCTGTTTTACCACCCTTAAGAAAAAGTCGTTGGAAAACATTATGGAAAATGAAGAAATTGCTTATAACAAGCAATTTCTTCATTATCCATTATGCTTGTTATAAGCAATTTCTTCATTTTCCATATTACTGCCAAAAAGGAAAAAGATTTCTAAAATTTCATCAACTTGAAATTGTCGTCTTTAACTTCTTTAACTTTAATTTATTTCGTGTGGTTATAGGTTAAGTTGAGGTAGTCTATATTGAAACATCAGATTCCAGGAGTCGACACGTGTCATGTTGATTTATCATAAAATAAACAACTTGACTGGCCTTTAACACGACAACATGTATTATTTGGAGAAATTTTTCAGATAGTTTGAAAATAAAGGTCAAATCTTTGGTTGGAACATTTGTGGAAATTGGCCAATTACTGACCCCGCCCATTGACACTAACAGGGAGTTACGCTTCAATTTGAAAAGGCGTTATTTTGAAAACTGTATGGCCAGTGACAGGGAATAAAAAGGAGAATCGTTAGTTGGCGACCTAAACGTCGTAACTACTCCTTGAATAAGTTGTAGTTACGAAGTTTAAGTCGCTGCAAAAATGCTTCACATGAACAGAGGTCAAATGGTTCAAACTTCACTCCCGGTCTGTGTTAATAATTTGATTGGTCGAATGTTTCTTTGATTGACATTCTCGATTAATCATTTGCTCTTAGACAAGTCCTTTTTTATGTATTTACACTTTTTGACTTTGAAATCAAACAGGATATATTTTGCGTGTTAAGTTTGCGGTATAAAACAAAGTACGGGGTATAATTGGGGTGATTTGCTATTTATTTTCCCGGAAACGGTCCATAGGGAAAACTTCATTACAGAATAGAACAGTGGTAATGAGGACGTAGAGAACGAGTCTTCTCGTGGGAGTTCACAGATCATGACCATTCTGCGGATTTATCAATGAACATTAATGATGACCCTTGAACAACAAATATATTCCCCAGATTTACAACAGTTTACAAATATTTATTCCTTCTCACACATAACGCCATTGGGCGAGCCAAATGATGAAATTCGTATGTATATATCTCTACTAGGAAATGGTGGATCAGGGCCCGAGATAATAAAACATTTTCGTACTCAATTGAGAATTTACTCAAACTTCAAGTTTGAATAATTGTTTGTCTATGTTAACTGTAGATTTTTTTGTTGTAAATATAGTTTTCCAATGAATTGTTTCTTTTCAAGCACTTGCCGTAGAATTTGACAAAATATACATCTTTTATTTCGAACCGAATTTTGAGTAAATTCTCAGTTGATTACGCAAAAAGTTTTATAACCTCGGGCCCTGGTCTTGTAGTGTCACACGCAGTATAAATTGTTGTTAGACGCCCGTAAGGTTAAATACTTTATTCTGAATGTGTTTCCAAGATGTATGTAATAAAGGGAGCCGTGATATACGTAAGATTGTATCAAGTCAATTTTCCTGAGGATAACGTTCGTATTAATACTTTATTTAGCCGTAATATAGATTTTCCTCTTTCATCTAACTCTTCTGCTGTTGAACCGTTATTTATTGAAGAAGTATATCAAAGAACCCGAGTACGCGTGCCACATGCTTGGAAAAATCTTTACTAAAACCGACCATATTTCGGTTTCAAACTAAAAGCGTGTCAACATAGCCTGAAAGCTATAAAACTTTTGTAATAGCTGATCATTGTATGTAAAAGGGTGTAGGGTAATGTTCATTAAGACCGCCTTGTTCTTGTAGTAAGCTAACTAGGTCAGTTTAATAATAGATTTCTTGGAGACCCATCGCCGGTGCGCGAGCAAACTGTAGACATCAAAATCTCGACATATTGCTCGCACACCGCCGACACGATGCCAATTGATATCAGCAGAGAAACAAACATGTTGAAATTTATCGTCAAAATAAGGATTCTCGTATAACACTTTCTTCTACAATAACAGCGTAAATTAATAATTTAATAATTTCATAATAATTAATAAATTAATAATTGCGCATGTTGCAATAACAAATCCAGATTTCTTGTATCTTAGTCAGATTTACATAAATAGTTATAAATTTTTTAGACAAAAATATGAGTTGTAATAGCGAAATAAATTTAGTATGCGGAATAGGGTTCCAGAAAAAATGGCCACGTTTTCTAAAGAAGCAATGTCGCAGTCTAATGGCCATAGCGAGAAATTAAAGGTATCAGAAATTGTATTTGGCAAAGCTTCAAAAGATATGAAAACTAAAACAATGAAATGGACTCTCGCAGAAGAGGTAACACAAAAAGAGATAAATTCTGATTTCAAGTGCGGTCCCAGAGTGTCAAGACAAAGAATGGTGGAATCAAGACCTCGGTCCACAGGACCACTGCTTTCTTCACTTAATAGATTTAAACAGCTTCATTTCCTAGCTCGATTTTTCTGCCTTTAACCATTCCCACACAATCATGGTTATACACACCCGAAGAAAAAAAGTAAGGGAAACATTGTGGAAAATAAAGTTATTGCTTGTCACAAGCAATTTCTTTATTATCCACAATGTTTTCTACCCAATAAGAAAAGCAATTTCTTCATTATCCGCAATGTTTTCTACCCTATAAGAAAAGACAAATCCCCCCTTTTTTTAATTTACTTCGACCTATATCAAAAAAGTCTTCTGCAAGCTCTTTGAATTTGGACGAGTCTAAAATTGTGTCGTGTAGGAAAGGGTTAATGATTGTGAGTCGCTGTAGATTATCCGTCATTGGTCGGAGAGAATTGTCCTCCCGTACACCGATCTACTCCATCACTGGACTATAATTGGACTTCATTGACACAATGTTGTGAAATAACTATTATTTTATTGTTTCATTTATCTTCATTTCCTCTCTGATAGAAACGGTTTCCTTGACAACAAATTTGAAGGCAATTGTGATAAATAATTATGTATATTGTCAATATATTATGTGAAAACCTTCGTAATTATAAAACGTGTGTATATGGTCAATAAACTGGCTTAGTCGATTCTAGGAAATGTATGATATTCAAATTCAAAATTGAATTCAATTGAAAACTTTGTATATTATATGTTAAAAGCGTCGTTAAACCCCATTAAATAAATAAATAAATCTATAATCGACAAATCTGGATGAAAACTCTAAGGAGACAACTCAAAAATACAGATTCCCTTTTCTTAATGTCAGGATCTTTGTTTATTACAAGCGTTTGAACTTGAAAAAGAAAGCGGACAATAACCATGCGACGTCTACAAGTGAAATGGTCCTTCTTCGGCCATGATTTCTTAAGAAGTTCAGATAACGTAAAGGTTGTTTCAGGACAGTCTTAACCCATTTCGACATAATCCGGTTTTTTGACTTCCGCAAGATAAAAGTTTTGGAAAGCATTATGGAAATTTTTTAAATGAATAAATTGATTGTTACAAGCAATTTCTTCATCATCCACAATGTTTTCAGCTCTAATAGACAAAGCTTTCTTAAGAGAAATCAATTCAAATTGTCATCTGCAAGGTCTTTCAATTTGGATCAGTCCCACATACTTCCGATTTTTGACGCCTTCAAGAAAAAAACTTTGGGAAAAAAACATTGTAGAAGGGTTGAAATACATTGCCACCTGTATTCTTATGTCGAGTCTACAAATCCTTTTTAAAGAATATATTCCCTATCATTAAATTCTCGATACTAAGTTAAAATAAACGCAGATTTGAAAATGTGCTATCGTTCTATTTTGTGCTGACTTTGCTAAAATAGATAATGACCATTAGGACGCTGTCACATAAAGCCACTTGTGTTTGTAGGTTTTTATCCGTTAACAAATAGCCACTGACGTCGGCCCAACTACATTAGCGACCCATCAATACAGCTTATTAACCTCGAGCTCGATAAGAAGCTTTATGGCTCTTATTATAGCACGGTAAAAGACATATTGATAGCTTTCGGACTTTCTATGAGTGGGTTTTCCTTTCTTTTAAAGATTCTCTTTCGGATTTAGTTAGAGGCATTCTTGTATTATTGCTTTGATGTTATGAACAATTATTGCAGAATGTACAAATATAGAGGTAATTCCAGTTGATAGGCAATTACAGAAATATCACTCTAGACTCTAGAGAAAACATTACTTTAAAGACATGCGTAGTAAAGATAGAACATTGAATTAAATATGCACATTTTCCATGCTAAGATATATACATTTTTAAGGTAATAAAAATTAGATTTGAGACAGCTTTAACAAATACTTGTATCCGGGACCTGTACGAGTAAAGAGGGGAGCATTAGTAGATGGCTGGTAGACCCAACTCCATACACGACAAAACTACTTTTCTTGGATGTAGGGGTTTCAACAAGAGTCCCATTGGTCCTAGTACGCTCAGTCCAGACAACAGTTTATCACATAGATATCTACTCCGCTCAACAGTTCTGATGGAGATGGATTAACAAGAGGCCCCTTGGTCCTAATACGCTCAGTCCAGACAACGGATTATCACACAGCTATCTAGTCCGCTCAACAGATCTGGTGGAGATGGAAGTTTGCGTAATGTTCCAGAGTCGGCTTTACAGCCTTATTTAGTTAAAACATATTTTATTATCATTTACTGCTTCGACATTTAAGAGGTGAAGTTAATAGTTTTTTTTGTTTTCACTAAGGTATGAACCTCAGTGAAAACAAAACAACACAAAAAGATTCTCCTCATTTATGATCATTCAATCTCATCAAATATAAAAAAGTAACTAATTTTTCCTAGTCTTGAATAAAATTTCACGGGTCTACTTTGTAAGAAGGACTACAAAATAGTTGCATGCTCAAACTTTTGTTCATAGGAGCACGGAAAAAATCCAACAAGTCAAATAAAGACAGTTATCCTCTGGTTACATAGAAAAGTGCAACACGACAAAAATTATAATAGATGAACTAATACTCGCAAATAACTGCCATTTTAATGGTTGGTTATGATTTAACTTTGGTGTTAAAGTAGTTACAGAACGATGGGAAATAATAGTTAGGTTGGGGGTTTATCTCAGTATTAGTCGATAATTAAAAAGTTGCAATCATCGGTAAGAATCAAACCTCTTTGATTCTTTGATAGAATTTTGATCTTTTTCGTTAATCCCATATATTTCTTTACCCGAGACGGGTCATGATTTTGGCAAAATTCTACAGAGCTCTAGTAACTGGGGACTTAATGCCCAATGGATTTACACGGAAATAAACTTTTCTGTTGTCAGGCAATCCATTGCTTTACACGCATTTAGTGCTTTCGACAATTTTAAATCTAAGTATTTAATTATAAAAAACATTTTACCCTATCTTCAACTTTTGTCGACCACCAATGGGTAGATAACCGTAAACCTACGTGGGATGAGCATCTGGAGGCTCGGAAAGGATGTAGTAGTTGTACTGGTGTAGCAGGAACCCATGGTTAGATGCTCAAGCCGCCGCGATATAACTGAAAAACTTTTATGTGGCATTAAACCCAATTTAACAAACCATTTGTAACTGTTGTTTTCTGCACGATTCTATTGTAAAAGTGTAGACCTATTTGATTGGTCGATTGTTATATAAGTGGTGAATGCCCTTAGTGACCTTCCGATAACGAGAATTTCAAACCAATAAATAAATTTGATTTTGAAGTTATATATAGAACAAAAAGAGAGTATAGGTATGGTGTATTTTGGTATTCCCGGACCACTTTAAAAATGAATGACAGATGGTAATCCTATCCAGATTGAACCAGATCTTGATTGATGGCGCACCAATTATCTCTACCTTCACAGATACAATTACTCCGTATTATTCTATATTGACTCTGACCTTATTTATAGTGCGAGGCCAATCTTAGTGAAGTGTCACGTCATTTGTTTTACACGACAGCTACAAGATTACTATGGTTTGATTTTCACACACATTTCCGAAAAGTTTTTTCTACGTAAGTCCTGCAGTAACGGTTTATGAAACCCATGGTTGAATTTTTTAACCTATTGACGCCTTTTGACGCCTCCTAGAAAACAATTGGGAAAACATTGTGTAAAATGAAGAATTTGCTTGCAACAAGCAAATTCTTCATTTTCCACAATGTTTTCTACCCAGAAATTCCAAAAAATCTTGAATTTTATAAACTTTACATTGGCGTCTGCAACTTCTTTGAATTTGGACCAGTCTACAATTTTGCCGTCTGGTAATGGGTTAACAAGCAGAACAGCTCAAAGGTTTACATCACAAACACAAACATGTAAGAATTTTCAGCTGTTTGTTTATACATGTAGCGGTAGAACAAACCGTTTATATCTTTACAAAATTTCTCGCTCTTCAACTCAAAACATCGCTGGTTTGAATGTTACATTAAAAAGACAACAACAACAATAACAAAGGAATAATGGTAATTGAATAGCAATGTACATAAATATAACCAACTAGTTTAAACATCAACCAAGAAAAAAATAAATAATCCTATCACGGTTTTAAGATGTTGTATTCAGGAAAAAAGATAAAACGGATTAAGGTATTTAAATGAACAACAACAAACGTGCAAACAACAACAACAAAATGTAAGTTGACTCGGGAGTTTTCATGACATGGTTAGCTACTTTAACTCATTTTCAATTTCTATTTTCCCATATGCTGTATAACTATTCCATATCGTTGTTGGGAGAAGAATACGTAACTACAGCTTTGTTCAACCGTAGTTATACACGTTATGCACGCCAAACGACGAGATGTCACAATTGTAAAGCTTCTTAAACAAGTGGACAACGAAGACTTCATGCCAGCGAAAATATATGTTTTGATTAACCCATTCCAACACAGCAAAATTTTAGACTGGTCCAAATTGAAAGAAACCGCAGACGACAATTTCAAGTTGATGGAATTTTGAATTTTTTCGTCTTTTTGGATAGAAAACATTGTGGATAATGAAGAAATTGCTTGATACAAGCATTTTCTTCATTTTCCACAATGTTTTCCCAAGCTTTTTTCTCGAGGGGCGTAAAAAG
Source organism: Fragum fragum (assembly GCA_946902895.1). Classification (NCBI taxonomy): domain Eukaryota; kingdom Metazoa; phylum Mollusca; class Bivalvia; order Cardiida; family Cardiidae; genus Fragum; species Fragum fragum. Next base: position 66,368,805 of record OX336371.1, on the reverse strand, counting down.
GAGGGATTGAGTTGGAATGGGTTAACCGATTCCCACACATTGACGCTTTGTGCCCACGAAGAAAAATGATTTGGAAAACTATGTGGAAAATTAAGACGTTGCTTACAAGAAGCAAATTCTTCAATTACCACAATGTTTTCTACCAAGACAGTAGAAAAAAAACCTCTAAAATTTCATGAAATTAAAATTGTCGTCTGCAATCCCTTTCAATTTGGACCAGTCGAAAAAATGTCGTCTGGTAATGGGTTAATTGTTTTAAACAGCCGAGCTAGAAAATGCCGAACAAAAAATAATATGAAGACAAGAAATTAATTCTATTTCCTCTCCCTAAATATCGATTCATATTGAATGAATATTCATGTTGGGCGCAGAGGCCTTTAATTGGTTAATATGATTTGACTTTTAAATGATGTATTTTGAATTTCAGCGCGATTTAGGATGTAAATTGGTGATACAATTGTGGGAATTATTTGCATGCCGGCATTTAAACTTCCAGGAAAGAATTGTCTTCGATACAGAATTGTTGATATGTCCATTTGAATTTTTTTGTGTCATTTTTTTTATTTACGAAATGAACGTCATTTACATATTTCTTTTTTCCCCAATATATGGTATCAGGGTTTCGGTAGGCCAAAGAATACATGTTCGATGTATTTTTTTTCTTTCACAAGTAAATACGAATTACTCCTGTGAATTCCGCACAAGACGAAAAGGGTGAAACTTATATAGTCCTAGCTTGGTGACAATATGTCAAATCTGAACATGGTTACATTATGATGAAAAAAATATTTGAAAAACTGTGACAAAAATAAAACAAGAGGGCCGTCGGCCATGGGGCGCCCACCTGAGATAAAGGCTCTTTTTCTTTCCACAGTCTAATTTCATGTTAAGGTTAGGATTATGATACAAGTGGGCCGCACTTACATAAAAAGACTATGAACCTGGGGATCCAAAAGTCTAAATTACAAATTCCAAGGCTTTAGTGTTGATTTGAAAGAAGGAAAATCATTTTTCCTACCCCTGGATCCATGGGTTATAATTTCAGAAATAAGAAAGAAGTTTGTGAACTTATGCTTCATGCCTATAATCCCCCCGGCTCCGCCCCTGGGGACCCGAGGATCATGATTTTAGCTATTATGATAGAGATCAATATACTGATACTTTATGCAAAATATCAAGGCTCTACGCCTTCTGGGTCAGGAGGAGAAGATTTTTAAAGATTATTTTGAAATTTCTCTTTCGTCACCATTGCAACCAGAGTTTTTAACGGATTTCAATACTTTTAGCTATGTTTGAGGCGGACCACCTAAAGAACATTTCTGCCAAATTTGGTTCAAAATCGGACCTGTGGTTTGGGAGGAGATGTATTTAAAAAATCGCTCTTTATTTCTATATACCCCCCGCCCCCGGCTCCGCCCCTGGAGACCCGAGGATCATGATTTTAGCTATTATGATAGAGGTCAATATACTGATGTTTCTTGCAAAATATCAAGGCTCTACGCCTTCTGGGTCAGGAGGAGAAGATTTTCAAAGATTATTTTGAAATTTCACTTTTGTCACCATGGCAACCAGAGTTTTTAACGTTTTTCAATTCTTTTAGCTATTTTTCAGGGGGACCACCTACGGAACATTTCTGCCAAATTTGGTTAAATTGGCCCAGTGGTTTGGGGGGAGATGTATTTAAAAAATCGCTCTTTATTTCTATATACCCCCCCCCCCCCCGCCCCCGGCTCCGCCCCTGGAGACCCGAGGATAATGATTTGAGCTATTTTAAAGAGATCGATATACTGATGCTTTATGCAAAATATCAAGGCTCAACGCCTTCTGGGTCAGGAGGAGAAGATTTTCAAAGATTATTTTGAAATTTCACTTTTGTTGCCATGGCAACCAGAGTTTTAAACGGATTTCAATTCTTTTAGCTATTTTTGAAAGGGACTACCTAAAAAACATTTCTGCCAAATGTTGTTCATATTGGCCTAGCGGTTTGGGAGGAGATGTGGTTAAAGAAATTGTTGACGGACGACGCACGACGGACGGACGACGGACGAAAGGTGATCACAATAGCTCACTTGAGCACTTCGTGCCCAGGTGAGCTAATAAAACAAAACAAAACAAAATACACATTCAAACAATGAAGAGTTGACATGCCAACTGTATTTAACCATTCAAACACAGTTCCCCCCATTACCCCCTCAACAAAATAGCTTCAGAAAATATTGTGGAAAATGAAAAATCAATATAATTAAGCTTTTGAACAGTAGTTTGTTCATGTTGAATTGTGATACAATCTCTCAGTGAGCGTCACAAAACTCATGACTGTGCGAAATTTGACCAATTTTGGAGGTCAATCAAATAACTAATCGGCCAGTCAAAGCATTCGCTTACACCGGAAGTGAACTTTGATTTCCAACCATGGCCGCTTTTTGTGAAGTATTTGTGTTGGTTTAGCGACTTAAATGATGTAACTATAGCTTATTGAAGCTTTATTACGATATCTAGGTCGCAAACCAACCGTTTTACTTTGGCTATAAATTTTGAAAACGCCGTTTATTATCTAAGTGGAGCATCCTGCTGGAATCAGTTGGTGTGGCAAGCGGAGTCAGTGGGTGTGCCCAGTAGAGTCATAGGGTTGGCTCAGAGGAGTT